>SKCR01023800.1:0-364734 GCA_019454045.1 Zanthoxylum bungeanum
TTATATTTCGGTCTTATTTGTTTTCAAGAGAGCTACTAAATTTGCTTAAATATTATTTTGGATGACAGACATGATCATCATGGACCTACAGTTGCTGTTATTGAGTGCCCAAACTCTCATTCATTGAGGTTAGGTATACGTGTTCTTGATGATTTTCCATGTGTGAGCATCCCTGCCAATGCTCGTGATAGTCAATATCAGGTAGAGCAATTGTGGACTAAATGTTGCTCCACATGCATATGTTGTTTATGATATTGTGGTTTAATCTGTGGTGAGATGACAAAACTGTGTTTTGGTAAAAACTCAATTTTTAAATGTTTGGTTAATGATTAAAAAATTGCGATTTTTAATCGTAATTTCTTTTAAAACAAAGTTTTGCAAAAACTAAAATTTTTAGCTTTTACTCACTATCAAATTATTAAAAAAACGCACCAAAATTATTTTTTTAGCATAAAACAAAATTACATATCACCGTTTTTGAACCACCGTCTGTTTACCATACTTTTTTAATTGCAATACCAAACAGAGCCTTTATATATGCATCTGGAAAACATATATTTACTGAAATTTTATTCTCTTCACAGGTTCTTGGGTGGCAGCAAAATGCTGCAAAAATTGGAATGCAACGCTGTGCTGCATCATCCCAGTGGTTCCACGAGAGAATTTCCCTTGCGAGATATGCTCATGTAATAATCTTTATATTCCCAGTGACAATGGCTATATAAGAATGTGTTTGTTAATATTAATATTTACTAATTTATTTATTTTTTTTCAAAATTTGTTGGGCCAGGTACCATTGGGAAATTTTGAACCCGACTGGCTTATGTTTACAGCAGATGTCTTCTTTTCTAGAGCATTACGGGATCAGCAACAGGTTTTTCTATGAGAATGTTTCATATTATTTAATCTAATATCTCTAGTTTAAAACTATTGGTACTAATGTGGCTTTAAAATTCTTTGGATAGTTTGATGTGCTAAGATACTGCTTTCTTTTTTTATTTGGTTGCTGGTTAAAACTACTTTTTAATTTTTTATAAAGCTGGTCTTTTCTGTTCTCCAAGTTTTTAAGGTTTTCTTCTTCTTCTTCTAATATTCTTGTAATTCACTCCTTCATAAGAGGTTGAAATTTGATTCTCGCAGATTCTTTGGATATCTGATGATGGTGTTCCAGATTTAGGAGTTACTAGTGAAGAATATGCATGTTTTGCTGATGAGGTAAGTTTCGAACATATGTATATATTTGTTTTGGTTATACTTTGTGGTTGGAACTTTTATTTCTCTTTTTTTAGTCCTTGTACTAGATTGCGCTGTCCCTTGAAATAAAATTTCTTTTTGCTGGTCTGTCAATCTGTTTCATTTTAATTTGAAATCTCGTGTTCTCTTGTAACTTTCTTTGGCGAGCTTACTAGTTTTTACTTTGAAATAGGTCCATCAACCCGTTCTTACATATCCTGGAGCATATAGAAAAGTTTCTGTGGAGCTGAAGGTTGAGAAATATTCTTTCCTTATTTTCCTTTCCTTTTTTTTATTTTGGCTCTTTTGGGGGAAGTGGTGGTGGTGTTATACTGGTATTGGTGGTTTGGTTAATTGAGTTGTTGAATGGAAGCACCCTTTAATATGTTTTTTTATTTTTGTTTTGACAGATTCATCATTTGTCTGTCAATGCACTTCTCAAAAGCAACCAAGTGAATGAAATGGAAGGAGGTGGTTTGTTAGGATTTGACCAAGATACGATTCATGGATCTCACAATAACGAACTGTGTGGCTTTGATGAGACTACCTCATCTGCACCTGCATTTCGTGTTCTGAAACAACTTATCCAGAGGTGCCTAACAGATGCAGTTACTTCTGGAAATGTATTTGCTGATGCCATATTGCAACATTTATATCGTTGGCTGTGCAGGTTAGAGTTTCTTAACATGTTGCATGCGACCTTCGTTTTTCATTTGCGTGTTTAATTAGAGGTTTCCCTTTTACTTTGCAGCCCCCATTCAAAACTTCACGATCCAGTACTTCACTGCATTCTTCACAAGGTAAATGTTGTATGGATGCATGAAGTCTACTGTCTTGAAATTTTTTTGATATTTTAAAGAAATTACACTTTCTCAGATAGGATCTTTGTTTATTTTCTTGTTTAAACTATTTTCTAATCCCTGGCCTGAAATATTTTTTTTGTTAAGGTTCTTTACTTAAACTTATCTAATAATTAATTTGCCACATGATTTCATACCTTTAAACATCACTTTCTGATTTTTCATTATTTGTCATAGGTCATGCAAAAGGTGTTTGCATTGTTGTTGGCTGAATTTCGCAAATTAGGTGCCACAATAATATTTGCAAATTTCTCAAAGGTTATTATAGACACAGGAAAATTCAATCTCTCTGCAGCTAAAGCTTATTGTGATAGCTTGCTGAAAGCTCTGCAAACTAGGTTGGTCTTATACAACAATTTGTTAGATCTTTTCATTTTTATTCTTTTCTGTAATTTTCTTTTTGGCTGTTTGTAGAGAACTGTTCGAGTGGATTGAGCTTGAGCCAGTGCACTTCTGGCATTCCTTGCTTTTTATGGATCAGGTTTGATCACTTAGTTCGTCCTTTGACCTTTATAATGATTTATTCTCTGCCCTGTAGGGTAGTTATAATCTTCTTATTTAATTTAATTAATTTATTACTCTGATGTTTCACTTGCTGGTGTTTAGTTTGACAGACAGCTTTTGAACTTTCAAACAATTCTTTCCTCATCCTACAACCCCTCTTTAAAATGAATACAGAATAATTTTTTTTTTTTATAATACCAATGCAACAAGAATCAGTCATATCTCAATGGCAAGAGACTTAGTGAAGAGTTCATTTTCCTTGTTTTGTTTTCATATTTTGAATACTATCAATTTTTCATATGGGAGGAATTAAGAGCTGTTCATGTAAAAGTTTAGAAACCAGTGTTGCTTGAAGGAATTTTTCCTGGGGTTTTTAGCTTCTCTTAAACTTTGGGAAGACTTTACTGAGCCTATATGATCGGCTGAATTTTTTGTTTTGTTTTCTTTATTAGGATGTAGTTTATTTTGTTGTTATCTATCTTTACTGGAAATTTGGGTTTCAAAATTTCACTTGCCTTGATTTACAATTTTTAGGATTAAACATTGAGCGTTGCTTTCTTCACGTCCATAGTTTGCTGAGAGCCTGAGCCTATATGATCGCTGTTTTTTTTTTTCTGTTTTTTTTTTTATTTTTTTTTTTTATTTTCTTTATTAGGATGTAGTTTATTTTGTTGTTATCTATCTTTACTGGAAATTTGGGTTTCACAATTTCACTTGCCTTGATTTACAATTTTTAGGATTAAACATTGAGCGTTGCTTTCTTCTTGTTCATAGTTTGCCCTCTAGTATATAATGCATGATGAAAATTCCTTGAAATTAAATGTTGTACATTCTTCCCATTTGTAAGTAACTGAGAAAGCATTGAAGGTGACATGGGAATAATCTTTTCTTTAATTGAGGAAAATTTGTACTTGGAATCCTTGAGCATACAAGGAAATTGAACTAAGAGTTCATCTAACTGCATCATTACTTGAATAATTTTGTTGGAAATGGTGAAACAACATATAGGGATTTTTATTTATTCTTTTTTACAAACATATTGGATTGCAATACAATATAATAGAGAAATAAATTTCATCAAATGCTTGAACAAGTATAGTTTTGAGATATGTTGACTTTTATTAGGAGATGCCAATTTGATCATTAGGTGATTTTGTTTTTGGAAAAAGACTCGGAAGTAAATAATTTGAAACTTCTTTTGCTCTTCATGGATTGGGCCTGTCTTATTATTATATGGAGATTTGTCCGTACAATAGCCAATAGGCCACTTAATTAACTTTTGAAATATTCTCCCACGCGGGTTGTTAAAGCTTAAATACGGTCATTGGGCTCTTACGTAAAGTATAAGCTTCCAGGTCAAGTTTTAACTTAACATGGCACCAGAGTGAAGTTGATCAAGTGCTCTGTTCACATGCACTTATGGTGTTGACTAAATTATGATAAATTATGGGTGTTTGTTTGTTCAATTAGTCAAACCTCTGGAGGTGGTACAACGTAGAAGAGGTTTGGGGTTCAAACCTTGCTCACATGGGTTCTATGAATGCAAGTTAACCTTTACCACACCTTTTTATGGGTAAAGTCATCAAAGATGATGTCCGATCTGGGATCGCGAATCATCAGAAGGAAGAATTATCATTCGTCTTGTTTGCAAATATAAGTTCTGTCAATTCAGCTACACATAGACATGTGGGAACTTAACAAGTTTTAGTTAATTAATGGTTATTTTTCTTTTCCTGTGATAGTACAACTATGGTGGAATCCCTGCTGGAGCTGATGAAAGTTTAAACGAGAACTCACAGGTGGATATTGTATCAAGCTGGAATATTGCTGAATACTTGCCCAAGGAAATTCAAGTATGTCATCCTTTCACAGTTTTGTCTCCAACAATAGACGTGCTTGAGTTTCATACCATTGTTATATTAATGACACGAGCTTTAATCAGTCCATTATTTACAATGTTTCTATATGAATTTTGCGTGGGTATCATCTTCTTTCTTCACCCCCACCCCCCTTTTCAATAACCTTTTGGGTTTTTTGCAGGATCATTTTGTTTTAGTTGTCTCTGAGTTTATGTATATTCCTTGGAAGCATGCACAAAAGCAAGCAGCAAGTAGAGCATCTTTGCAGGAGGGCAGCTCATGCACTCCTTCAATCACTGTCGCAGCTGCAGAGACCTTTGAGTCACACATAGTCCAATATCTTAAAGGGGAGGTATAAATAAGGGTTCCAGTAGCTAAAAGTTGCACGACTTTTTGGTGCCTAAATTCTTTTGTTCTAAATTTGATTGATCTGAATTTTGAATATGCTGTACAGATCAGCTCTTATTTCACTGGAAAACTGCTAGGAATTGTTCGTGATGCTATTCATCATATGAAGAGAATGAACAATGATCAACATAACTCACCTGGTATTACGCAACTTGGTGCCCACATCCACAAAGTTGATGCTCCATTGGAGTTTATTAAGCACGTCTGTGCTGTTTTTGCTCTCGACCAAAATGTTCAGCATGATGTTCTGGTAATATTTGCTTACCATTTACACAGATACATGGTACAACCTCCTAGTCATTAAATAACTATTTTCACATAAGCAAAGAAATTCTATGGATAGGTTTTTTATCCAGTAATTTGTGTGTTACTTGTTCTCTTTGTTTTCTTATTATTCCAATCATATCAGATCTTTTATATCTCTTTGTCAAACTCTTTTTCAGGGTATATTCTCCTCTGTAGAGGAGATTTAACCGGTTATCTAGCTTATAACTCTTTAAGAGTTACTCTGAAGTCTGTCATCTTTGAATCCATGAGTACTTTTATAAATTCTCATCATGTGTGAAATTTGTTCTCTATCTACATATTTACGTATACACCCAATTTATGGTAACTGACACTGCCGTGGGGCCTAATCGGCCACTTTAACTGTACCCCATGAGGCGCTACATAACTATGTTGTTAAAGGTGCCACTTAGAGCATCTCCAAAAAACTCTTCAAATATTATTTAGTTACTAAATTGAAGAGCCACATCATCAAAATTGTTTCCAAAAGAAACAACAATTGAGATTTTTCAAATTGGATTTTACTTCTCACTCTTCAATATTGAAGAGAGACTTATATCTTTTCAAATATTATTATACAATATTTTATCTCTCTTTACTTTATTGTAGTGATGGTGGTTGGATTTACTAATAACTATTTATATATTAAAATAATATAAATAAAGTAAATATCATTTAATTTGATTTAAATAATATAAATTTATTTACATAATCTCTCTTCTATTAATATAATATAAATTTTTATATACATCATCATCATTACTTATAATTATTTATATATAAAAATCATATAACTAAAGTAGGCCCATTCAATTTGATTAAAATAATATAACATTAATTTTATTTGAAGAGACTTTTGGAAAATAGTTTATTTTTCCACTATTCAATTTGCTAAATAGGTAATCAAATAGGTATTTGAAGAGTGAAATTAGAAGAGGCTTTTGGACTTGCTCTTAGAATAGCTGTTTAGATGGCTATAGCAGCACTTAGGTATTTTAAGTTGTGACTTTTTTATATATTGAATAAAATTTTGCATGTTTGTCGTTTGATTAGTCAACCGGCCATTTGATTGGTCGAAGGCCGCACCTTTGGCAGCATAGCTACACAATTGTGCCATGTGGGCATGTGTGCTTCTTACAGGGTTCTCGTGTGCCATTTTGAAACTATAGTTTATGAAATTATGGACTTCCATGATTTTTGTGGAGGACCTATGTTGATTTGTTAATTAATTTGAGTAAAAGCATCTTGTTTTCTATTTGTTTCAGGTTTTTCGTTTATAACAGTCAATTGTATTTTTTTTGTGAATCAACTCTTCAACAAGTCTGCTTGAGCTTCACAACCTTATTGCTGTGTTTTACTGGGCTTACAGGTGATGAGAAAGAATCTGTTGAAATATGTTCGTGTCAGGGAGTTTGCTCCAGAGGCTGAGTTTCGTGATCCCTGCCCTTCTTTTATCTTACCAAACGTGATTTGCAGGTTTGGCAACCGTATCCATATATCTGACCGAGCAGAAAGATTTGATACTTATAATAATTCTTTATAAGAACTTTATTATAATGTTCTTGGGATGGTAGCTATCGTTTTCTGTTTTAACAATATTTTAATCACCTGTTGGATGTAATTGAGACATTTCCCCTTCAAATTGACCCACGCTATGGCTAGTGCCAATTGCATGAGTTTAGATTTTGAGTGGAATGTTGTTGGTTAGTAATTGTTCAGATAGAATATCTATTTATTACATCCGATGATTAGGAATATCATTTTTTTTTATAGGAAATAAAAGAAACTTGTATTAAAAAGAAGGGATACACGAAAAGGTAAACAAGAAGTCCATAAAAGATCACAAAAATGATCTAAAGAATTGTATATCATCTTGGAATTTCTTATTAACAGAGGCACAATTTGGATCTTGAGAAATCATTACAAAGTAATGAAACTGATATTTTCTTCACTTGTTTTCAAGGCCTTTGATCCAAATATCAGGTTTATCAATTTTTTTTTTTTTTGAAAACTTATGCTGATGCCCAGTTATGTTTTGGCAGCTACTGCAACGACTGTCGAGACTTGGACCTGTGCCGTGACTTGGCTTTACTGGCGCAGGACTGGCGCTGTGCCATGCCACAGTGTGGCCAGCCTTATGACCGTGAGATTATGGAGAATGCTCTTCTTCAAATTGTTCGCCAGAGAGAACGGCTCTACCATCTGCAGGATCTGGTATGTGTCAGGTGCAACCAGGTGAAAGCTGCACATTTAGCTGAACAATGTGCATGTGCTGGCTCATTTAGGTGCAAGGAAGATGTGTCTAATTTCCGCAGCAAAATGCAGATTTTCCTAAACATAGCTATACAACAGGGGTTTCAACTCCTCCAAGAATGCACCTCATGGATTATAGAAGTTCAGTAGCCTTTGGTTCTTTACATTCATCTGACTACCTATTGCGAATCTCCTTTACTGAGACCTGTGACCATAGATGATGGTAAGAATGTCAGACTGAAGACTTAGATGGGGGACCATGACAAACACACACAGAAGCGGCAGTAAGCCTCGGAGCTGGATGGTTACCAAGGGGAGTGTGGTGGCAGGTCAAGGTTACTTGCTCCGTCATGACAAGGTACTCACATTCCATTCACATTCACTGGTTGTGGCAGAAAAGAAGAGGTGACCGACTGCCTGAGGATTATGCTTATGATGCAATCGCTTATAAGCTATATCATCATCATCATCATCATCATCATCATCATCATTTGTCTACTTCACAAAACCCTCAGTATATTGTATATGGTTCTAGTCAAATTATATCATTTGATTGTATATTGTTCCTGAAATGTACCGACGGGGTTAATGGCAAGTGTGAAAAATTGAAACAAATCACAAATGGGACTTGTATGTTAAAATCTCGAGACTTGCAGTGTTTTTTATTTTACTTCAAACAGCAGGGACTGCAGTGTAATTGAACAAGTAAAAGTCAAAGTAAGGGCAACATAGTTTGTTCCGAGTTTAATATTAATCTGTACATACGAATATGTTCTTTGAACTTGTAAAATTTACTAGCAAAATCTTGGAAGTAAAAAATAAATAATCAATAATCAATTTTGAAATCAATAAAAGTTCATGTTTATCGGAACCTGTGTTTCTGTTTTTATTCTAAAAGAAGTATGTTCTTGATGAATAATAATACATTTTGCTTTTGTGAAAGTTGAAAACCACAAGATTAACATACCAAACAAATGGTTAATCGTAAGTGCAAGTACAAAGAGATTGAAACATGATGCAAAGCCAGTATCCTGTATACTGAATGCTTCAGTTTATCTTCTTGTTGCAGGCTGTTGGTATTGTTTATCCAAAATAGATGCCATAGAATGCAGCAACTATCTTCACCAAAAGAACCATTTCTTTGTAGTTGAAGCTTTTGCCGGTTCATCCTTTATCCTGTTATCAATTCCCTGCTTTAATGACTCCAACCTTTGCCTGCATAAAATAAAAAACGCGCAATTTTTACAATGGTACTGAGGTCGAGTTATGGATGATTAGAACCTAAGAATTAAACTGAGCTGTTTTGTAACTCATTTCTAGGGTAGGTTCTATTATCGAAAAGCACAAAGAAGAAATAGGAGCTAATTAAACAAATATGAGTTGCATGCAGCTACAGAAATGTAAAAAATGTATAGCGAACATTACTTTGTATCAGTAAGATGACCATGTAAACTCCATCTTTGTCGAAATCCTGCGATTCCTTCAATTCCACTAGCGAGAATCAAACGCCTACAAATGGTCACAGGAAAAGATAGGAGTCATTTCTGGAGGTGAATTGTAGTTAGACCATCATTAACGTAACTTTGATGAGCCAAGGAATGACCTCTCCAACGATGTGACTTCTGATTCAAGCTGAGTAGCTCTTTCCTTTGCTTGGTCTAAAGGCATTGATAATCCCAATTTGCACTCACTATCTTGAAGTCGTTGCCGCAGTTCCTTATCCTGCAATAAATTGAGCAAAAGATATTGAACCATCAATTTCTAATACAGAAATATGAGAAAAGAAACACAAACAAAGCAGATAAAAAAAAACACTTAAAATATCTAACCCTCTTTTCAGAACATTCTCGATACAAAGCAATCTCTTCTTGACAGAATGGCTCAATATCATTGACTTGCAAGCCTACAACATAAAAAAAGTATCACTTTCACAAAAGTATTTTTTTTTTAAAACTTAAGAAAACTGAATGTTGAAGCCCCTGAGGAGTTAACAGTACAACTCATTCACTTTGGCTATATGACCAATAGATTCCATTAACACACATTGAAATCAGTCATAGTATCTTGCAGTCACTGAAAACTCATGGTAAATTGTTCACGTTCTGCATAAAATTTTCAAAAACTAATTATTACAAATAGTGTATTCGGGCCAAATAGAAAAGGACATTTTCCCCCAATTTTCCTTTAATTACAAAATGAAGCAGTACAGTTTTAACCACTATAAAAAATGATTCTCTCCCAGCGCAAGTAAACATATTATTATTTGAAAGCTCTCTAAAAAACAACAAAAATGAGGGACTTACACAAGAATAGATTCCTTAAAATCCCATCACATAAATCAACACCTTCAAGCACATGAGAAGCAATTTCTGGTGGGATGAGAGGAGACGGGGGGCCCATCATTAGATCATCACCTACCAGTATAGTTTCCTCCATGGTTGGCTGTGAATCAACTGAAGTCCACAAAAGCAACAACAAAATCATAAATGCAGTTACATTTTAAATGTAGATTGCAGTTGTAATGCGCACAAGGACGGACACAGGAAATATAGATTAGGCATCAACTTCCAGGCATCTGGTGCATTTTACTTTGTGACTGTTCAGTTACCATTTGGAAACTAGTTTCTTATAAAGGTAATTCATACTTTGAAACGCAATAAAAGCACCGGTAGATCATCCCATGTACTGAAGTCCAATACAATGAACAAGAATTTTTTTTCCATTGTAAAAATAGAAGAAGGGGAAGTAGCTTCCACATACCATCCATGATTGCTTCTGCTTAAATTCTTTACCGTGAATTAATGAAACGCTAAATCTGCAATAAACAAAGTAGAAGAATAAGAATGAATGAACTGCAACATCGCATCAAAACAAGTTTAAAATAAGAGATACCCAGATATTCACTTATAGAACACTGAAGAAAAAGTAAATACGAAAAGCGTTTTGATTGAGCAAAATTAAAAATGTTTTTGGTTGAGGTATTTCATCAAACATGTTGAAGGCATCGTTAAATTTGCTCTTTTACAGGCTCAATGGAATTTTTTATTTTTTTAACCAACGTTCTTAATGTAGATAAAAGCAAATGAAAGGTATTGTACATGCTTGCAGAACTTTTATAGAAAATACTAGTGGTAAGACACTAAAATCATGTAGCAAGACTGCAAGAGCTATCCCTCAATATTACGGATGGCGACGGGGTCCCAGGAGACCTCCTCATTTGGAAAAGAGATCATTGATGAAAGGGTCGGGAATAATTTAATATCTGTTTATTATTCGGAGAATAGATGAAAATTATGTAAAATTATATCCACTCCATATTACTATTTTAAGTTTTTATTTATTTTCAAAATTTTCAATAAATATATTTAAATTACTATTTATAATTTTATATAGATGTAAATAAAAGGTATATTAATATTTATAAAAATAGATAAATTATAGATAATATAATGATTTAAATGAAATAATTGTAATGAGAGGTCCATCTTTTTAGTAAGTTACGGACCAAACAAAAAGACAGAAAACATTAATTTCAATCTTTTTAGTGAGGTCCATCCTTTATAATATAGATTTATGTAATAATTATTATCAATTTTTTTGAATATGTATGTTTTATTTTTTCTATAATGTAATAGTACTGTCAATATATTTTTAAATGTCTTCAATTATTTAAGAAAAAATTATATGTTATTCATGGTTTAAGAGTTGTCGGGGATCCCTTTTGTTATTTGGTGATCCCCATTTTCTCCCTTTAAACAATTACGAGGAGACAGTGAGGGAACGATGACATATGAAGATTGTTAGGAATAGATATGAAGATGGCGATCTCATTCCATCGCCTCCCCATTAGCATCCCTACTGAATATATATTCTAATTAAGTTAGTTATAGAACACACTTTTAACTCTCTATGATTATTATTATTATTATTAGTTTTATATTATATTACAATCATAAATTTGTAACGTCGAAAATACATGCATATTCTAAAGGACGGTTTAGGCAGCGGTCTAAATGTTAGACGACGCCATATTGTCTTGAGTTTTCGAAAAATGACTATATAAGCGGATGTCGTAGGGAAAAATCGGATCTATGGCACATAATAGCTTGGATTGACTAGTGGATACTGGAAATTGAGTGGCCGACAAATTCTGTATCAAAAAATGGGGAGCGTTCCGATTAGAGGTGTTCTCGGGTCGGGTCGGGTCGGGTTTTCATATTTTTTATATGACCCGATCGGGTCGGGTCAGTCGGGTCTTCTGATCCGAAACTCGAAATTTCAGAAGGTGACCTGCGCAGGTCGGGTCAAAAAACGGTGGGTCGGGTCAACATAATATGCAGTAAATATAATATATATAATTTTATTGGTACAAATTTTACAATATAAGCGTGTAGCTGAGATGGAAAAGTATTAAATTAGTTTGTAACTTGTCACAAGTTCGATTCGATTCTGATCAGTAGCGTTTTATTTTTTGATTTCTTCTTTTAAAAAAAAGAAAGAAAAACAAATTCCAGAATTACTACAATTAAGAAACGAACCTGAGACCTTATACAGATTTATTAAATAATTTGCCATTTCAACTACACTCGTTTGTTGTCAAAATCGTCTCATTAAAACTATATATATCAGTTACATCGGGTCGGGTCGGGTCAGACCCAAATTTTCTGACCTAAACCCGTAACCCGACCCAAAAATTTCGGGTCGGGTCCAAATTAACCCGAAATTAAATTTAAAAAATCATAAACCCGACCGGGTCGGGTTGGCCTGGGTCGGGTCGGGTGGTGAGTCGACCCGACCCGATGAACACCCCTAGTTCCGATCAATGGCTGCTAGAAGCGGCGCATGTAAAAGTCACGATACCCGCCGTTGGTGCCGCCGACAAAGGCTGTTGGAAACTTTAAAACCCTAACCCTAATTAAGCTCAAATTTCCAAATCCTAATCCTAATTAACGTTATTTTTTCATGAATTAACCTAAATTGACTTTAATTTAACAATTCCTAAGTATAATAAACCAATTAAACTTAAATTTTTAAACATAATCAAAAAAATTTGAATAAAAAATAACATTGTCTAACTCCGTCTAATCCATCCGTTTTAATGCAGCCTAAAAGGTGCTTGACCTTTTTTTAAAACCATGAATATACGTTTATAAAATTTGGAAAGAGCCCTATAAAGCAATATAAGGGAAGAAATCTATCACTTTTCAAATAGAATGAGTCCTATGGAACTTGAACTCACAGCTTCAATGTTGAGGGTGTCACTAGAGGTGGCCGGCGGTTCGGTTCGGTTCCAAATGAACCGAACGATTCCGGTTCCACTTTTTGTGGAACTGGAATCGAACCGGAATCAGAATCGAACCATTCTGTTCCGGTTCCGATTCCGGTTCCATTCGTTTTTTTTTAAATAAAAAAATTGAGATGAATAAAATAAAATAATTTAAAATTATGAATTTTAATTTATATAATAAACTTATATGACATAATAATTACATTAAATTACAAATAAAATTTTTATCTAAAAAAAAAATTAAATTAAAGAGCTTGAACTTAAATTTTTAAAAACTTAAATTGCTTACGTATCCTCCAGGAGTGAGAAGAATCAAAGCTCACGTAGTTCCATTACATTTGAAAGATATTTCCCCATTGTAATTTTATAATTATTTAAATATTTAAATATCAATCATCTTCCGTAGCTGTTGATCATTTAGCTCCGCTTGCACTTGCAGATGCATTATCGAACAAGTCTTCAAATTCATCAAGAGCATCTTGTTGTTGCCTAAGATAAGCTCGGGTTCAATCATCCACACATGTTGTTGCTTCTAGAGTGCTTGGATGTAATGAAGACCGTCTGACTTCCAATATATTGCCTCCGATGCTAAAGGCTTGCTCAACCGCAACGGTGGAAACAAGTGCTACCAATATCTCTTTAACAATAATTGATAATACAAGATATATTTTGATGTCAGTTCCACTATTCAAGAATTTGAAAATTTTTACTAACTAAACATTCAGTTGAAAACTCAAAATGTGTAGATAAATAATTATCTAATTCTGGGTTATTAGTCGTGTTATCCCTATATTTTTTATTTCGTTATAATAAGCAATGATCACCTGCGCTAAGTCTAGATTCCATTACGGTCGTTTCGCTACTACTAGATTGTCCTACTGATTACAAGTTATATCTTATGACATATTCATTAAATAACTCTATTAAGTCATTTTTTATTTTAACTATTATTCTTGTAATATCAACTTCATTGGTTATTCCTAAACATCCTTAGTAAGTGGGTAAAACACTATTCAAACATTCTAATTTAAATTTAGGATAAAAAACAACAACAATAAGATAAAGTAAATGAGTGTCTCTAAAATAATTCAACTATTTTCATTTCATAACATTAATAGCTTCTAACAAATAATATCATTAGGATCACTACTATCAACATGCTCATCGAGAGTTCCAATAATATTCAAACTTTCAAGAATAAATAAATGTGCCGTGGGATAATAAACTCCGCTAGAAATTAGTGTAGCATCATTAAACACTTTTAAAATCTCTAAATTTTTTTCACAAATTAACTTCCCATTGACTAGGAAAAAGTGTAATATGTTGAACATTTTGAGAAAAAACTACATAATGCATCTTTGTATCGCAAACCTTGACATAAAAGAAAATAAATTGAATTCCAAAGTGTTGGAACATCTGGTGAAAATTTTATCGGTTTAATACCATTAAATTTACAAAAATTGGCCCATTCGCCCCTAACTTGAGAATAAGACCAAATACAATTAAGTGCTTTTTTAATATGCTCAATGAAATGTGCTAATTTTTCCAAACCATCTTGAACGCATAAATTAAAGACATGACATGTGCAACGAACATGAAAAAATGACCACCTAAATTTGGTTCGCATATTTGTATTAAATCATTTATTGATGCAGTGTTTGCAGATGCATTATCAAATCCAGCTGTTAAAATTTTACCTAATAAACCATATTCATCAAAAATTACTTTAATCATTCTATAAATATTTTGTGCAGTATGTTGTTCATCAAAAATTCTAAATGCAATAAGTCATTTTTACATGTTCCATGATGCATCAATCCAATGACAAGTCACACCCATGTATGAGTGTGTTCGTCAATGGTCACTCCAAATATCAGAACAAATAGATAGACGTTCTTTAATATCTCTAAATGTTTCATTTAAAATAATTTTACCATCTTTGTATAATTTAAAAATTTGACGTTTTGTTGTATTTCTAGTCATTCTACATGCAGCAAGATTTAAAGCATTTTGAACGTAATTCGTAGAAGTAATTTTTTCACCAAAACTTAAAGAAAAATGTGCCATTCAAGTTAATTTAGTTAATTTTTCTCTATTTTTAGCATCAGAATATTTAAATAAATCTAAATCACTCGTACCTCTAGTAGATGATGCGTACCTGGCCATTTGAGTTTGCGTCGTATCAAGTCCAAGTTCAACCACATGATGTCTTTCCAAGTGTTTGATCATATTGCCGTATCCACCAGAAAATTTATAAGAAACCCCACAATAGTTGCATACTACTCTTGAACCTTCATCAGCAACGTCTAAATGAAAATGAATTTTGAAAACATCCGAGAAACGTGACTTAACTTCTCTTCTCCATGAACCGATACTAGGGCCGCTCTATTGGGCTGACACATTTGACATTATGTTCTCAGATGAGCTTGCCATTAGAGAATTGAGAATGATAAATTGTAATTTGTAATTTATAAATGAGAGAATTGAGAATTGAGGGAATTAAGATTGAGAATTAAGAAATTGGTGTGTTCAAATAATGAAAAATCACCCACATTTATACATTAAGAATATTTTTGTGATACCTAAACCCCCCGTAAAATTAACCGTTTTATTACCGTTATTAGGGGTAATTTGGGGGAAAATTAAAATAATGTATTTATTTATTTTTTTCAATGGCTACTAGCCGTTGGGCTGGATCACCCAGTGACCTTTGAAACCTTAGGGTTCCAACGAACCGACGGTTCCAGCGGTTCCAACCAGTTCGGTTCCAGAATCGGTTGGAACCGGACGGTTCCGATTCCAACCGGTTCGGTTCCGGTTCCGAACCAGAACCTTGGCTGGGTCTAGGCGTGAGTTCCACTAGGCTTGTTTTGTTATGATAAATAATTCGATATATATTTAAAAAATAAGCTAAATCTATTTTCAAAATCCGATGACGAAAGAGGTTTGTCATCCTACTGGTCATGGATAGTCCACAAATGTTAGCCATTTTTTTTTAAAAAATAAGGGATTGAGAAATCTAAATATATTTTTAATTTCTTTTTTTTTTTCAAACTTGAGCTCGTGTGGCAAACTTCTTATTTATATACTTGAAAATCAATTCAACTAAATTATTGGACAAAAAATTAAAAATAGAGAGGATAAATCGGACTCTATTTATTTTTATGTCCATCAAGACAAAACAACAAATCATCATTATTATAGTGCCCAGCTTCTTTAACCGTTCGGAGACATATTCTTTGAACAAAACATCCCCCTTTAAAATGAGGGAATTGGGCCCAAATATTGGATCCTTGTTGGGCTTGTATTGGGATAACTTGAATTAGTTGAAAATATGGCCAACTCTATTCCTAAAACACATTGGACCAATAAACTTACACTATGCTTGCCAAGCCCATAATCGAGTAAGGTTTATTGGTCTCTAAGTCGTCTCCAAGAACTTCCTATTAACGTTCAGAGAAAATTTTTCCTAAGTCATCAAGTTACAACACTAGTTGGACTTATGAAATTTTGAGTCATTATAAATTCTCCCCTTTAAAATAATTCATCTTTGAATCAAAATACTTAAAAGTATGAAACATACATTCTTCTGTGAATAGTTGGGGTATTGTTGGACAGTTATGACCCATAGCGTCACTATTTGTACAGATTATGGTGTTGTTTTACAAATTAACTATGTGACAAAGGAGATTGCACTCTTATAATTTTTGATTAGATCACCTAGATGTATAAATGATGAGAGGTCCTTATGATTTATTCCTGGATTGAGAATGATAGGAGACCGTATCAGTCCACGAAGGATAAATCATTAAATATCCCTAATCAGAATATTATCGATAAATACGTAAAAGACTAGTATTGCACTTGTGCGCGTTGTGAGGGCATAACGACATAGTTATCATATATTTGGGTATTGGATACTCATGCAAGTGTAATAGGAGGTTGTGTTTCACCGATGGTACGGGAAACAGCTTCGCTCTGGATAGACCCCCTCGGAATTCCATTGGCATGATTATTTAATTAAATTAGATTTAATTACGACACAACGGATAAATTGTTAATTTGGAATTAACGAACCCGTGCCCGAGATTATTTACGAGTGCATTCGCATTTTGAATTCGAGTGCGGCACGCAAGTCAAATCAAGCGTCAAATCATTAATCGCATCAAGCGTCAAATCACTAGTCGTTTCAAACGTCAAATCACTTGTCACTTTGAATGATGTGACTTGACAACTTGATTGATTAAGTGATGTGATAAGTTGTCACTTGAGTGATTGATGGGACTTGATTGAAGTGGTTGATGGCTTTATTTGTTTGACTTTATTAAAGCCAAATGCTTTTGGTATATGTTTGTAAATCCATTACCAAAAATCACAACACCTTTTTATTCTCTCTTTCCTCCATCTCTCCTCTCTTTTCTCACATTTTCCTCATGCCCAAGGGGCTCCAAAACCTTCTGTTTTCTGCTGTAAAACCGTGAGCAGTGAGGGGAGAAATGTCTTGATTTTGTGGCAAAATCGGAGGTGCTAGCACACTACAAAGTCATGCAAAGGTGATAGGAAAGTCTACCCATGAGCCGGGAATCGTTCGGCGAAGCTTGGAGCTTATTCGAGGAGCTCAAAAATAGAAAATGAAGGGCTGTGAACTGCCACTGCCGTGAGCAGTGAAGATGGGCAGAAAGTTGATTTTGTTCGTCTCCGTGTCGCTCAACTGATCGATGTAAGTATTCCGTAACTTCTCGATTGTTATTCACACATGTTTTCATGCTTATTATTGATCTTGGGACCTTAATAGAAACCAACAATGGCATCTAGAGCAAGGTTTGAGCATGAAAAGTTTAGGGCTTAAAATTTGGGTAATTTGTATTTGAGCATGATTTGAATGAATTGGATGTTTGAGTATGCTTAATAAATATTTAATTGAATATTGATTGGATCAATTTCATGAAATTGTGTTTGGAACAAATTTCCCCAAATTCTTAGTGTTGGCCGAATGCTAATAGCCCTAAAGTCTTGGTGAATTTTTGATTTTTGATTCATTGGATGAGTTAGAATCATTCGGGATGATGATTTAATGTCCATTGTGGAATTAATTGGATTGAATTCGAATCGGACATAAAATCCCCTCCTTGGCCGAGACTTTAAAGCATGTAATTGGGTTTGATTTTTGATTAAATTGTGTTGGACATGATTTAATGTTAATGAGCATGATTAGTTGTGTTAATTGATGTTTTAGAAATGTTAATTGGATAATTAATTGTGTTATACACTTTAGAATTAATTAAATATAAAGTTGGAATTTTTGTGTTTTTTAATTGGGCCTTAAAATTGGATTTGGGCTTGTTATGTTGGAAATGGGCCTATTGGGCTTTGTTGTACAAAGTTGGCTTTAGGTAAAATTGTTTGGATCCAATTTGGCCCAAAACCGCTTCCATAAAGCCCAAATGCGACATAATGGACCTTTAAAGTTTAATTGGGCCTAAATTGATTTCTGGGCTTATGGGGTAATTCCCGGATTGGATTTTGGTTATTCGGTTTGACCCGAGTTGACCAAAAGTCCACACCTTAAGAAATTAATTAAAAGCCCATTGGACTTTAATTGAATTGACGTTGGACGTTAATTGGGCTTTGAGACCCGTAACGATTAAATTTGGAATTTAAGTCGTAAAAGTTTATAATAAAGTGTAATATTTAATTTGGAATTAAATAGAGAATTAGAATTGAATGCATATTAAATTGGATTTAATGATGTAGTTAATTTAATTCGAGAATTCGTATTTTGAGTACTTATTCGCAAAACGAGTTTGACTCGAGCAAAATCAAATCGTTGTTGAACATTGGATGATCACTAATTATCAGATTAATTAATTTGATTAGATTGATTGATAACATGCTTGTGTGAATACGTGGTTGCGATGCATGAATAATATATATCGGATGGATATTAGATGGGTGGGACAATTTTAGAAATTGTTGTAATAAATTTGATTTATTAATTGGACCTGTGTGTCCAGCCTTATCACCTCCTTATTCTTTGTATTCTATTCTCACCTATTCCCCTCAATGTAAATGAGGTTTCTTTAGAAGTGTAGTGTAACGGGTAGAAGTGATACATGTGCTAGTGGGAGAGAGAAAGATAGAGATTTGATCTAGGATCAATGTGTAAAGTATCCATCTGCATATCATTATTTTTTATTCATATGCGCTTTATTATGTGTTTAGAAAGCATGTTTAAGGGTGTATGATGATGAGATCTTAACAAAGATAATAAATTGGTTGCCAATTTGCACTCGAAAAACCCTTCCCAAAATATTAAGCATCTTTCCTTCCATTGAGTGATTCTCACTCAAGATCCGAGACTGGCATTGGCTTGTTGGCCAAAGTCAAGGCCTTTGTCCATCGAGGATGTGTTTGAATCACGAAGGCTTTGTTCCATATTGGTGTCTTGTCCAAGTTGTGGTTTGTTGGCCAAAGTCAAGACCATTTCTTGTCCATAGACATTGATTATGAAGCTTTCCATGGTCAATGGGTCGCGCTTAACTGGGATCACTAAGTTTGTTGTGCCAAAGCCAAGACTTAGTTGATTCAGAGGAAAAAGGTTAGGTAATACATTGGATGTATTGGCATATATAAGATATATGTTTCGGACTTGGATGTCCCCCTACCGAATCTAGGAATTGGATTGGATCCAATTGATTTTAGAGATCTACCTAGTTAATTATCATACAATTTGTTGGCCAAAGTCAAGATTGTGTGATATTTAACGGGATCCTAGCCCACTAGGAAACACGGTTTACCGAGTACTCGACAGAGGGTTAGAGGCTCGCCGAAAAATAGTGGGAGATAAGAATTAAATTTGCAATATTCGTTTAATTACTTGCCATACGCGCTCAAACAAGTATCATTCGTCAAATAAATTAAATGTTAGTTGGACTAATATTTAAAAGTTATTTTAATAAATAGTTGGACTATATTCAAACTATTCATTTATAGTTGATTTTATAATTGGATTATAGTAATCAATATAATTGATTTTAATCTATTAAATTATAGTTGATTAAATAGTTGGACTATTGTAATCATTATAATAAATAGTACCGAAATCATTGATTAAATAGTTGGACTATTAAAATCAAGATAAAATTGAAAGATTGACATTTAATACATAATCATAGAGAAAATGTATTTAATGGTTTAATTTTCAAAATTGGGAATAATAAAATTCAGGATGGTCCTAGAAAATAATAAGTTACTTTATTTGATAAAATAACATATTATGCCTCAGCCCGGAGTTAAGCAAATAGTCGAGCATAATCTTTGGAAGATTTATGTGATGATAACTTTAGTGCTTAATCCATTAAGCTTGTCGCAGTAGACTCCTTAATTTCTTAATCAGAACTAAGGATTAGATCCTTAAAGTACGATAATGAAATTGAAGGATCTTCATAGATCTATTTTAGATTTTAGAAGTACTAAATTGCAATAAATAACTCTTGGAGAGTTAATGACTATTCTCAAGAAGATAAAGTCAAAGTTTGCAATTAGGCAAGTAGCGCAAGGCGCACCTTACTTCGATATTCTCTACATGGCCATGGCTTGGCCAAAGGCTATTGGAATGTTGAAAAGAGCAAAGACAAAATCATTATAATCTTCTGGGAAGATAAAGGATATATCCTAGAATGTCTGCTTAAATTGTGGCAAAAGGAATCGCGAAGCGTGACTGCCGTTTGGACAAAGTAGACATGATGGAATTGAAGACGGGCTTGGCTCTGACTTCAAACATGTTTGTCAATATTATGTTCACTACTAGTATTAAAATTAGATTTTAAATACTTAGTGTGATACATAGATATGCATTGATATTCACAATCTGTTATGAACAGGAGACTGACTTCAATTGAGATTAATCTGCGATTTAGAAACGGGACGAAAGTCGCTGTTTTAACCGTAGATACCTAAGTTTAGGAACTACCTTTCGAGTGTGTACCTAAATTTGGAAACTGTTATAATGTAACTAGTTTGACTAGATACATTATCTCTATATCAGTGTTTGACCCGTTGCGGGTGAACCTTTATATTCTAGAACACTAAAATGTTTTATTATATAAAGATGATATTGAGATATACACATTAGATGTGAATAACAGTATTTATATTTTGAATATAAATAAATCTCAAACATATAACATGACAAACAAACAGCTCAAACTGATTTGATCAGAAGAAACTATTGGGCATTGTTGTCTGGGACACAATTAAACAAGACTTGTATATCCACACTTTTGAAGAGTGGGTACTCGGACTGTTTTGATTCCAATCAAATAAAGTCTATGAATCTAGTTTATAGGGCAAAGTGCCTAAAACACTATTTACTTGGTAAAGTGTAAATGCCATCGATCTGATAGCCTTAGTTCATAGTGAAGCAAGTGGGCCCATGTCTAACTAGGCTAGATGTAGATATGAATATTTCGTGACCTATACGGATGTGGCATCGCGTTATGGTTATGTGTCTCTTTTAGAACATAAATCAGAAACTTTTACAGTTTCGACACGAAATAGACAAACAGATCGGCTATAGTATTAAACCGACACGGTAAGACCGTAATGGAAAATACTTAAGCAATAAATTTCTAATATACTTGAAAGAGTATAGTATTCTTTCAATGATGACTCCTTTTGGAACACGTCATTTTTGACAGTGTGTTCGAACTGACTAACCGAATTTTATTAGACATGATAAGGTTAATCATGAGTCGCTCTGAGCTACCTTTTCCTTCAACGGATAAGCATTAACAGTGCAGAACTTATTTAGAATAAGGTTCCATTAAAATCTGTTTGACAGATTTCATATCAGATATGAACGAGAAAGAAACTGGGTTTCACATTCCTGTATATTTGGGTATGCTAGGAATATGTTTGGATGATACCAAACTAAAACCCAAATTGGATAAGTGCCAATTGTAGGTTATCCTAGAGATACCATAAGTATTGTACTTATACATCTCACCAGAGAACAATCAGATTGTTGCTCACCATGCGGTTTTCCTAAGAGGAATACCGATATGCAGTGGTAAATGGGAGGATAGTAAAACTCGATGAAAATCGGAGCAATACTGTTCTAGGCATCGATTCCTAATGGAACATAAATAGTACATCAATGATGAAACTATTACCATTAATCTTCGAATACACAAGAACCGCGTAGATTAGAGAGATTCAGAAAACAACCTGGGGTATGGGTTTCTGATCTCACCTCATAAAGATGTCTATCTTATTGAGGAATACCAACTGACTACGTATGAGGAAGTGATACAAGGTATCGACTCCTATTATGGCAAAGTGCCATATGAATCCGAAATGAATTCCATGTATATCAAATGTGTTTAGAATACTAGTTGATGTACCGTAAGGTATTGTGCCTATTGGTACTTATAAGTCTTCAAGAAAGACATACATGGAAGGCAATATACCAACGTATAAAGATAGGCTTTTAACGGAAAGGTATCGTTATCAACATTGTGTTGATTACGATTCAACCTTTTAACTGTTGCCACGGTAAATCCATTTGGATAATGCTTGCTAAAGCTGCATTTTTCATTTATGAAATATGACATCTTAATGGAAAATCGCTTTCCCAAAAAGGAAACCTTTTGGAGGATGTTTATAATATCCTGTCGATTTTGTCGTACCAAAACTAGCAAACAAGGTTTGCAGGTTATTCGATCCATGTTTGGATTGAAGCAAGCATTGAGTTCTTGGAATTATCATTTTGATGTAATCATAATGGTGTATGATTTGATTCAAAACGAATATGATTCTTGTGTATATAAGGAGGTTAGTGGGAGCGTACTGACAGTGACTGTCCTATAAATAATGATAATATGTCATTTCTTGGAAATGATATTCCCATAATACAATCGGTGAAAGGTTGGCTTTCGAGAAAATTCTTTGAGAAACTCGTACATTGAAAAATGTACATGATCTGGTGTCTCATACGCTTTGAGCATATGGATTCACAATCGGGCCAATCCAAGTGATAGTTACTGGATTGATGTTAAGAACATCCATTATTATCCTAGAGAACTAAGGATGTTGTGTTAATCTGTGGAGAAGGAGAACTTGAAGTGACTGAGATCACTACTGTAAGTTTCCTAAACCCATAACACGACTATAAGTCGCAAACGGTACTATACAGTTTGAATAACGGTACAGTGAGCTGCAAATATTCCAAGCAAGATACTGTTATCGAATAAACAATAAATGCGGGTTATTACTGCAGCTGAGGCAGCAATAAAAGCCATCTGGGTCAATTATAAATCTAATTAGATTAGATATAGTTCTGTTAGCAGCTGAGCTAGGCGTCAGTACATGCTAAAGAATTAATGGTCTCATCAACGATCCATATACATACTTCAATATTCATCTGATTCGTTCGGATCATACATCGTGGCGATGTGATGATCGAATAAATCGCATCAGATGATAATCATGCAAATTCGCTGACGAAAGCCTTTTCTCAGCAGTTTGAGCCAACCGTACATAGTTCGGGTGTTAGACACTCGAGTGACTGGCTATAGGCTAAGTGGATTTTTATTGGACATTTATGACCCATAGCGTCACTATTTGTACAGATCATGGTGTTGCTGTACAAATTAACTATGTGATAAAGGAGATTACACTCTTATCATTTGTGATTAGATCACCTAGATGTATAAATGATGAGAGGTCCTTATGATTTGTTCCTGGATTGAGAATGATATGAGACAGTAGCAGTCCACGAAGGATAAATCATTAAATATCCCTAGTCAGAGTATTATCGAGATTGGACATCGATAAATACGTAAAAGACTAGTATTGCACTTGTGCGCGTTGTGAGGGCATAACGACATTTCGCTCTGGATAGACCCCCTCGGAATTCCATTGGTAGTATGACTATGTGTCTATGGAAGTCCGAAATCAGGGTAGATGTATTTGGTCTTAACTTGAGACTTGCACCGCTAATACTTGCGACAATCAATATTCTTTGGTTGCGGTCATCCAGGGCTTTAACAGGTTCTGTGTATGCCAGTGCTGGGTATATTGAGAATCGTAGTGTGTTGGGTGTGATGTCAAGACGGAAGTATCACATCAGTCATAGTAGGGATGATGGTCACGTAGGATACGGGACTGGTTCTTTTAAATGTTGCAGCTATCGAGATAAAATGACAAGGTCAAGTTTATCCGATTATAGAGACTAGTCACCAGACATCCGACATGTGCTTCGTACGGGGCAGACACAATTCCAGCCCCAGGCCTAGCACGTGATCATCCGATACTGGATCGAAATACGCAATACTTCGTATACTGCGCCTGAGACAGATCCTTTATTCCTGTAAGGATATTTTCGGAGAATTGGGAAGGCATGACGCTTTGCTAGAGGCCAACCTTGTCTTGTAAATTGGTAAAACGTAGTACGAGGTACTTACGTGCTTGGATAGTCTGACGGCCGTATTTACTGCCAACATATCCGGGGATCTCATGGGTCGCTTCCCAAAGATTCACCGATGACGTATGACTCGCACTTAATTAATCTGGGATTAATTAGAAGAGAAAGAAAATTAATATGGGATTAATTTCGGAGATATTTTATCTATGATAAAATATCAATTAAATAGAGATAACGATTAATTTGGAATTAATTGGTAAATTAATATATTTGACATATTAAACGAAATTGGATTTCGACGCGGAATTAAAATTAGATTTTAATTTGGGAAAACGAGTTAATTTAGAATTAATTCGTTAGCGACGTGAATAGTAATTATGTTTGGCATGATTATTTAATTAAATTAGATTTAATTACGACGCAACGGATAAATCGTTAATTTGGAATTAACGAACCCGTGCCCGAGATTATTTGCGAGCGCATTCGCATTTCGAATTCGAGTGCGACACGCAAGTCAAATCAAGCGTCAATCATTAGTCGCATCAAGCGTCAAATTACTAGTCATTTCAAGCATCAAATCACTTGTCACTTTGAGTGATGTGACTTGACAACTTGATTGATTAAGTGATGTGACAAGTTGTTACTTGAGTGATTTATGGGACTTGATTGAAGTGGTTGATGACTTTATTTGTTTGACTTTATTAAAGCCAAATGCTTTTGGTATATGTTTGTAAATCCATTACCAAAAATCACAACACATTTTTATCTCTCTCTTTCCTCCATCTCTCCTCTCTTTTCTCACCTCTTCCTCACGCCCAAGGGGCTCCTAAACCTTCTGTTTTCTGCTGTAAAATCGTGAGCAGTGAGGGGAGAAATGTCTTGATTTTGTGGTAAAATCGGAGGTACTAGCACACTACAAAGTCATGCGAAGGTGATAGGGAAGTCTACCCACTGCCGTGAGCAATGAAGATGGGCAGAAAGTTGATTTTGTTCATCTCCGCGTCGCTCAACCGATCGATGTAAGTATTCCGCAACTTCTCGATTGTTATTCACACATGTTTTCATGCTTATCATTGATCTTGGGACCTTAATAGAAACCAACAATATTGGCCTCGCATAGCTTTTTCTGGCTGCCATGTGGATTCTTGTCCTTTGTGGTGCTGTCAAACCACTTCATTGAGGGAATCCAATCGAGATCACAACTTCCTTATTTCTCTGTCCGTTATTGCTACTAGATGATCTAGATAAGATAAATCTTGGCGAACATCAATTGCTTAGGGCTCCAACACATGAGCTCATCATGCAAGTATTTACGTAACATATATACATGAAACACAAGATATATCCTATCTATGTTGGGTAGAAGCGCCAGCTCATATGCTCTCCCTCTGCGAAGTATCTGAAACGGCCTAACAGACCTAGGGATAAGCTTATCCCTCTTGCCGAAATCTCATGACTCTCTTAAAAGAAGATACTTTCAAGAACACCGAGTCTCTTACCTGAAACTCCAAATCTTTCCTCCGACGATCCGCATAACTTTTCTGGTGACTCTGAACCGTTTTCATCTTTTCTCTAATCAACTTCACTTTCTCCACTGCATCCTGTACCAAATCAGGTCCAAGCAACTTTTGTTCCCCAATTTCAAACCATCATATTAGGGATCTGCACTCCCTACCACACAAAGCCTCGAAAGAAGCCATTTGAATGCTTGTTTGATAACTATTGTTATAAGCAAATTCTATAAATGGAAATTATTGATATCAACTTCCTCTAAAATCAATAGCACAGGCTCGTAACATGTCTTCCAGAGTCTGTATGTTCCATTCTGACTGACCATCCCTCTGAGGGTGAAAAGCCTTGGTACAGTGCAGCTGGAAACCCCAAGCTTCTTGAAATGACTGCCAAAACTTAGAGGTGAACAGAGAGCCTTGATCAAAGATTATTGAGATAGATACACCATACAATGATACTATCTCATCCAGATAGAGTCTGGTATACGGGGATACTGAGTAATTTATCCTTACTTGAAGGAAGTGTGCAGATGTAGTCAATCTATCCACAATCACCTATATAAAATCATACCCTTTTGGGGTACGTGGAAGCCCATCCTCAAAATCCATTGTAATCTTCTCCCATTTTCATTCAAGAACATCTAAACTTTGAAGTTTCCTTATTGGCCTCTAGTGCTTTACTTTAACTTGCTGGCACGTGAGGCATTTTACAACAAACTCCACTACATCCTTCTTCATGCCATCCCACCAATAGATATTCTTAAGATCATGATATATTTTAGCGATCCCAGGATGTATGGTATAGGATGAGGCATTAGGTTTCTCTGACAATGAATGTCTCAACTCTTAGTCTGGGGGAACAAAAATTCTGTGTTACTTCCTTAGGAGATTTTCACTGTCTATAAGGTACTCCTCATCTATGCCTTGCTCTAATCTGCCCTTAATCTGCTGGAGTTGAGGGTCCGATTCTTGGGCAACTCTGATCTCATCCATCGGGGTGGATCATACTTGAATCTATGCCAGTAATGCTCCCTGAGTTGTTACACGAAAACTCACTCCATAGATCATACATTTCCGTATTTCTCTACCTGGATGCCACTTTTCTATCAGCAAATGAGCTAAACTTCCCAAGGATTTCCTGCTTAAGGCATCTACTACCACATTAGCCTTGCCATGGTGATACTGAATTGAACAATCACAATCTTTTAGTAATTCAATCCATCGTCTATGTCTCAAGTTACAATCATTTTGACTTTGGATATGCTTGAGACTCTTATGATCAGTGAAAATCTCAAACTTCTCACCAAGCAAGTAATGCCGTTATATCTTCAAGGCAAACATTATTGATGCAATTTCTAAATCATGAGTGGGATAGTTATGTTCAAAAGGCTTTAGTTTCCTGGAAGCATAAGCAATAACTTTTCCCGTCTGCATTAGCACACATCCCAATCCCACTCTACAAGCATCACAGTATACCATAAATCCTCCTGATCTTGGTGGCAGGGCTGGAACAAGAGCAGTAGTCAATCGCTGCTTAAGCTCTTGGAAACTTTTCTCACAGACATTTAACCACTCAAACTTTACATTCTTCGGGGTCAATCGTGTTAACGAATCAGCTATCTTGGAGAAGTTTTCTACGAACCTTCTATAATATTCTGCCAAACCCAGGAAGCTGCGGATTGATAAGTGTGGTTTATACCCACTTATTCATGCATTCTTAGCTTACTATTTTGTTAATTTTCTTATTATTTAATGTATTTTGTACTTCTTTTATGTTTTATTTATAGGAAGCATTGACACATAGATCTTGGGACATTTGTACATGTTTTGGGACCATACGGATGTTAGTGTTCCTAGAACATTATTAGGATCTAATAAGCATGAATAACAATAGATATGATCATTATAAGGTGCGGAATAAACTTACAATGAGTGATAGAGCTTTAAAAATTTTTGAGATTCAAGATCTCCAAGATCCAAGCTTTTGGATGATTCCAAGCTTTTGAGTAGTTTCCCTATCACCTTTGTTCACTTCCAAAGTGCTAGTTTTTGTTGATTTGAAAACAAATCAAAGAGAGAAGAATGAGTATATTTTCGGCCAAGCCAAGAGCTTCTAGGGTTTCAAGTTTTGATTTTGTTAAGTGTTTCAAAAGTTGTAGAGAAGCCTTTTGTCATTTACCCTAAAGTGAAACCATTTCACATTTTACCCAAAACTAGGTAGATATTGGTAAATGGTATTCAAAAAGCAAAACAAGGTAGTTGTGTGGTGGGAACACCTACCACACTTTGGCTCCAAATATTTGAATCTGAAATTCAAATATCTCTACGGACATTTACGCGGCTCGGTTCCGTTTAATCCGATTAAACGAACCTTCGTCGCTAAATAATTAAATCTAATTTAATTAAATAACGATACATCGCAAATATATTACGAACGTCGTTCACGAACTAATTCTAAATTAATTCATTAGTTCGCATTAAAGTCCGACTTTAATCTCGTAATGAAATCCAATCCATTTTAATATATCCGATATATTAATTTTAGCCCATTTGAATAAATTAAATAGAAAAATCAAATTTAACTATTAAATTTATTTTACCGATTAATTCCAAATTAATCACGTTCTTTCTTTACTGAACACATTTAATCCCGGATTAAATAAAGCCCTTATTAATCCCAGATTAATTTTCTCTCTCTAATTAATCCCAGATTAATTCTAATTTAAGTCAACTGTCATCGGTGAATCCTTGGGAAGCGAGCCAAGAGATCTCTGGATATGTTGGCAGTAAATCCGGTTATCTGACTATCCGATAAAGTGAGTACCTCGTACTACGTGCTTACCATTTTACAAGACATGGTTGGCTTCTAGCAAAGCACCGTGCCTACCCAATTCTCCAGAAATATTCTTACTGGAATATATAATCTCTGTCAGGCGTAGAATACCCAGTATCTCGTATTACGATCCAGTATCAGATGTCACGTGCTAGGCCTAGGGCTGGAATAGTGTCTGCCCCGTACGAAGCACATATCGGATATCAAAAAACTAGTCTATTTGAATCGGATAATCATGACCTTGTCACATTATCCCGATGGTTGCAACACAATAGAGAACGAGTTATGAATCCTTGCGTGATCATCATCTCCATATGTCTGGAGTGATACTTCCGTCTTGACATCACATCCAATACACTACGATTCTCGATAAACCCAATAGAGGCGTACACAGAACCTGTTAAAGCCCTGGATGATCAAAACCAAAGTTTACCGATTGTCGCAAGTATTAGCGATGTAAGTCTCAGGTTAAGACCAAATACATCTACCATGACGCGGACTCCTATAGACACATATACATACTACCAATGGGATTCCGCGGGGTCTATCCAGAGCGAAGCTGTTTTCTGTACCATCGGTAAAACACAACCTCCTATTGCACTTGCATAAGTATCCTATACTTAAACATATGAGAACTATACCGTTATGCCCTCACAACGCACACAAGTGCAATACTAGTCTATTCCGCATTATCGATGTCCAGTCTCGATAATACTACGACTAGGGATATTTAATGATTAAACCTTTATGGATTGATACTGTCTCATATCAGCTCAATCCAGAACTAATCATATGGACTTTTATCATTTATATATCAAAGTAAATAAATTACGAAATGATAAAAGGCAATTTCAATACTACATAGTCAATTTTGTACAAAAACACAATGTCTTTTACAAACAGTGACGCTATGGGTCATAATTGTCTAACAATCTCCCACTTAGCCTATAGCCAGTCACTCAAGCATCTAACACCTGAACTATGTATGTGCTTTTCAAACTTTTGCTGTGAAATAACTTTCGTCAGCGGGTCTGCAATGTTGTCATCTGATGCGACCTTCTCGATCTTCACATCGCCACGATGTATGATCTCACGAATCAGATGGAAACGTCGAAGAACATGCTTGGATCGTTGATGAGACCATGGTTCCTTAGCCTGCGCTATAGCCCCGTTATTGTCACACAATAATGGAACGGGCTCAGCTGCTAACGGAACTACTCCTAATCCAATTAGGAATTTACGGATCCAAACTGCCTCTTTTGCTGCTTCAGCTGCAGCAATATACTCCGCTTCTGTTGTTGAATGGGCAATAGTCTCTTGCTTGGAAGATTTCCAGCTTACTGCTCCGTTGTTGAAACAAAATATGTACCCGGATTGCGACTTAGAGTCGTCTTTATCGGTTTGGAAACTTGCATCGGTATACCCAGTTACCTCAAGTTCTCCATCTCCATAAATTAAGAAAGCATCCTTAGTTCGTCTAAGATACTTAAGGATGTTCTTAACTGCCATCCAGTGACCATCACCGGGATCGACCTGATAGCGACTACACATGCTCAAAGCATACTAGACATCAGGTCGTGTACATATCATGGCATACATGATCGATCCGACTGCCGAGGCGAACGATATCCGACTCATGCTGTTTCTCTCATCTTGAGTTTTAGGACACATGTCCTTAGATAGAGAGGCCATGTGACACTGGTAACAGTCCCCTCTTGGACTGATCCATGTTGAATCTTTCAACACTTTGTCAATGTACGTGCTCTGGGAGAGTCCCAACAGCTTTCTCTATCCCTGTAGATCTTTATTCCTAGAATAAAGGCTGCTTCTCCTAGATCTTTCATGGAGAATTTTAATGAAAGCCAAGCTTTCACCGATGTTAACATGGGAATGTCATTGCCCATAAGTAATACATCGTCAACATAAAGGACAATAAATGTCAGTGCGCTCCCACTAACCTTCTTATATACACAATGATCATCCTCGTTTTGAGTGAAATCATATTCTTTTATGATCTCATCAAAACGTTGGTTCCATGACCGCGATGCTTGCTTCAGTCCATAAATGGATCGATTTAACTTACAAACCTTATTTGCAAGTCTAGGCACGATAAAACCATCAGGCTGTTGCATATAAACATCCTCCAAAAGGTTTCTGTTAAGGAAAGCGGTTTTAACGTCCATCTGTCATATCTCGTAATCAAAATATGCAGCAATAGCAAGCATTATCCGAATGGATTTAATCATGGCAACGGGTGAGAAAGTTTCATCGTAATCGACACCATGTCATTGACGATACCCCTTCGCTACAAGCCTAGCTTTGTACGTTTGTACGTTGCCTTCCATGTCGGTCTTCTTCTTGAAGATCCATTTGCATCCAATAGGCTTTACGCCTTCTGGTTCATCAAACAGTGTCCAAACTTGGTTGGTGTACATGGAATCTATTTCGGACTTCATGGCCTCTTTCCATAAAGCGGAATCGATATCTTGTATCGCTTCCTCATACGTAGCCGGTTCGTCTTCCTCAATGAGATTAATATCTACATGAGGCGAGATCAGAAACCCATACCTCTCAGGTTGGTTCCTGACTCTCTCCGACCTACGCGGTCCTTGTGTAATAGAAGATTGTAGTACAGTCTCATCCCGGATGGACTGTTCTTGTTCCGTTGAGGATTCTATGCCTGGAACAGTATCACTCCGATTTTCATCGAGTTCTACTTTCTTCCCACTTACCACTGTATTTAGGAATTCCTTCTCAAGGAAAACCGCATGTAGAGCAACAAATACTTTATTCTCTCGTGGGTGATAGAAGTAATATCCTTTGGTTTCCCTAGGATATCCTACGAATAAGCATTTATCCGATTTGGGCTCAAGTTTGGTACCTTCCAAATGTTTGACGTATGCCCAGCATCCCCAAATCTTTAGGAATGAGAAACCCGGTTCTTTCCTGTCCATATCTCATATGGTGTCTGTTGTACAGACTTTGACGGAACCTTATTCAAAATAAGAACTGCACTGTTTAATGCATATCCCCAGAAGGAAATAGGTAGCTCAGTGCGACTCATCATAGACCTTACCATGTCCAACAGAGTTCGGTTTCTCCGTTCGGATACACCGTTTAATTGCGGTGTTCCAGGAGGAGTCCACTGTGAAAGAATACCATATTCTTTCAAGTAATCTAGAAACTCATTGCTCAAGTATTCGCCACCACGGTCCGACCGCAATGTCTTTATACTCTTGCCGGTCTGTTTTTCAACTTCGTGTCGAAACTCTTTGAATTTCTCAAAAGTTTCCGACTTGTGTCTCATAAGATACACATAATCATAACGCGATGCATCATCCGTAAAGGTTACGAATTATTCGAATCCACCTCTAGCCTGGCTAGACATGGGCCCACAAACGTCACTATGAACGAGGGCTAACAGTTCGGTGGCGCGTACACCTTTACCGCTAAAAGGTGATTTAGGCATTTTGCCTAATAAGCAAGATTCGTGGACGTCATATGAATTTGGATCAAATCCGTCCAAGTACCCACTTTTCGAAAGTGTGGATATGCGAGTCTTGTTAATGTGTCCCAGACGACAGTGCCACATGTAAGTCTCATCTTTGTTACTTAGTTTGAGCCTTTTGTTTGTTACATTATATGTTTGAGATTGATTTATATTCAAAATATAAAGACCATTATTAGCATCAGCTGAACATATCTCAAAATTATCTTTATAAACAAAACACCCGTGTTTCGGATACAAAAGTGTACCCGCATTGGTCAAACAAGATACAGAGATAATATTCCTAGTTCGGAATACAAAAGTGTACCCGCATTGGGTCAAACAAGATATAGAGATAATATTCCTAGTCAAACTAGGTACATAATAACAGTCCGATAGTTTAAGTACATGCCCCAAAGGCAGTTCTAAAACAAAAGTGCCCACGGCCAAAACAGCAACATGTGTCCCATTTCCAACACGCAGATCAATCTCTCCTGAAGCCAGTCTCCTGCTAATCTGCAGATCCTGCGCATCAGTACATATATGAGTACCACAACCAGAATCAAAAATCCAATTTTTAAAACTAGAAGTAGCCATGTTTATTTCAATAACAAACATACCTGAGGCCGGTGCCTTGCCCGCCTTTATCTTATTCTGAAGCGCCTTGTACTCGCGGCAGTCCCGCTTCTAGTGACCCCGCTTGCCGCACTGTAGGGAAACATCCTGAGATTTGTCCTTTGGCTTCCCAGAAGCCTTTGCCTTTTTGGCCTTGCCCCTTTGAATATGCTTATTCTTTTGCACACCTCCAGTTGCCTTGGGCCCAGCCCTAGGTCCATGAGATGTCGATGCAAAGTGCGCCTCGCGCTTGTTGCCATTTTGAAGCTCATTTTCAGCCTCCTTGAGAGTTAACAGTAACTCTCCAAGAGTATCACTGTTGTTCATCAAATTATAATTTATGATAAACTGTCTCCAGAATCGGGGAGAGATTGCAGGATCATATCCACAGTAATCTCTGCCTCAAAGACTATCCCCATGTTGGCCAGCTCATCGATGTCAGCAATCATCTGAGCCACGTGGGACTCAACAGACATGCCATCTGTCATGCGTGAGCGAAAGAGCTTCTTCACTAACTCGTACCTCTGCATCCTCTTGTTAGAGCGATGCAGATCTTGCAACCTCACTAACATATTATAAGGATCCAAGTCCCTATTTTGTCTACGAAAGTGCTGAGTCATCGAAGCAAGCATAATGGACTGAGTTGTGTCACAATCATCGCTGTGAGTCTTCCAAAGCTCCAGCTCAAGTGTCTCATTCGGTCCGGGCTTAGGCCCAAGAGGTCTTTGTAAAGTATACAACAACCTCTCTGAACCTAGGACAATCCTAAGGTTCATTTCCCAATCTGCAAAATTCGTGCCCTTGAAGACATTATCTCCCATGATAATGTCGCGGACATTTCCTTTGCCTGTCATCTTGACTACGATAGTCTAACTATCTAGTCAACGATAATGGGTACAGTCTAACTGTTACATAGAAAAATAAAAATATTAGTCCAACTAATAAAGTAATATTGACGAAATTATTTGAAAGCGCGTAAAGCTAAGTATCTGAATGAAATTGCAAATTCAATACTAGCCTCCCACTATTTTTTGGCGAGCCTCTAACCCTCTGTCTAGTACTCGGGAAACCTAGTTCCTAGTGGGCTAGGATCCCGTTAAATAACATACAACCTTGACTTTGGCCAACAAGCTGTATGAAACTTAACTAGGTAGATCTCGAAGATCAATTGGATCTCATCCAATTCCTAGATCCGGTAGGTGGACATCCAAGTCCGAACACATATACTTTATATATGCCAATATGTCAAACATATTTTCCTAACCTTTTTCCTCTGAATCAACTAAGCCTTGGCTTTGGCACAACAAGCTTAATAATTCCAGTTAAGCGAGACCCGTTGGCATGGAAAGTTTCGTAATCAATGTCGATGGACAAGAAGTGATCTTGATTTTGGCCAACAAATCACAACTTGGACAAGACACCGATATGTAACAAAACCTTCATGATTCAAACACATCCGCAATTGACAATGGCCTTGACTTTGGCCAACAAACCAATGCCAACTTTGGATCTTGAATAAGAATCACTCAACGAAGGAAAAACGCTTAATATGTTTTTGAGGGTTTTTCGCGTAAATTGGCATCCAATTTATTATCTTTGATTAGGTCTCATCATACACCCTTAAACATGCTTCTAAAACATCATAAGGCGCAAAAGTAAATTAATAACGATATGCGGATGGATATTTAAACAGATTGTTCCTAGAACAAATCACTCCATTTCCTCTCCCCGACTAGAACTATTCTAACTCCTACCCTTTTACAAAATACAATAAAGAAACCTCATATACATTGAGGAATAGGTGAGAAGAGAATTACAAGGAGTAAGAGATTAAAGGCTGGACACGCAGGCCCAATTTAATAAATTCTAAACTTATTACAATTTCCAAAATTGCCCTTGCCCTTCTAATATCCATCCGATATACATTATTCATACATCACATTTATGTATTACAATCAAAACATGTATTCACCAATCTAATCCAATTAATTAATCTTTGATTAATGACCATCCAATGTTCAAACAATGATTTGATTTGCGCGAGTCCAACTCGTTTAAGAATAAATACTTTTGAGTACGTATTCTTGAATTATATCGAACTACAACTTAAATCCAATTTATTTATATTCAATACTAATTCTAATTTAATTCCAAATTAAATATTTACACTTACATAGTTGCCTTAAAGACTTGGATTCCAAATCCAATCTTGATGGGTCTCAAAGGCCCAATAACATCTAATGTCATTTTAATTAAAGTCCAATGGGCTTTTAATTGATTATTAAGGCATGGGCTTTGGCCATAATGGATCAAACCCAAAATGTCAAGGCCCAATAGGAATCACCCTATTGCCATCAAATCAATTTAGGCCCAATCAAATTCTTTAAAGGGCCAAGTGATGTATTTGGACTTCATGGAATTGGTTTTGGGCCCAATTGGATCCAATCCAAAAGTCCAAAACCAAACTTGGTCAAACCAAGCCCATTAGGCCCAAATACACACTTTTAGCCCAATTCATTTTAAAGGCATATTATCATAATTATAATATTCCAAATATCACAATTATTTTAATTAAAGTGTATTAGCCATAATTAATTAATTAAACTCAATATTTCCAAAATATCAATTAACTTAATTAATCATGCTTGAACTAATAATTCATGCTTAACATAAAATCAAGCCAAAACACATCATTGCATGCTTGAGACATATTGAAGCCTAAGATCATCATTTCATGCTCAACATGCACTTTGATTTTAACATGAACATTATTGACATTGATTCTAATCAAATTAAACCAACTATCATCATTTAAACATGCTTCTAAACACATTATTTCATGTTACAAAAAACAAAAAACTGCAGTGCAAAGGGCAGTGAGGTTCGGCCAAGCTTAACATTTTTTTTATTTTTTGATTCTTTTGATTTATTTCAAATCTAATCATGCATAACTCTAAGTTATCATGTTGTAAACATACTCAAAGCATCAATTTCAAAAAATCATGCTCAAAACATAAAAGCCCCAAATTTTTAGGTTCAAAAACCCTAGAAATTATCATGCTTAAATTAGGCTCTGATACCATTGTTAGTGTTCCTAGAACATTATTAGGATCTAATAAGCATGAATAACAATAGATATGCTCAAAACATAAAGGTGTGGAATAAACTTACAATGAGTGATAGAGCTTTAAAAATTTTTGAGATTCAAGATCTCCAAGATCCAAGCTTTTGGATGATTCCAAGCTTTTGAGTAGTTTCCCTATCACCTTTGTTCACTTCCAAAGTGCTAGCTTTTTGTTGATTTGAAAACAAATCAAAGAGAAAAGAAGGAGTGTATTTTCGGCCAAGCCAAGAGCTTCTAGGGTTTCAAGTTTTGATTTTGTAAGTGTTTCAAAAGTTGTAGAGAAGCCTTTTGTCATTTACCCTAAAGTGAAACCATTTCATCTTTTACCCAAAACTAGGTAGATATTGGTAAATGGTATTCAAAAAGCAAAACAAGTTAGTTGTGTGGTGGGAACACCAACCACACTTTGGCTCCAAATATTTGAATCCGAAATTCAAATATCTCTACGGATATTTGCCGCGGCTCGGTTCCGTTTAATCCGATTAAACGAACCTTCGTCGCTAAATAATTAAATATAATTGAATTAAATAACGATGCCTCACAAATATATTACGAACGTCGTTCACGAACTAATTCTAAATTAATTCGTTCGTTCGCATTAAAGTCCGACTTTAATCTCGTAATGAAATCCAATCCATTTTAATATATCCGATATATTAATTTTAGCCCATTTGAATAAATTAAATAGAAAAATCAAATTTAACTATTAAATTTATTTTACCGATTAATTCCAAATTAATCGCGTTCTTTCTCTACTGAACACATTTAATCCCAGATTAAATAAAGCCCTTATTAATCCCAGATTAATTTTCTCTCTCTAATTAATCCCAGATTAATTCTAATTTAAGTCAACTGTCATCGGTGAATCATTGGAAGCGACCCAAGAGATCTCTGGATATATTGGCAGTAAATTCGGTTATCTGACTATCCGATAAAGTGAGTATCTCGTACTACGTGCTTACCGATTTACAAGACATGGTTGGCTTCTAGCAAAGCACCGTGCCTACCCAATTCTCCAGAAATATTCTTACTGGAATATATAATCTATGTCAGGCGTAGAATACCCAGTATCTCGTATTACGATCCAGTATCAGATGTCACGTGCTAGGCCTAGGGCTGGAATAGTGTCTGCCCCGTACGAAGCACATATCGGATATCAAACAACTAGTCTCTTTGAATCGGATAATCATGACCTTGTCACATTATCCCGATGGTGCCAACACAATAGAGAACGAGTTATGAATCCCTGCGTGATCATCATCTCCATATGTCTGGAGTGATACTTCCGTCTTGACATCACATCCAATACACTACGATTCTCGATAAACCCAATAGAGGCGTACACAGAACCTGTTAAAGCCCTGGACGACCAAAACCAAAGTTTACCGATTGTCGCAAGTATTAGCGATGTAAGTCTCAGGTTAAGACCAAATACATCTACCCTGACGCGGACTCCTATAGACACATATACATACTACCAATGGGATTCCGCGGGGACCATCGGTAAAACACAACCTCCTATCGCACTTGCATAAGTATCCTCTACTTAAACATATGATAATATGCCGTTATGCCCTCACAACGCGCACAAGTGCAATACTAGTCTATTCCGCATTATCGATGTCTAGTCTCGATAATACTACGACTAGGGATATTTAATGATTAAACCTTTATGGATTGATACTGTCTCATATCATCTCAATCCGGAACTAATCATATGGACTTTTATCATTTATATATCAAAGTAAATAATAATTACGAAATGATAAAAGGCAATTTCAATACTACATAGTCAATTTTGTACAAAAACATAATGTCTTTTACAAACAGTGACGCTATGGGTCATAATTGTCTAACAACGAATGCATCAGAAGTACACGGGAAGAGCAGAGACGTAAGACGTGCGACTAGTGAAAAGAATCACTGGCGTCACGGTGCCCAACTTCTTGTCACTGTGGCACCTTTAGCATTCCTGCATACAAAATCCAAAGGGATTGGCACCTTTTCCAACACCGCGGCGCCCCATAGACACCTAAAAATGCAAATTTTAGGGTTTTACATTCACAAAGACTCCAAGGCTTTATTATAAATACATAAGTTTGTCCAAGACTCAAGGGATGAGGCTAATACACAACACAAGATACAAAACACATAGTTTTAGAGAGATCCAAAGAGGAGGATTGAAGAGCGACAAGAGGAGACGAAGGCGGTGACGTCTGAAGAGGAAGGGATTCAATTCAGGTTTTATCTTCTTGTTTCTTTCTTAGAACTCTAATGATTTCCATTAGATTCATGGACTTGTTCTTATTTTTTTTTTATCTTTAGTTATGAACTAACTCCTTAATTCTGGAGAATGATGTAACTGATGCTTGAGCCTTCGTATTGTTTGTTAATTTTGTTAAAAAAGTTATATTTTAATTTATTTATATTCTTTTGAATTTAATGCTTCTTATTTGCTGGCCACAAATTAAGATGATGTATGTTTAAAATCTGTCACTCGGGAGATAGGAATTTTGAATAGGATCTAGAGAATATAACCTATGGATTTTATAAAGTTTGGGAGAATCTATAGTTCATTTGAAGTCGTTAACACTGAATCATAAGACGTAATGAGTTGTTAATTACTAGATTTTTATATGGATATCGAAATCTGTAGTTGATAATATTTTCACTGTTACTCGGGAGATGGAGTGAATACTTAGGATTCTTGACTTATAAACAATACAACTGAACAAGTTAATTGGCATGACAAATACATATGGGATAGCTAGGTTAAAACAGACTCTAGAATCTCTATCTTATTAGTTCCTCCAACGTAATTATTTTCATATTTTACTTATTTAATTAAATCTTTATTATTTATCTTCTAAATAAAATTAGGATTATCAATCATAATACTTAGTGTGAATAAACACAATTCCTATGGGTTTGACACTCTTAACTCACCTTATTAAACTTGACACCGTACACTTGCGGTACGATATAAAATATCACAATAAGTTTTTGATGCCGTTGCCGGAGATTGTTTGTTTAATTTACAGTAAGACTATTACCAAGTAATCTAATCTTTAATTAAGATTTAGATTTATTATTTATATTTTATTTATTTATTTTTGTTTGTATTTATATTTTGTTTATTAATTTTTTTGGTGTTTTGGTGTTTCAGTGAATGTGAAGATCCACAAGTATCAACTCGTACCTGCTTGATCCTGAAATAGAAAGAACATTAAAGAGACTAAGGAAAGAAAGGAAAATTGAAAAGAAAGCAATGGAGGCTGAAAACAGAGACATCAATCCACACTAGGGGGTAATTAGAGATCACTTCAAGCCAATCATTGATGATACTTATTCTGGGATTGCCCATCAACCAATCAACGCCAATAATTTTAAGCTAAAACCTGCATTGATCAACATGGTACAAAGGAATCAGTTTGGGGATTTAACTGTAGAGGATCCCAACATGCACTTAAGGATGTTCCTGGAGATCGCAGATACCATAAAGATGAATGGCGTGAGTAAAGAGGCTATCATGCTACGTTTATTCTCATTCTCTTTACGGGATAAAGCGTGTGATTGGCTTTAGTCAATACAAATGGGGAGTATCATGACATGGCAGGATATGGCCACGAATTTTTTTGAGAGATTCTTTCCACCAGCTAAATCAGCTCAACTGAGGGTGTAAATTAGCATATAAAAGCAGCTAGAAACTGAGATTCTGTATGAAGCATAAGAGTGCTTTAAGGATTTACTCCGAATATGCCTAAACACGATTATACAGACTGGGCCTAGATTCAGTTATTCTATAATGGGCTGAATAGTTCAAATAAGACCGTGGTTGATGCAGCATCTGGGGGAGGCCTATTCAAGAAATCAACTGAGGATGCTTATAATTTGTTAGAGGACATGGCCATTAACTACTTTTAATGGCCAAGTGAACACACTACGGTGACCAAAGTGGCTGGAATATATGAAGTGGACCCTCTTATGACACTTATAACACAAATTTCCACCCTATCGACTCAAGTAGCAGCCCTCATAAATCCACGAGCACAAGCATCTATTGAATCACCAACGGCTACAAATAGACTGTTATTGGAAGGAGACCTGAACTTTGAGCAAGTCCAATATATGAACAATTGGAACTTCAACAGCTATAGAGGCAATCCTGTGCCTAACTGTTATCATCTGAACCTGTCATATACTATTCAGAGAATGCCTTGCAACCTTCACATGGTTTCGATTATCAAAGAGTTGAGCAAAATTCTTCCTTAGAAGATTTTATAAACACATTTGTTGCTAATACTTCAGCGAGGTTTGAGAAGAATATGTCAAGGCTGAATAATATTGAGACACACATGGAAAATATCTGGGCAATAATGAAGTCCTCAGAAACACAGATTGGGCAGATTATTTCCTCCATGACCAAGCAGCGGTAAGGGGTATTTGGACAAACTGCCACAGCCGCCAAGCTATCATTTTCATGTCAAAGCAGCCAGTGGATACAAAAGAAAAAGCCAATATGACATTTGGGTGGTTGCGTCTGGCTGAAGACGTTAAACTTAGCACTAGTATGGAGGCAACCCTTGCATTTGTTTAATTAATATCTTCTTTATTTTTAAATTTTATTTTTATTATGTGCTATTTTTTATTTATTAGTTTTCATGTTATTTATGCAGGTAACACGAAACACACAAAGCCCGCGCAACCAAATTCTGAACAGCAGAAGCCTGATCAACTCCATGTACGGTAGTGTTGTTCCTCACTCTCATTTCTCTATATTTATCTTACATTGCGGACAATGCAAATTTTAAGTTTGGGGGTGTGTGCATGTAGTGATAGTTCCAGTTTAATTTAAAAAAAAATATTTTTTTGTTTTTATTTCTTGATAGTAAAGCATAAGTCTAAATGATGAATTTGTCTACTTTAGATGAAATCTTAGAAACGATAAGTTCCCAATTGATTTTATCTAAAGCTTTGAGTAGATGATTTAGGTTAGACTCGTAAGCACTTAATAATAGGTTTTTAGCAGTAAGAACCTAAGTAGTGGCAAAGTGACTAGTTGAAGAAGTTTTTTACCGATGAATGACTGTTTGCTTAGATATCTATCTCATTAGGCTAGTATTATGATGTATGGTATTATAAGAAAAAGAAACCACCTATAACTGATAAGGGTTAAGCTACATATGAGTGAGTGTTAGGACCACTATGAGAAGAAATGCTACCTTAAGGTAGGTGTGTTGAAAAAAATCGTACCATACTGGGCAAAGAAAGGGAATTACAGAGTTAAATTGAGATATCTAAGTTAGTTTGAACCATTGGATCTCAATTTTTGAGACGAAATCTTTGAGTTGGCTTACTTATGAATCGAGCCGTGAATGAACCTTTACACATGCACACTGTGAGTCTGACTTAGATGGTTTATTCAAGAACTTGGATTTTATGTCGCAATTGCGTACTTTGAAGGTTCCCTGGTTTTATTGATAAACACTATTTGAGGACAACTTTATGCGTAACTATCTGGATTATTTTATTTACTTTCTATTTATTTTTATATTTTTGCATGATTGTATGTTTTTGAATGACGTTTGTGGGTGTCGTCGCTGTAAGCCCTCACGAGACTACAACTCGTCCACTAGGGCGGCCTAGGGGTTTAAAGTCTTGTTGTAAACACTAAATGCAATAGTGATATCTACAAAAATGGCCTAGTTAATTTTGTTACTTATTGTTTGTTTATTTATTTAGTTTTTATTTTGTCGTTTGCTCGGGACTAGCAAAATCTTAAGTTTGAGGGTATTTGACAAGTGTGGTTTATACCCACTTATTCCTGCATTCTTAGCTTACTATTTTGCTAGTTTATGTATCATTTCATATATTTTGTAGTCCTTTTATGTTTTATTTCTAGGAAATATTGATACATGGATCTTGGGGCATTTACATGTTTTGGGACCATACGGACGCATAGGAAGCATACGGGAAGAGCAGAGGCGCAAGACGCGCGACCGGTGAAAAGAATCACTGGCGCCGTGGCACCCAACTTCTTGGCACCACAATTCCTTCAGCATTCATGCATGCAAAATCCAGAGAGATTGGTGTCGCAACACTAATTTTTCGGCGCCGCGGCACCATGTAGACACCCAGAAACCCAAATTTTAGGGTTTTACATGCACAAAGACTCTAAGGCTTTATTATAAATTCATAAGTTCATCCAAGACTCAAGGGAGGAGGCTAATACACAACACAAAATACAAAACACATAATTTTAGAGAGATCCAAGGAGGAGGATTGAAGAGCGACAAGAGGAGACGAATACGGTGACGTCCGAAGAGTAATGGATTCAATTTGGGTTTTATATTCTTGTTTCTTTATTAGAACTCTGATGATTTCCATTAGATTCATGAACTTTTTCTTATTGTTTTTATCTTTAGTCATAAACTAACTCATTAATTCTGGAAAATGATGTAACTGATGCTTGAACCTTTGTATTGTTTGTTAATTTTGTTATGAAGTTATATTTCAGTTTATTTATATTCTTTTGAATTTAATGCTTCTTGTTTGCTGGCCACAAATTAAGATGATATATGTTTAGAATCTATCACTCAGGAGAGAGGAATTTTGAATAGGATATAGAGAATATAACCTAGGGATTTTATAGAATTCGAGAGAATCTATTGTTCCTTTGAAGTCATTAACACAGAATCACAAGACGTAATGATTATTAATTACTAGATTTTTATAGGGATATCGAAGTCTGTAGTTGATAATATTCTCACTGTCACTCGGGAGAGAGAGTGAATACTTAGGATTCTTGACTTATAAACAATATAACTGAACAAGGTAATTGGCATGGAAAATATATAGGGGATAGCTAGGTGAAATTGGACTCTAGAATTTCTATCGTATTAGTTTCTCCTGCATAATTATTTTCATATTTTATTTATTTAATTAAATATTTATTATTTATCTTCTAAATAAATTTAGGATTATCAATCGTAATACCTAGTGTGAATGAACACAATCCCTGTGGGTTCAACACTCTTAACTCATCTTAAATAAAACTTGACACCGTATATTTGAGATACGATATAAAATATTGCAACTCAGATCTCTGTCACACAGATAAGTTGGTGCCAATTTTGAATGGCTTCAATCTTCTGGGAGTCTATATCAATTTTTTTTTAAAACACAACATGTCCAAGAATACAACCCTAGACAACCAAAACTCACTTTTAGAAAACTTGGAAAATAACTTGTGTTCTGTCAACGTCTGTAGTACCTGGTGCAAATGCTCTTCATTCTTCTATTCACTACGAGAATACACCATAATGTCATCGATGAAAACTATCACAAATCTATCTAGAAAAAGGTCTAAGTACCCAAATCATCAAGTCCATAAAAGGCGCGGGGGCATTGGTCAAGCCAAACGATATCACCAAAAACTCATAGTGTTCATATCTTGTTCGAATAGTTTGATTCATCACATCACTCTTCCTAATCTCAAACTAATGATACCTTGACCGTAGATCGATCTTTGAGAAACATTGCACCCCATGTAGCTGATCAAAAAAGTCATCGATCCTCGGTAACAGATACTTATTCTTTATCGTTACCTTATTCAGCTGTCTATAGTCTATACACAACCGAAATGTTCCATATTTCTTTTTGGCGAAAAATACTGGAACGCCCCATAGGGATACGCTGGGGCGAATGAAACCATTAGCCAATAAATATTACAACTATTCCTTCAACTCATTGAGTTTTGCAGAGGCCATCCTATATGGAGGAATTGATATAAATTGTGTGCTCAGAACCACATCTATGCAGAACTCAATCTCTCTACCCGACGGTAATCCTGGTAACTCATATAGAAAGACATCAGAATACTCTCTTACTAATGGAATCTGCTCAATGCTCATTTCCAAAACTCTACTATCCGTCACATAAGCTAAGTAACCCACGTTTCTCTTTTGGAGAAGCTTATACGCTTACATTAACGGTATCAAATTATGAGGTACTACACTCTTATCCCCTTAATAAATTTTAATTAATTTGTCGGGAATATGCAAAGTAATAGTCTTCTCTAGGCAATCTAATATCGCACGATGCATAGGTAACAAATCCATCCCCAAGATGACATCAAAACCTAAAATGATCAACACTACCAATTCAACATAATACGTGTGTCCATCTACATATACTGGACAAGCCTCCACTCCCATTGTAACCTTTATAGATTCTTATACTGGAGTAGCTATGATGAGGGGCGAGTCTAATGGTTCTGTATCTCTACCCAAACAAGTCACAAAATATGGTGATATGAAGGAATGATTAGCGCATGAATCAAACAATACTCTAGCAAACATTGAATTAACTAATAGTGTACATGTGACAACTGCATTAGATGTCTGAGGATCCTGAGGCATGAGAGTATACACTCTACCCTGTGCTCTGCTCATGGAAGCATGTCCTCGGTCACCCACTTGTTGTACCCTTCCTCCTACTGTCTGACCCCTATCTATCGATCTATGCTTTCCTCCTCTCATACTCATACTACACTATGGTTGGTGTACAAATGGAGCAAAACTGGAGGGTGGCAACTGATCTGCTGGTACTGGGCAATCCCTCTTCAGATGACCGATCTGTTTATATCGATAACAACCTTTGACCCCAAGACTACAAGCTCTCGGATGAGATCGTCCACATGTCATACATACTGGGGCAGTACGCCCCGGTCGGGCTACCGAGTAGAAGAAACTGTACGAGAGGTGATACTCTGAGTAGACATATTATTTGGACCTCTCTAAGACTGGCCCATATCTCGATGTGCAGTGGGAGGGGTTGACATCTGCTGCTGTCTACTTGGGCCACTCTACTGTGGCCTAACTTTTCATCAGATCTTGGCCTCTTCCGAGACACTTTCTCTACATGCCTCTCCCTAATTCGCGCCTCAAATAGGAGAAAAACATCCAAAACTTGGGTATAAGTGGCAATCCCTTTAAAATGGATAGACTGAAATAAGAAATCACGAAGCCCATTGACAAATCTCTTCACTTCCATCTTTCAGTACTAACTAGATGTGAGACATACCGGGATAATCGGGTAAGCTGTCTATCATACTGAGAAACCGTCAACTGCTTCCCTTGGACTAACTGCTCGAACTATCGAGCTTTGGCATCCCTAATACTCCGTGGTAAAAATCTAGACAATAATAGTGTGTTGAATTTAGTCCAAGTCAATGGAAGAGCACTCCACCGTCGACTATCTCGAAGGGCCATAAACCAAGTGTTGACTACATCTCTCAATTGAAAACTGACTAGCTCTACTGTCTTCTCCAGTGAAAATCATAAGATGATAAGTATACGATCCAACTCCTCAATAAATCCATAGGGGTCGGGGGAGGATTTTACTCCCGAAAATATCAGTGGATGAAGCTTCCGAAAGTCATGCAAAGAAACCCCCAGCTCTTATCGCTGGCATCACCTGAACTGTTACTAGAGGAGGTCCATATGGTAAAGAGGATGGTTCTACTTGGACAACGGTAAAATTCGATCTAACTGGGGAACTAATGTCTGGTGAGCCGGTGTAGGTCCTACATATGGAGGTAAAATGAGAGCTATAAGTTCTACAACTCTCGGCTCTTGGCCTGGAGGCTGCTACTGATGGCTAAACAACTAAACAAGAGCTTCTACGGAATGCTGAATTTGCTGTAAACCCACAGCTACTGCATCATCAGTCTGAATCACAGTCTTTCCCTATCATCTCTTACACCCCTTCATGTACAGATTCAACTTTCCGTCCCCTATCTGGCTTGGGGGAAGGTGCTACTGATCTCTGATCTGGGTCTATACCTTGGGGGTGCCTTACCACGTCTGGGTATACCTCTGACTCCGGTTATAACTTTGGGTGGCACTATATCTAAATAAACAAGAAAGGAAATTGATCAATTGAATTCTTAAAAATTTATAACCAATAAAAATGAGACATACTTCAGGACAAAGATATTAGAGAACAACCCCTTATATATTAGGTATACTATATATATAAGACACTACTACTCTCCCACTGTAATTACTGACTCCCTAGGCCATGCTCAGATACCATCGTTGTTACATCCCCAATCCAGGAAGGTTATCGGCAGATGATGGATTCCATTACCACCTAGCCACTAACTATAACTAAAATTACAACCATTTTTTTTATATTAATGTCTTTTCATCTTAACATTATGCATACACAAACACTTCATAAAAGTATTTTAATACATGAATCACAAGAACATATATAATCTGGATACTTTGTATAATCATATACAAGTCATGCATCAAAAGAAAAAAAAAAGAAACTACATTCTATGTGAATGTAGATTTGACATGATGGACCCATATATCTAGTCACTGCAGTGCTACTCTTGTCCCTGATCCATGTCTCCAAAACATGGTTATGGCAGATCAGCTGGAAGAGCCTGCAAAATTGAAGAGTGGTGGGGAGGGGTGGGTGCGTCCTGAGGAACTCATTGAGTGGAGCTATAAAACCAGAAAACAACATAAGTAACACTAGGTTGAATATTCATGATAAAAAGCTATTTTCTGAAATTATAAAATTTAATTCTAGTATTTTCTTTCAAATTTTTTTGTAAAAAAATAATTTGTAAAATCAACAATCTGTAATATTTAAAAATTTGTAGCAAATCTGACGCATGTGGGCGTTACATCTCACCATCCCCCTATATGCCTAAACTAGTGGTCATGGGGTGTTACTTCTCACAGTCCCCCAAGCTACTAAAACTAGAAACAGTGGTGCTGATCCATGCTACCCTACTGACCCCGAATCTATATCTAGGGGCATTACGTCGTCCCCATAGTCCTGAACTACGTGTGCAAATGTTCTGGATCCGTCTATTCCAAGTTACATACTGAGGTGGGTTTTTCTCTCATGCCTCCAAAACCATAAAACCATAGTTTTGAAATTATTCTCATCATCAAATGCATCTGACATCAATCTTTGTCAAAGATGATTAAATCATAAATCTCAACTCGTATGAAATTAATAACTGAATAAACTTGTAATAAAGATCAAATAAATCCAAAGAACTATAAATCCAAATCTTGAAACTTAATAAAAAAAATTCTGAAATAAGTACTCCACTCAGCGTACTATGGCAAGTTTGGTTCGGTACACAGCTTGGGGTATCTTCAAGTGCCTTAACGTCGATCTAAAGTCAAATAAATCGTTAGTTTTCTTGCAATTGATAGAAAAGCATATGCAATGCATGATTGATGTTTTATACTTGTAGCATGGCTTAACGCGTGTCTATACACTTATGAGAAACTCTTAGCATACCCTCTAGCATCTTAGGATGAAACTGAAATGGATAAAATTAATCATGGGAAAGTTTAGTCACTCGTCGCGACACTGGCCCATGGGTGTTGTGACACACACTTAAACAGCCGAGGTAGTGAGAATCTGATGGTTCTGTGTCACGACGTATGGTTTTAGGCATCGAGACTCCCACGCACATCGTGATATGGTTAAACATCACGACTTCCCAAAATATAACCGAGACAGTGAGCATCCACTATTTTCATCTCGCGGCGCTAGCCCATTGGCGTCACGATGTTCACATGAGCTGAACGAGGCATATGACATTCTTTTATTACGTGTCACGATGTAAAGTGTTGAGTGTCGCGACGCTCGACCAATTCAGGGCCAACACCAAATCTCCATCTTCCATCTCAAGCTTTACAATATTACCCAAATTGTATCAACTCCAAGTATACAAATCATCATCAATAACCTCATCATAACATCCATTTCATAGATTCCAACTTAGCTCAATGCCCAGAGATTTCATAAATTGGGGGTTTCTCACAATCATTATTTTCTAAATTCAATAACCATCTATGCATTATAAAACTCAAGTAATTAACATCTAATAATCACCAAGCCAGTAAAACATCAACATTTTAAATTTGGATTAGGTCTTTCACATATCGAATCAAATTCCTTCTTCATAATTGGAGTCTTCAAGCTTCTTTTTCTCGTCATTAGTCTTGATTTTGTGATGGTTTAGTAATGAGTGGTAAATGTATCACTATTTCCCACTCATTTGACATAATATTTTGTATGGTTTCTTGAGTTTTGTGAATATTTTGATGTGTTTTGTGTTATTTTGTAGATAAATAAAGTTTCAGGACTCTCTGGAGGTGATTTAAGGCCAAAACAGTGAAAAATGGACAAAAAGACAAAATTTCTTTTGGGCGTCGCGACACGATCTGCATGTCGCGACCGCTAATGTGCGCCAGAGTCTGCTAACGTGCATCATACACGTGTCATCATTCGAGAAGTTTCTTAAAATACGCCAGACACATGTCATCATCAAAGAAGTTTGCTAAAATACGATGTGCCACGTGTCATAATTGAGAAGTTTGCTAAATTACGCCTTGCTAACGTGTGAATGTCACGTGTCAACATCACAAAAACTTGCTAACATGTGTCGTGCCACGTGTCACCATCACACGCTACCGATAATCATCATCGCTATGTCAGCACAATTATTGAGTAATAATTCACCCATGCCACGTGTCACCATCTCAGCCAAAGACACCTGCCACGTGTCACCGTTTCTGTGTTATGCGCCGTAAATCACGGCGTGTCACGACGTGCAAGGGTGGCGCGTCGCGACTCGCGTGATAAAAAAATATCTATAAATTGAGGCCGAATTTTCAGATTTGAATTCATATTTTCTTTTATGTAATTCCTTAAGAATACTAGAGGACTGTATCTTGTTTGTTTATTTATAGCTTTCAGTAATTAATTTCCGCTTTTGCACTTTCTTTTCTTTACTTTTCAGTCTTTATTTTCTGTAATTTACTTTTACGCAATAATACTTTTCTTTCTTTACTTTTCAGTTTTTACTTTTCAGTAATGAAGAGGTAACTCCCCCTTGTTGGGGTAAAAGGTAAAGCTTTTATTACTAAATATTTAGATTAATCTTCCTTAATTATAATATATAAACTAATTAAAACCTGACTTAATGAGGATACCGTTATATTGGTCGGCTGGTAATTATTAAAATTAGTTTTAACCTGACTAAACTGGATACCGCCTGGTTCGTCGGTTGGTAATTAATTATTAATTTGCTTAATCAGGATACCGCCTATATGGCAGGTTGGTAATATCATGCAAAGTTAATATATTATATTAAGGGAAATATCTAAAATAGTAGTGATAAAAGTGGATCCTTTTACTCCAGCATCTTCTTTTATTGAATTTTACATTTTTAATTTTCCGTATTTACTTTCAGTCATTTACTCTACAGTAATTTACTTTATGTCTTTTATTTTTATTAAACTTTTACCATCCCTAGTTATGTGTCGTAGCTAAACCCGTTATCTGGGGTTGTAATGAATTCTAATATCACTAGTTTATAAGGGGTTATTTTATAGTTTGGGTAATATAAAGTTTATTTATTAAGTTTTAAACTTAATGCTTCTTGTTAACTGGCCATTAATAAGATTGATCGGGTAAACTTAAAATAAACTTGACAAATGAATTTTAGGTTTCAGCCTTAGACTTAATAGCCAACGATCTTCCTTGAGGATAGATAACCCTTTAATAGATTTCCTTACAGGATAGACATATACCTGTCGGGCTGGGGTAGCCACAATTGGAACTTAATCTTAATGAATTCAGGTAACTTGGTTGACATAGACATATGATTAATTGGGTTACACTGAGTATTTGCATCCGACCAACAACAGAGGCTTTGGTAAATTTCGTGTTCCAGGTTAGTAGACCAATATATTACACAAACATAAAATAACCACTTCATCTTTTATAAGATATTAGAAAGATTCACAATCATAGATAGTTTCTTAATATTAAATTTTCCTAAACCCAATTTCATGCCATTTTATTTTCTTGTTTTTAAATTTAAAATCACTATCCAATAAATCAATCCATTAGATACTCGTAAACATTTGACTTCATAAATTAATAGCTTAGGTATTAAGTCCTCGTGGGATCGATACTTTTTATACTTCTTGAAAGATATGTACGCTTGCGTTATACGAGTATGACAAAGCCGATCAAGTTTTTGAAGCCATTATCGGGGACTTATTTGTCTTTCACTATTAGTTTTGAGGTTAGATACATTTACTTGTATCTAATTTCTTTTTACTTATTATTTTTATTTTCTTGTGTTTCAGGTTCTCAGACACTATATGAGACAAACCAGAAACTTTGAAATCCGATCGTTTGACCCAGAGATTGAAAGAACTATCAGACAGTTGAGAAGGGAAAGGCGAGAAGGCCAAGAAGTAATCATTAATATGGAGCCTAAACCTTTGGAGGTTGCACCACCAATTCCCATTCGAGACAGAACCATTCTGGTGGTTGACGACCTCATTTCCTACATTGTACTTCCTTCATTACCAGCAAATGCGTGTGACATCAAAATATACATTCAGATGATTCAACAGTCAGATCGGTTTGAGGGGAATGCAACTAAAGATCTTAATGCCCACATCAGCAACTTCCTGGAAGTTTGCGGCCCTTTCAATTACAACCGAGCAGCTGAAGAAGCAATGAGACTGCGTGTTTTCCTATATTCCTTGAAAGACCGAGCTAAAGCTTGGCTACATTCACTACCAGCAGGTTCCATCAAAACTTGGAACACTCTAGCCACTAAATTTCTTGCAAAGTACTTTCCACCAGCCAGAACTGTAAAGCCGAGGAATGACATCACATCCTTTATGTAATATGACTCAGAATCCCTTTGGTACAAGGATTTGCTCAGAAAATATCCTCACCATAAGATCTCAAAATGGCTACAAGTCCAAACCTTCTACAATGGACTTTCTGGAATAATGAGAACCACAATTGATGCTGCGACTGAAGGAGCACTAATGGCAAAAGGAGAAGATCAGGCCTGAGACTTAATTGAAGAAATAGCCAACAATAATTCTTTGTGGCCAACAGAAAGGAGCATGATCCAAAGAATCGCAGGAATTTATGAAGTTGGAGCCAACACAGCACTGAATGCCAAGTTGGATATGATTTGCAAAAATTTGGAAACTTTTAACATAAAGGTTAATGGTGGATCCAAAAGTTCACCATTCGGAGGAGCACCAGAGTCAGAATCTTACAAACAATAAGAAGAGACAGTAAACTATGTCAAAAATTTCAACAGATATGGGAACAATCTATATTCCAACACCTATAACCCGGGTGGAGGAATCATCCCAATTTTTCATGGAGCAACAATTCAGGGCAAATGAACAATCCACCATCCGGATTCCAACGGTAAAACAAGAGCCATGAGTATGAAAAATAACCAGAAATAGCAGAATTGCTTGCCAGTTGAAAAAGCAAGAAGCAAAATATGAAAATTTAGCATCTAGGGTTCAAAATCAAGAAACCAAATATGATGCTATGATTCAAAGTCAAGCAGTTTCTATGAAAACACATGAGAGTCAAATTAGACAACTGGCCAATGTCCAGAGTTACAGATCGCCAGGTAATCTTCCCAGTAACATAGAACCAAATCCAAGGAACCGAGGAAGGAGAAATGTCAAGCCATCACCTTGAAAAGTGGTACTGAAATCAACAAAGATGTTGGAATCAAGGCATCCATTGAAGAAGTTCCAAAAGATGCAGTTCCACAGATGGAGGAAAAAGAAACAATGGAAAAAGATCAAGAAAGAATCACTTCATCTCCACCTTTTCCACAGTGTCTTCAGAAAAAAAAAAAACTAGATAAAAAGTTTGCTCGATTCTTGGAGGTATTCAAAAAGCTGCATATCAACATCCCATTTATAGAAGTGTTGAAAGAAATGCCCATCTATGTCAAATTCATGAAAGACATTCTCTCACGAAAATGGAGATTGAGAGATTACAAGATAGTAGCATTGATAGAAGAATACAACGCCATCATTCAGAGGAAACTTCCCCCAAAGTTGAAGGATCCTGGCTGTTTCACTGTCCCTTGCACCATTGGAGAACATTACATCGGTAAAGCTTTATGTGATTTAGGTGCAAGTATTAATTTGATGCCTTTTTCGATTTACAGGAAATTGCAGATTGGAGAAGCAATACCCACCTCAGTCTCTTTGCAAGTTGCTGATAGAACGCTCACATTTCCGAGAGGTGTAGTTGAAGATGTGCTGGTCAAATTTGACAAACTCATTCTCCCATCAGATTTTATTATCCTTGACATGGAAGAAGACAAAGATATGTCAATCATCATTGGGAGACCATTCTTGGCTACAGGTCGAACTGTTATTGATGTACAAAAAAGGAGAACTAAATATGAAAGTACATGACTAAGAAGTTACCTTTAATGTTTTCAAAGCCATGAAATTCTCGAGTGATGAAAATGAGGAAGAATGTTTCAGAATTGATGTTGTTGATAGTATCATCCGGGAAATTGATACAATTCCCACGGATAAACTTGAAGCTTGCATCACCAACGTGACTGATAGCGAGCTAAATGTTGAAATTCTGGAATGTATCAACTATCTTGACAAGCCATTTCATTTCAAATCAACACCACCAGTGGAAAGTCTAGAACTACCAAAGAATGACCGAATCAAACCTTCTATTGAAGAACCACCACAACTAGAGCTGAAGTCACTTCCAAGCCATCTCAGGTATGCTTTCTTATGAAACGCTTCTGATTTATCTATGATTATTTCTTCTTTGCTAACATTGGAGCATGAAGAAAAGTTGCTGAGAGTGTTACGAGAGCACAAAAAAGCTATTGGCTGGAGTATAACAGACATTCGAGGCATTATTCCATCATTTTTCATGCACAAGATTCTGATGAACGATGAGTACAAACCCACAGTGAATCATCAATGGAGACTCAATCCAATCATGAAGGAAGTTGTGAAGAAATAAATCATCAAATGGTTAGATGCTGGCATCATTTACCCAATCTCAGACAGCAGTTGGGTGAGTCCTATGCAGTGTATGCCGAAGAAAGGATGAATTACTATAGTCACAAATGAAAAGAACGAGTTGATTCCAACAAGAACAGTGACTGGATGAAGAGTATGTATGGACCACCATAAGTTGAACAAAGTAACAAGGAATGACCATTTTCCGCCGCCATTTATTGATCAGATGCTAGACAAACTGGCGGGACATGAGTTTTATATCTTCTTGACGGATATTTAGGTTACAATCAGATTTCCATCGCCCTAGAAGATCAAGAGAAAACCACATTTACATGTCCGTATGATACTTTTGCTTTCTGCAGGATGCCATTTGGATTATGTAATGCCCCTGCCACATTTCAACATTGCATGATGGCCATCTTCTCAGATATGCTGGAACGAAGTATGGAGGTTTTCATGAATGATTTCTCTGTGTTTGGAGACTCTTTCGACCACTGCTTGTAAAATATGGAACAGGTGTTACAAAGATGCGAAGATACCAACCTGGTACTAAATTGGGAGAAATGCCACTTCATGGTGCAGGAAGGCATAGTTCTTGGACATCAGATCTCATAAAAAGGGATCGAGGTAGACAAAGAAAAGATTCAAACAATTGAAAAACTACCTCCACCAACATCTATCAAAGGGTTTCAGAGCTTTCTTGGACATGCAGGTTTTTACAGGAGATTCATCAAAGACTTCTCAAAGATTGCTAAACCTCTATGTAATCCTCTGGAGAAGGATATGCCTTTCAACTTCACCAAAGAATGTCACAAAGCTTTTGAGATCTTGAAACATAAGCTGGTCTCTGCCCCCATCATAGTAGCACCAGACTGGACCCTTCCATTTGAGGTGATGTGTGATGCTAATGATTTTAATGTAGGTGAAGTTTTGGGACAACGTAAAGCAAAGTTTTTCCACACCATTTATTATTCCAGCAGAACTCTAAATGAAGTTCAACTCCACTACACAACCACTAAAAAAGAGTTGCTTAAAGTTGTGTTTACTTTTGACAAATTCTGCTCTTATCTGCTGGGTCCCAAAATGGTGATCTACACAGATCATTCAGCAATCAAATATTTAATCGCGAAGAAATATGCAAAACACAGATTGATTTGTTAGATACTTCTACTGCAAGAATTTAACGTGGAGATCAGAGATAGAAAATGTGTTGGACAATTATGACCCATAGCGTCACTATTTGTAAAAGACATTGTGATTTTTGTACAAATTAACTATGTGACAATGGAAATTGCATTTTATCAATTTTGAAATTAGATTACTTAAATATATAAATGATAAAAGTCCTTATGATTAGTTCCGAATTATAAGATATGAGACAATATCAATCCACAAAGGTTTAATCATTAAATATCCCTAGTCGTAGTATTATTGAGACTGGACATCGATAATGCAGAATAGACTAGTATCGCACTTGTGCGTGTTACAGAAGTGTAACAACATAGTTCTCATATATTTAAGTATTTGATACTTATGCAAGTGTGATAAGGGGTTATGTTTAGCGATGGTACGGAAACAGCTTTGCTATGAATAGATCCCTCGGAATCCCATTGGTAGTATGACTATGTGTCCATGGGAATCTGAATCAGGGTAGGTGTATTTGGTCTTAACATGAGACTTGCATCTCTAGTACTTGCGATAATCAATACGCTTTGGTTTTGTTCGTCCGGGGCTTTAACAGGTTTTGTGTACACGTCTTCTGGGTTTATTGAGAATCGTAGTGTATTGGATGTGATGTCAAGACGGAAGTATCACATCAGTCATATGGAGATGATGATCACACAGGGATACAGAATTGGTACTATAATGTGTTGCAACCATCGGGATAATATGACAAGGTCATGATTATCCGATTAAAGAGACTAGTTGCTTGTGATCCAATATATACTTCATTCGGGGCAGACACTATTCCAGCCCCAAGCCTTGCATGTGACATTCGATACTGGATCGCAATACGTAATACTACGTATACTATACTTGACAAAGATTATATATTCCTTAAAGAATATTTCTGGAGAATTGGGTAGTCACGATGCTTTGTTAGAAGCCAACCATATCTCGTAAATTGGTAAGAACGTGATACGAGGTATGCACGTATTCGGATAGTCCGACAACCAAATTTACTGGCAACATATCCAGGGATCTCATGAGTCACTTCCCGAAGATTCACCGATGATGTATGACTCAAACATAATTAATCTAGGATTAATTATAAGAGAGAGAAAAATTAATATAGGATTAATTATGGTAAAAATTTATCTGGGATAAAATTCTATTAGAAGAGAGAAAACGATTAATTCGGAATTAATCGATAAAATAATCTATTAGATATATTAAATGAAATTAGATTTCATAACGGAATTAAAATTGAATTTTAATTCGGGCGAATGAATTAATTTAGAATTAATTCACTAGCGACTTTAATAGTAATTTTACTAGGCATAATTATTTAATTAAATTTGATTTAATTAAGTCGCAACGGAAAATTCGTTAATTCAGAATTAACGAACCCGAGCCCAGAATGTATACTCGGATTTTGAATCAAGTGGGGCTCATAAATCACGTCACAAGTCACATCACCTAGTCATTTTAATCAACTTTTAGTTGATGGAATTTGTGGGTTGTTGATGACTTGTTTAACACACAAGTTGTTGAGATGATGGATATTTACCAAAGATTAGATTTTTGGTATATCATTTTGTTTTTGGAAAATCAAATAACAACACTCATCATTTTCACTCATTTCTCCCTCAACCGAAACTCTCTCTCTTTCTCCTTAAACTCTCCATTACCGAGAACCACAAGGAAGAAATAGGGGAAATTGTTGCAATTTTCTCCATTGCTAGCACATCAAATATCATACAATCAAAATGAGGAGATTGGAGCAACTTCAAAAGAGCAAAAATTTTAAACTCTACACATCCATCTAACCGAGCATTGTAAGTATATTTCCGCTATCCTTATTTCCGTATTCACATTATTTCATGCTTGAAATGATCTTGGTTTGACCCTAGAAACCCACCAATGGTATCATGAGCTTATTTGAGCATGAAATTGATTTAGGGTTCTTAATCTAAAATTTGGGTATTGTTGATTTAAGCATAATTTGATCAAATTGTTTGTTTGAGTATGCTTAGATAATGTTAATTTAGAGTTATGCATGATCAATTTGATGAAAAATTAATTGGATTAATTTTCCCCGAAAACATATGCTTGGCCGAATCTTGAAGTGCCCTAAAGTCATGGTAAATTTTATTTTTTTGACCATTGGATATGTTTAAATGCATGATATATATATATATATATATATATATATATATAGAGATTTGTGATTTAATTGGATTAAAATCAAAATCAGATATAAAAATCTCAAATTTCCGTGACTTGGATAGTATATTAATGACTTGATTTTGTTTCAATAATATTAGACATGTATTGAAAATAATAATGCATGATTAATTAATTAAATTGATGTTTTGAAAATGTTAATTTAAATAATTAATTAGTGCAATATACTTTAATTAATTAAATTGTGAATTTTAGAATATTGGAATTTAATTAATTAGGCTTAATTTGGAATTGGGCTAAAATTGTTGTATTTTGGCCTATGGGCTTGGTTGGGCCAAGTTGGTTTAGGACAATTGGATTGGATCCAAATTGAGCCTAAACCATTCTATTAAGTCCAAATATAATTAATGGGCCTTTTAAAATTTAATTGGGCCTATTGGGCCAAAATTAATTTTATGGAAAATAGGGTGATTCCTTAATTGGGCCTTGGCATTTGGGTTTAACCCATATTGGCGAAAGCCAGTGCCTTATGAAATTAATTAAAAGCCCATTGGACTTTAATTAAAATTGACATTGGATGTTAATTGGGCTTTGAGATCCATTAAGATTAGATTTAGAATCTAAGTCGTAAAGGCGCATTAAAAGTGTAATTATTTAATTTGGAATTAAATATAGAATTAGTATTGAATACAAATTAAATCGAATTTAAAATTTTAGTTCGATATAATTCAAGAATACGAACTTGGAGTACTTATTCTTAAAACGAGTTGGACTCGCGCAAATCAAATCGTTGTTTGAACATTGGATGATCACTTAATTCAAAGATTAATTAATTGGATTATATTGATTGAATAACATGCTTTGTGTGAATACATGGATGTGTTGTATGAATAATGTATATCGGATGAATATTAGATGGGTGAGGGTAATTTTGAAAATTATGTAATAAATTTAGAATTTATTAAATTGGATCTGCGTGTCCAGGCTTTATCTCTCGATTCTTTGTAATTCTTTTCTCACTAATTCCCCTCAATGTTAATGAGGTTTCTTTGATGTATTATGTAATTGGGTAGAAGTTATAATAGTGATAGTCAGAGAGAGAAAAATGAGTGATTTGTTCTAGGAATAATTTGTGAGATATCCATATGTATATCATTATTAATTTATTTATCACGCCTTATTATGTTTTTAGAATGCATGCTTAAGGGTGTATGATGAGACCTAATCAAAGATAATTAATTGGTTGCAAATTACGCGAAAAACCCTCAACAAATATTAAGCGTTTTCCTTCCATTGAGTGATTAATTAATTGGTTGCCAATTACGCGAAAAACCCTCAACAAATATTAAGCGTTTTCCTTCCATTGAGTGATTCATTCTCAAGATCCAAGATTGGCATTGGTTTGTTGGCCAAAGTCAATACCTTTGTCCATCGCGGATGTGTTTGAATCATGAAGACTTTGTTCCATATCATATGTCTTGGCCAAGTTGTGATTTGTTGGCCAAAGTCAAGATCACTTCTTGTCCATCGTATCGATTACGAAGCTTTCCAAAGTCAATGAGTCCCGCTTAACTGGAATAATTAAGCTTGTTGTGCCAAAGCCAAGGCTTAGTTGATTCAGAGGAAAAGGTTAGGAAAATATATTAGATATATTGGCATATATATTGTATATATGTTTTGGACTTGGAGGTCCACCTATCAGATCTAGGAATTGGATGAGATCCAATTGATTTTAGAGATCTACCTAGTTAAATATCATACAGCTTGTTGGCCAAAGTCAAGATTGTGTGTTATTTAACGGGATCCTAGCCCACTAGGAAACTAGGTTTCCCGAGTACTCAATAGAGGGTTAGAGGCTCGTCGAAAAATAGTGGGAGGCCAATATTGAATTTACAATTTTGTTCAAATACTTGACATTACGCGCTTTCAAATTATTTTGTTAATTATACATATTTATTAGTTGGACTAATATTTTATTATTTTTCTTGTAACAGTTAGACTATACATACACATCATTAATTGAATAGTTTGACTATTGTAATTAAGATGGCTGGAAAATTGAATGTTAGGGACATCGTCATGGGCGAAAATGTATTCAATGGTTTGAACTTTCCAGACTGGGATATGAACCTCAGGATAGTCATGGGGGCCGGGAAATTACTCTACACCATAGAGAGACCTCTTGGGCCTAAGCCCGGAAATGAGCAACTGCTTGAGCTTGAGCTTTGGAAGAATTATATCGATGACAACTCAACTGCTCAATCCGTCATACTCGCTGCGATGACCCCTCAATTTCGATGTCAAAACAAGGAATGGATCCCCATAGTATGATGTTGAAATTGAAGGACCTTCACCGATCTAACCTTAGGTCGCAAAAGTATGAGTTACAGAAGAAGCTCTTTCGCGCTCACATGTCAGAGGGTACATCTGTTGAGCACCATGTGTCACAGATGATTACTGACATCGAACAGCTAGGACAGCTAGGCATAGTCTTCGAGGCTGAGACTTCTATAGATTTGATCTTATAGTCTCTTCTTGACAGTTGAAGAGGGTTTATCATGAACTATAACATGTTGAACCAAGAAGATACTCTTGGAGAGTTGATGGCTATGCTTAAAGAAGTAGAGAAAGAGCTAATGAAGGGCAAAAAGCGCGAAGCGCACTTCACTTTAACATCTCAGTCTTCGAGGGCTTGGCCCAAGGCGACTGGAGGTGTAAAGAAGAAAAAGAAGAAGAAGGGCAAGGCCAAATCGTCAAAGCCTTCTGGGAAGGCAAAGGACAAATTCCAAGATGTATGCCTGCAGTGTGTCAAACGGGGTCACTAGAAGCGTGACTGCCGTGAGTATAAGGCGCACATGAAAGAAATCAAAGTGGGCAAGGCACCAGCTTCATGTATATTTGTTATAGAAATAAACATGTCTAATTTTAATTTTAAAAATTGGATTTTGATTCTGGTTGTGGTACTCATATATGTACTGATGTGCAGGATCTACAGATTAGCAGGAGATTGGCCTCAGGGTGGATTGATCTACGCGTTGGAAATGGGACACGAGTCATCATTTTGGCCGTTGGGACTTATGTTTTGGAACTGCCCTCAGGGCATGTACTTAGACTTTCAGACTGTTATTTTGTACCTAGTTTGATTAGGAATATTATATCTGTATCTTTATTAGCCCATGTGGGTATACTTTTGTATTAGAAACACTGGGTGTAAAAATGATATGGAGATTTGCAGTGCTGATGTAAATAATGGTCTTTATATTTTGAATATAAATCAATCTCAAACGTATAATGTAACAAACAAAAGGCTTAAACTAAGTAACAAAGATGAAACTTATATGTGGCATTGTCGTCTGGGACACATTAATAAGACTCGCATATCCACACTTTCGAAGAGTGGGTACTTGGACGGATTTTATCCAAAAACATATTACGTCTGTGAATATTGTTTATTAGGCAGAATGCCTAAAACACCTTTTAATGGAAAAGGTACACGTGCCACCGAACTGTTAGCCCTAGTTCATAGTGACGTTTGTGGGCCCATGTCTAGCCAGGCTAGAGGTGGATATGAATACTTCGTAACCTTTACATATGATGCATCCTGTTATGGTTATATGTATCTTATGAGATACAAGTAGGAAACCTTTTAGAAATTCAAAGAGTTTCGACAAGAAGTAGAAAAACATACCGGTAAAAGTATTAAGACATTACGGTCGGATCGTGGTGGCGAATACTTAAGCAATGCGTTTCTTAATTACTTGAAAGAATATGGTATTCTTTCACAGTGGACTCCTTCCGGAACACCTCAATTAAACGGTGTGTCCGAACGGAGAAATCGAACTTTGTTGGACATGGTAAGGTCGATGATGAGTCGCACTGAGCTACCTATTTCCTTATGGGGATATGCATTGAACAGTGCAATACTTATTTTGAATAAGGTTCCGTCAAAGTCTGTTCAACAGATTTCATATGAAATATGGACAGGAAAGAAATCGATTTTCTCATTCCTAAAGATTTGGGGATGCTGGGCATACGTTAAACATTTGGAAGGTACCAAACTTGAACCCAAATCGGATAAATGCCTATTTATAGGTTATCCTAGAGAAACTAAAGGCTATTATTTCCACAACCCACAAGAGAACAAAGTATTTGTTGCTCTACATGCTATTTACCTCGAAAGGGAATTCCTGAATGTAGTGGTAAGTGAGAGGAAAGTAGAACTCAATTAAAATCAGAGTGATACTGTTCCTGGCACAGAATCCTTAACGGAATATGAACAGTTTTTCAGGGACGAGACTGTACCATAATCTTTGAATACACAAGAACCGCGTAGGTTCGAGAGAGTAAAAAAATAACCTGAGAGGTATGGGATTCTGATCTCACCTCATGTGGATATTAATCTTATTGAGGAAGACAAACTGACTACGTATGAGGAAGCGTACTAGATATTGACTTCTCTTTATGGAAAAAGGCCATGAAGTCCGAAATGGATTCCATGTACACCAACCAAGTTTGGACACTGGTTGATGCACCAGAAGGCGTAAAGCTTATTGGTTGCAAATGGATCTTCATGAAGAAGACCGACATGGATGGCAACATACAAACGTACAAAGCTAGGCTTGTAGAGAAGGGGTATCGTCAACGACATGGTGTCGATTACGATAAAACTTTTTCACCTGTTGCCATGATTAAATCCATTCAGATAATGCTTACTATTACTGCATATTTCGATTACGAGATATGGTAGATGGACGTCAAAACTGTTTTCCTTAACGGAAATCTTTTGGAGGATGTTTATATGCAACAGCCTAACGGTATTGTCATACCAAGACTTGCAAACAAGGTTTATAAGTTAAATCGATCTATTTATGGGTTAAAGCAAGCATCGAGTTCTTGGAACCAATATTTTGATGAGATCAAAAAAGAATATGATTTCATTCAAAACGAGGATGATCCTTGTGTATATAAGAAGATTAGTGGGAGCGCACTGACATTCATTGTCCTTTACGTTGATGATTTATTGCTTATTGGCAATGACATTCCCATGCTACAATCGGTGAAAGCTTGGATTTCATTAAAATTCTCCATGAAGAATCTGGGAGAAGCAGCCGTTATTATAGGAATAAAGATCTACCGAGATAGATCTAGAAAGCTGTTTGGACTCTCCCAGAGCACATATGTTGACAAAGTGTTGAAGAGATTCAACATGGAACAGTCTAAGAGGGGACTGTTGCCAGTATCACATGGCGTCACTCTTTCTGAGGACATGTGTCCTAAAACTTAAGATAAAAGAGACAATATGAGTCAGATCCCGTTCAATTCGACAGTCGAATCGATCATGTATGCCATGATATGTACGCGACCTGATGTCTCGTATGCTTTGAGCATGTGTAGTCGCTATCAGGCTGATCTAGGTGAAGGTCACTGGATGGCGGTTAAGAATATCCTTAAGTATCTTAGACGAACTAAGGATGCTTTCTTAATCTATGGAGATGGAGAACTTGAGGTAACTGGGTATACCGATGCAAGTTTCCAAACCGATAAAGACGACTGTAAGTCACAATCTGGGTACATATTTTGTTTGAACAACGAAGTAGTAAGCTGGAAATCTTCTTTGCAAGAGACTGTTACCGATTTAACAACAGAAGTGAAGTATATTGCTGCAGCTGAAGCAGGAAAAGAGACAGTTTGGATCCGTAAATTCCTAATTGGATTAGGAGTAGTTCTGTTAGCAGCTGAGTCCGTTCCATTGTATTGTGACAATAACGGGGCTATAGCGCAATCTAAGGAAGAACGGTCTCATCAACGATCCAAGCATGTTCTTCGATGTTTCCATCTGATTCGTGAGATCATACATCGTGGCGATGTGAAGATCGAGAAGGTCGCATCAGAGGACAACATTATAGATCGGTTGACGATAGCTATCCCTCAGTAAAAGTTTGAGCGACATGAACATAGTTCAGATGTTAGATGCTTGAGTGACTGGCTATAGGCCAAGTGGGAGATTGTTGGACAATTATGACCCATAGCGTCACTATTTGTAAAAGACATTGTGATTTTTGTACAAATTAAATATGTGACAATGGAAATTGCATTTTATCAATTTTGAAATTAGATTACTTAAATATATAAATGATAAAAATCCTTATGATTAGTTCCGGATTATAAGATATGAGACAATAAAAATCCATAAAAGTTTAATCATTAAATATCCCTAGTCGTAGTATTTTTGAGACTGGACATCGATAATGCATAATAGACTAGTATCGCATTTGTGCGTGTTACGGAAGCGTAACAATATAGTTCTCATATATTTAAGTATTTGATACTTATGCAAGTGTGATAAAAGGTTGTGTTTAGCGATGGTACGGAAACAGCTTCGCTCTGGATAGACCCTTTGGAATCCCATTGGTAGTATGACTATGTGTCCATGGGAATCCGAATCAGGGTAGGTGTATTTGATTTTAACCTGAGACTTGCTAGTACTTGCGACAATCAATACACTTTGATTTTGGTCGTCCGGGACTTTAACAGGTTCTGTGTACGCCTCTTCTGGGTTTATTGAGAATCATAGTGTATTGGGTGTGATGTCAAGACGGAAGTATCACTTCAGTTATATGGAGATGATGATCACACAAGGATACAGAACTGGTACTCTAATGTGTTGCAACCATCGGGATAATATGACAAGGTCATGATTATCCAATTAAAGAGACTAGTTACTTGTGACCCGATAGATGCTTCGTACGGGGCAGACACTATTCCAGCCCCATGCCTTGCATGTGACATCCGATATTGGATCGCAATACGCAATACTACGCACACTACGCCTGAAAAAGATTACTCAACACTTATTATATAAAGGAGCATGTGGTTGAGAAGGGTAGGTACCACTTGTTTCTTCGACAGAAAAGAGAACATTTGGGTCGACTGGGGCTGGTAGAGTTCCTGAATACTGGGAGATAACGAGTGAGTGTAGATCACATTGTTTCCTCGAATACTGACTTAATACATCTCTAATGTTCTCATGTTGCTTCGCAGGTTCCAACTACAACCGTAGCCTCGACGTGACACCAGGGGTCGTAGCAAACACAAATTATATTCTAAGTCTTACTCCGAAAGAGAGGAATTGGAGGGTGGTGTTGACTGAGAAGAGGTTGAGACTGACACCATTGTGGAAGGAAGTCCATTTTGGACCCGAAGGTATCCCCTTGCCCCTGACCAAAAATATTCTGACAGTCGTACTCATTATCTGGCGAATCGGGTCGTTCAAGAAGGGAGTTTGTTCTTGCGGATTCTAACCCCAGAGGAAATTTTATGCGCAGTTGAAAGGATGAGCCAGTTCACCCATCGGTTGACGAGATGCTGGAGTGTATGAAGAGGAAGAAAGCTAGAGAGATTGAGACTGGCCCTGTCCCCTGAGTCTCAGCCTTCGAGAAAAGAAACTCAGGCTATCATGGCTTCTGAAACGGCTTTCAAGGCGTCGAGTGGGTCTGGTCAACCTTCAAAGAAGAGGAAGCAACTGTCTGACATCGACGAAGACTTGGAAATCATTGTAATCAAAATCCCAAGAAGTACAACCGTCATGTCGGATCCCTCCAGTTTGTCACAGTTCACCGAGGGACTTCTCCTAGAAGAAGATGAAAGTCGGATGCTAACTTTGGGTCCGTTGGAGTCCGCGAAGAGGGCTGTAGTAAGAAACTACGAGGTAAGGATTCTACTCGTATTCAAATACTTTATAATGGAATTGTCCATTAACTTAGCTTATTGGAATGTGCCAGACTCTGGAATACGCTATCTTTCAACAGAGATACGCCGAAGCAAGCTTGAGAAAAGCCAGGGATCTAGAGAAGTCGAACGCGGCCCTCAGAAAAGATTTGGCTGGAGCTAATACCGATTCCGAGGAGTCTAGGAGAAGGATGCTTGAAGCCGAAAGTGAAGCCACGGCTTCGAAAGCTAAGTTGGAAGCCACAACCTCCGAGTTAGTGGTGGCGAAGGGTAGTATCATGGAGCTGGAAAATTAGAAAATTGAACTGCAAGACCGTCTGGAGGGAGTGGCGATGGAGGCCATAATAAAAGATAGGAGCCAACTTATGAAGAAATACTTGTCGGGAGAGCACAACTCGTGGAACCCAAAGAAATGGATCGTGCTAGGGGAAAGGTTGGAAGCTGGTCTCTCCTTATTGGTAGAGGAAACCGAGGTTGATGGGAATCAGGAAGTAAGCTCCAAGGAGGCGACCGAGATGGCGACATTAGGGTTGATTACTGGGGAGGCCGAGATGGTTGATATCATGGAAGAAGCGGCTGAACCCCCACTGGTGGAGTCGAGATTGGACATTAGTTTTACATATGATTGTCGCATGTAGTTGCATTTTCTGCTTCTTCTAACTGAGTTAAGCTAAGGAAACCATGTTGTTAATCTTCAAAATTTTGTTTAAGTAAAAATTGAAACAAAAGAAGTGTCAAACAACATCAAACAACAGCGAGTTGATCACTTTATTTCTATAGGGTGATAGTGATGTCTTGAGATCATCGATAAAACTTCTTGAGGTGGAGGGCATTCCAGCTGTTCTGGACTCGACTTCCATCCTCCTTTTCTAATCTGTAGGCTCTGTGGCCTACTACCTTCTTGATAACATATGGTCCTTCCCAAGTGGGTCCCATCTTTCCATCATTAGCTTCCTTTATATTCTGGAACACTCGTCGGAGGACCCAATCACCTTTCTTGAAGGTTCTGTATCTCACGTTCTTGTTGAAGTATTTGCACATCTTCTGTTGACAGACTGCAAGTTTCACAGATGCATTTTCCCTTAATTCTTCAATGGTGTCGAGTGCCTCGGCCATGAGTTTCTGGTTTGTTTCCTCATTGACCCATTAGTATCGAGGTGATGGTACCCCTACGTCAGTTGGAATGACGGCTTCTGTGCCGAAGGTCATGGAGAAGGGTGTTTCTCTAGTCGATGACCTGACTATCGTCCGATATGCCCACAACACACCCGGGAGTTCATCTGCCCATGCTCTTTTCAGTTTTTCTAACCTTTTCTTCAGTGTGTTCATCAGCGTTTTATTAGAAGATTCAGCTTGCCCGTTCGTTTGTGGATAGCGTGGAGTGGAAAAGCTGAGTCTGATCCCCCACGTCTTGTAAAAATCCTGGAAACGATGACTGATGAATTGAGACCCATTATCCGTGACAATCTCCCTCGGTATGCCGAAACGACAAATAATATTTTTCCAGACGAATCCTTGCACCTCTCGATCTCTTATCCTGGCGAAGGCCTCTACTTCTATCCATTTGGAGTAGTAGTCAGTTAAGACGAGCATGTAAACCCGTTGCCCGGGGGCGGCTGGTAGCTTCCCAACAATATCCATTCCCCACTTCATGAATGGCCAGGGAGCCAGGGTAGGGTTGAGTCTTTCGGGAGGCAATCGGGAGGTTGGTGCGAACCTCTGACACTTTTCACAATTTATAGCATTGGACGCCTCGTCGGCTCGTATAGTCGGCCAATAATACCCAGCCGTGTGGGCTCGACATGCAAGACTTCTTTCGCCCGAGTGACTCCCACACTGCCCCTCATGTAACTCGGCCAAAACGTATTGAGCCTCTTCAGGAGAAAGGCACTTAAGGTACGGGCCACCAACTGACCTTCTTAAAAGCTGATTGTCGTGTAGAACGAACCTCGCAGCTTGTTGTTTCACTCTTCGAGCGATAGTTTTATCTGCCGATAATGTTCCAGCATCGAAATATTCGACCAATGGGGTCATCCAAGACCGATTTTCTGTGAGGTGAGAAACGGTGCTTGCTTCGGTCTTTACTACGGCTGGCTATTACAGAAATTCCACGAGGATGGCTTGGAATTTCCCTTCCTGTAAAGTCGACCCGAGTGTGGCCAAAACATCTGCATGTGTATTCCGAATCCTTGGGATTCACAAAATCTCAAAAGATTCAAAAGCCGCTTGGACTTCTTTTACCTTGGATAAGTATACTGCCATCTGAGCCCCTCTGGCCTGGTAGGTCCCTTGAAGTTGATTGACAATGAGTTGTGAATCAGACGTCGCCTCTTCCCTCTTTGCTCCTAATTCCTTGAGTAATTCTAACCTGGCTATCAATGCTTCATACTCAGCTTCATTGTTCGAAGCCTGGAAGCCACATTTGAAAGCTTGCTGGATTAAGTTTCCTTCAAGTGTGGTAATTACTACCCCTAAACCAGAACCTTGACTGTTGGACGACCCATCCACTGCTAATTTCCATACCGCAGCTGAGTCGACAGTAAGCAACTCATTCTCCCATTCAACTTGCATGTTAGGACTAAAATCCGCCATGAAGTCTGTAAGCGCTTGGGATTTGATAGCCACTCGTGGTCGATACATGATGTCGTATTCCTCGAGTTCTACAGCCCACTTGGTCAGTCTCCCAGACAGCTCGGGCTTGTGGAGGATACTCCGTAAATGATAAGTGGAGTAGACTGTGATTGGGCGGCCCTGGAAGTAAGGGTGGAGTTTCCGTGCTGCCATGACCAAGGCTAAGACCAGTCGTTCCATTTGGGTCCGTATCCAGCAGGGCTCTACTCACATAGTAGACTGGATGTTGTGAACCCCCATCTTCTTTTACTAGTACCGCGCTGAGAGCTTGAGGAGAAGCCCTAAGGTACACATACAACCTCTCTTCGTCGAGTGGCTTTGATAAGAGTGGTGGCATGGTCAGGTATTCTTTCAGTCTGGTTAGGGCCTTTTCGTAATCCTGAGTCCATTCGAATCTCTTTGACTTTCCAAGTGTAGCGAAGAACAGAAAACTCTTGTCGGTCGACTTGGAAATGAACCTTTTGAGAGCCGTTACTCTCCCTGCAAGCCGCATGATTTCTTTCTGATTCGACGGAGACGGAATGTTAGAATAGACCTTATCTGTTCCGGATTGGCTTCAATTTCTTTCCGTGTGACCAAGTACCCTAGGAATTTTCCCGAAGCTACCCCGAAAGCGCATTTGGTCGGGTTTGAGCTTCATTCCATACTTCTTCATTACTCCAAAAGCTTCCTCAAGATGTTCCAAGTGATGGTCGGCTAGCAAAGATTTCACCAGCATGTCATCGATATACACTTCCATTGTCGTCCCAATCTGTCGGCTGAACATTTTGTTTACCAATCGCTGGTAGGTAGTGTCCGCATTCTTCAATCCAAATGGCATCACTTTGTAGCAGAAGATCCCCTTGTTGGTGATGAAAGCCTTTTTTTCTTGATCATTCGGATGCATCAGTATTTGGTTGTAGCCGGAATAAGCATCTATGAAACTCAAAAGCTCATGCCCAGCTGTCACATCGACCAACGAATCTATATGTGGTAGGGGAAATGAATCTTTCGGGCACGCTTTGTTCAAGTCAGTGAAGTCGATCAAACTTGCCATTTTACCGTTCTTCTTTCGCACGACTACGATGTTTGCCAACCATTCCGATACTGCACCTCTCTGACCGCTCCATTATCCAATAGCTTCTGCACTTCTTCATCAATTACTTGGTTCCTCTCTGTAGCAAACTTCCTTCTCTTCTGCTTGACAGGTGGAAAGGACAGGTGTACATGCAGTTCATGCGTCATCAACTCTGGGTCAATACCTGTCATATCTTCAGTGACCAAGCAAAATAATCGTGGTGCTTCTGTAGGAATTCTACTAACTTTGTTCGCAGCAATGGTTCCAGGTTGGCTCCGACACGGGTCTTGTGGTCTGGGAATTATGGATGAATCTGGATTTCGTCGAGTTCCTCTACCTTAGGTTCATTAACATTCTCTCGATGAGACCCCTCCTGTAATTGCTATGGCGACTGAGTTTAGGGCTTCCGGGTCGTCTAGTAGCACGTCCTTGAAGCAAGGTGATCTCCTTTAATCTCCTGGACTCCCCATTCAGTTGGAAATTTCAGCACCTGGTGGTAAGTGGAGGAAACCGCTCGCATCTCATGAATCCATGGTCGTCCCACTATTATATTGTAGGCTGATGGGCAATCTAGGACCAGGAGCGTAACCATTTTGTTCACCCCTCTTGCATACACTGGAAGACAAATCCCATCGTCGTGTGTTAGACAATTATGACCCAAAGCGTCACTGTTTGTAAAAGACATTTTGTTTTTGTACAAAATTAACTATGTAGTAATGAAATTACCTTTTATCATTTCGTAATTTATTTACTTTGAAATATAAATGGTAAAAGTCCATATGATTAGTTCCAGATTGAGAGATATGAGATAGATAGTATCAATCAATAAAGGTTTAATCATTAAATATCCGTAGTCGTAGTATTATCGAGACTGGACATCGATAATGCGGAATAGACTAGTATTGCACTTGTGCGCATTGTGAGGGCATAGCGGCATAGTTCTCATATGTTTAAGTATATGATACTATTACAAGTGCGATAGGAGGTTGTGTTTTACCGATGGTACGGAAAATAGCTTCGCTCTGGATAGACCCCGCGGAATCCCATTGGTAGTATGTATATGTGTCTATGGGAGTCCGCGTCAGGGTAGGTGTATTTGGTCTTAACCTGAGACTTGCATCGCTAGTACTTGTGAAAATCGGTAAACTTTGGTTTTGGTCGTCCAGGGCTTTAACAGGTTCTGTGTACGCCTCTATTGGGTTATCGAGAATCGTAGTGTATTGGATGTGATGTCAAGGCAGAAGTATCACTCCAGACATATGGAGATGATGATCACGCAGGGATTCATAACTAGTTCTCTATTGTGTTGCAACCATCGGGATAATATGACAAGGTCATGATTATCCGATTCAAAGACACTAGTTGCTTGATATCCGATATGTGCTTCGTACGGGGCTGACACTATTCCAGCCCCAGGCCTAGCACGTGACATCAGATACTGGATCGCAATATGAGATACTACATATTCTACGCCTGACATAGATTATATATTCCAGTAAGAATATTTCTGGAGAATTGGGTAGGCACGATGCTTTGCTAGAAGCCAACTATATCTTGTAAATCGGTAAGCGTACGAGGTACTAATTTTATCGGATAGTCCGATAATCGGATTTACTACCAACATATCCAGAGATCTCTTGGGTCGCTTCCCAAAGATTCACCGATGACAGTTGACTCGATTAGAATTAATCTGGGATTAATTAAGAGAGAGAAAATTAATCTGGGATTAATTGCAGCTTTATTTAATCTGGGATTAAATGTGTTCGTAAGAGAGAGAACGCGATTAATTTGGAATTAATCGGTAAAATAAATTTAATAGTTAAAATTGATTTTTCTATTTAATTTATTTGAATGGGCTAAAATTAATATATCAGATATATTAATATGAATTAGATTTCGTTACGAAATTAAAGTCGGACTTTAATACGAACGAACGAATTAATTTAGAATTAATTCTTAAACGACGTTCGTAATATATTTGCAAGGCACCGTTATTTAATTAAATTAGATTTAATTATTTAGCGACAAAAGTTCATTTAATTGGATTAAACGGAACCGAGACGCGGCAAATGTTCGTAGAGACATTTGAATTTTGAATTCAAATGTGGGGCCCACTTCACATGTGGTAGTTGGCATTTATTCTTGCCACCTACCACTTAACCACCTTGTAATGGTTTTAATAAAACCATTTACCCAACTACCAAGTTTAGGTAAAAAGGGTAAAAGGGTTTTACTAAAACCAATTCTCTCTCTCTCTTTTGTAACACTTTGGAACAAACACAAACCCTAGTTCCTTTAGCTTGGGCGTGAGCTTCCCTCTCCATCTCTCTTTGATTTTGTTGTAAACTCAAAGAAGCTAGCACTTCAAGGAATCAACAAATGTGATAGGGAAACAACTCAAAGCTTGGAATCACCATTCAAAGTTGGATCTTGGAGATCATCTTCACAAATTCTTAAAAGCTCAAATCCATTCGTTGTAAGTATTTCCACAACTTATAATGATCTTAATAACTTATTTTCATGCTTATTAGATCCTTGGCATATTCTAGGAACACTAACAATGGTATCATGAGCCAATTTTAAGCATGAAAATTTCTAGGGTTCTTGAGCCTAAAATTTGGGGCTTTTATGTTTTGAAAATGATTCTTTCAAATTGATGCTTTGAGCATGTTTAGAATATGATAACTTAGAGTTATGCATGATTACATTGAAATATAATGATTGAATCAAAAATAAAAAAATTTAATGATTGGCCGAATGCTCACTGGTTTTGGACTGCATGTTTTTTTTTTATAGCATGAAATGATGTGTTTAAATTCATGTTTAAATGTTGATTGTTGGTTTTATTGGATTAGAATCAAAGTCAATAATGTTTATGTTGAATTCAAAGAGCATGTTGAGCATGAAATGATGAATTTTGGTTTCAATTTGTGTTGAGCGTAAATTGTTGGATTAAGCATGATTAATTAGTTAATTAAGATGTTTTGGAAATATTAAGGTTAATTAATTAATCATGGCTAATACACTTTAATTATTATAATTAAAATATTTGGAATATTAAAATTATAATGAAATTGGCCTTTTAAAGCTTATTGGGGTAATAGTGTGTATTTGGGCTTAATGGGCTTGGTTTGACCAAGTTTGATTTTGGACTTTTGGATTGGATCCAATTGGGCCCAAAACCAATTCCATAAAGTCCAAATACATCACTTGGCCCTTTAAAGAATTTAATTGGGCCTAATGGGCCTAAATTGATTTGTTGGCAATAGAGTGATTCCTATTGGGCCTTGGCATTTTGGGTTTGATCCATTATGGCCAAAGCACATGCTTTAAGAATCAATTAAAAGCCCATTGGACTTTAATTAAAATGACATTGGATGTTATTGGGCCTTTGAGACCCATTAAGATTGGATTTAGAATCCAAGTCTTTAAGGCAAATATATAAGTGTAATACGTACTTAAGAGTATTTATTCTTAAATGAGTTGGACTCGCGCAAATCAAATCATTGTTTGAACATTGAATGGTCATTAATCAAAGATTAATTAATTGGATTTGATTGATTGAATAACATGTTTTTTTTTGAATACATAAATGTGTTGTATGAATAATGTATATCAGATGGATATTAGAAGGGCAAGGGCAATTTTGGAAATTGTAATAAATTTAGAATTTATTAAATTAGGCCTGCATGTCCAGCCTTTTATCTCTTTTCTCCTTGTAATTCTCTTCTCACCTATTCCCCTCAATGTAAATAAGGTTTCTTTATTGTATTATGTAATTGGGTAGGAGTTAGAATAGTTCTAGCCGGGGAGAGGAAAGGGAGCGATTTGTTCTAGGAACAATCTGTTTAAATATCCATCCGCATATCGTTATTAATTTACTTTTCGTGCCTTATGATGTGTTAGAAGCATGCTTATGGGTGTATGATGAGACCTAATCAAAGATAATAAATTGGATGCCAATTTACGTGAAAAATCCTCAAAAACATATTAAGCGTTTTTCCTTTCGTTGAGTGATTCTTACTCAAGATCCAAAGTTGGCATTGGTTTGTTGGCCAAAGTCAAGACATTGTCAATTGCGGATGTGTTTGAATCATGAAAGTCTTGTTCTATATCGGTGTCTTGTCCAAGTTGTGATTTGTTGGCCAAAGTCAAGATCACTTCTTGTCCATCGATATTGATTACGAAGCTTTCCATGTCAATGGGTCCCGCTTAACTGGAATCATTAAGCTTGTTGTGCCAAAGCCAAGGCTTAGTTGATTCAGAGGAAAAAAAGGTTAGGAAAATATATTGGATATATTGACATATATACTGTTTATATGTTTCGGACTTGGATGTCCACTTACCGGATCTAGGAATTGGATAAGATCCAATTGATCTTCGAGATCTACCTAGTTAAGTTTCATACAGCTTGTTGTCCAAAGTCAAGGTTGTGTGTTATTTAACAGGATCCTAGCCCACTAGGAAACTATGTTTCCCGAGTACTCGACAGAGGGTAGAGGCTCGCCAAAAAATAGTGGGAGGCTAGTATTGAATTTGCAATTTCATTCAGATACTTAGCTTTACACGCTTTCAAATTATTTCATCAAAATTAGATTATTAGTTGGACTAATACAATGTTATTTTTCTTGTAACAGTTAGACTGTACCCAAATATCATTGACTAGATAGTTGGACTATCGTAGTCAAGAAGATTGGAAAAGGAAATGTCCGAGACATTATCATGGGCGAAAATGTCTTTAAGGGCACGAACTTTGCATATTGGGAAATGAATCTAAGGATAGTCCTTGGATCCGAGAGGCTGTTATACACCACACAGACACCTCTTGGGCCTAAACCCACACCTGATCAGACACTTGAGCTGGAGCTTTGGAAGACTCACAGCGATGATTTTGATACTGCTCAATCTATTATGCTTGCTTCCATGACTCAACATTTCCATCGACAGAACAGGGACTTGGATCCCTATAACATGTTGGCGAGGTTGCAAGATCTTCATCGATCTAACAAGAGATCGCAGAGGTATGAGTTAGTGAAGAAGCTCTTTCGTTCACGCATGTCAGTAGGCATGTCTGTTGAGTCCCATGTGGCACAGATGATTGCTGATATTGATGAGCTAGCTACCATGGGGATAGTCTTTGAGGCTGAGATTACTATAGACATGGTCTTGCAATCTCTCCCCGACACCTGGAGACAGTTCATCATAAACTATAATTTGATGAACACTAATGATACTTTTGGAGAGTTATTGTCTACTCTCAAGGAAGCTGAGAATGAGCTTATCAAGGGCAACAAGCGCGAGGCACACTTTGCTTCGACATCTCATACACCAAGGGTTGGGCCCAAGGCGACTGGAGGTGTGAAGAAGAAGAAACATAATAGAAAGGGCAAGGCCAAATCGTCAAAGGCTTCTGGGAAGCCTAAGGACAAATCTCAGGATGTTTGCCTCCAGTCCGGCAAGCGGGGTCACTGGAATCGTGACTGCCGCGAGTACAAGGTGCTCCAGAAGGAGATTAGAGCGGGCAAGGAACCGGCTTCAGGTATGTTTGTTATTGAAATAAACATGACTACTTCAAGTTTTAAAAATTGGTTTTTTGATTCTGGTTGTGGTACTCACATATGTACTGATGTGCAAGATCTGCGGATTAGCAGGAGACTGACCTCAGGAGAGATTAATCTACGCGTTAGAAATGGCGCACCAGTCGCCGTTTTGGCCGTTGGCACTTTTGTTTTAGAACTGCCCTCATGGCATGTACTTGAACTTACAGACTGTTATTATGTGCCTAGTTTGACTAGGAATATTATTTCTGTATCCATGTTAACCCAATGTGGGTATACTTTTGTATTCAGGAACACTGGGTGTTTTGCTTATAAAAATGATGTTGAAATTTGTACTGCTGTTGCAAATAATGGTCTTTATATTTTGATTATAAATCAATCTCAAACATATAATATAACAAACAAAAGGCTCAAAACGAGTAACAAAGATGAATTTTATATGTGGCACTGTCGTCTAGGACATATAAATAAGACTCACATATCCACACTTTCGAAGAGTGGATACTTGGACAAATTTGATCCAAATTCATATGACGTCTGCGAATTTTTCTTATTAGGCAAAATGCCTAAATCACCTTTTAGCGGTAAGGGTGAACGCGCCACTGAACTGTTAGCCCTCGTTCATAGTGATGTATGTGAGCCCTTGTCTAGCCAGGCTAGAGGTGGATATGAATACTTCGTAACCTTTACGGATGATGCATCACATTATGGTTATGTGTATCTTATGAGACACAAGTCAGAAACTTTTGAGAAATTCAAAGAGTTTCGACATGAAGTTGAAAAACAGACAGGCAATAGTATAAAGACATTACGGTCGGACCGTGGTGGCGCATACTTGAGCAATGAGTTTCTAGATTACTTGAAAGAATATGGTATTCTTTCTCGGTGGACTCCTCCTGGAACACCGTAATTAAACAGTGTGTCCGAACGGAGAAACCGAACTTTGTTGGACATGGTAAGGTCAATGATGAGTCGCACTGAGCTACCTATTTCCTTCTGGGGATATGCATTAAACAGTGCAATTCTTATTTTGAATAAGGTTCCGTCAAAGTCTGTACAACAGACTCCGTATGAAATATGGACAGGAAAGAAATCGGGTTTCTCATTCCTAAAGATTTGGGGATGCTGGGCATACGTCAAAAGTTTGGAAGGTACCAAACTTGAACCCAAATTGGATAAATGCCTATTCATAGGATATCCTAGGAAAACCAAAGGATATTACTTCTATCACCCACGAGAGAACAAAGTATTTGTTGCTCTACATGCGGTTTTCCATGAGAATGAATTCCTAAATGTAGTAGTTAGTGGGAGGAAAGTAGAACTCGATGAAAATCGGAGTGATACTATTTCTGGCATAGAATCCTCAACGGAACAAGAACAATCCATCCGGGATGAGACTGTACCACAATCTTCTATTACACAAGGACCGCGTAAGTCGGAGAGAATCAGGAAACAACCTGAGAGGTATGGGTTTCTGATTTCACCTCATGTAGATATTAATCTCATTGAGGATAACGAACCGGCTACGTATGAGGAAGCGATACAAGATATCGATTCCGCTTTATGGCAAGAGGCCATGAAGTTCGAAATGGATTCCATGTACACCAACCAAGTTTGGACACTGGTTGATGCACCAGAAGGCGTAAAGCCTATTGGATGCAAATGGGTCTTCAAGAGAAAGACCGACATGGATGGCAACGTACAAACGTACAAAGCTAGGCTTGTAGTAAAGGGGTATCGTCAACGACATGGTGTCGATTATGACGAGACTTTCTCACCAGTTGCCATGATTAAATCCATTCAGATAATGCTTGCTATTGCTACATATTTCGATTACGAGATATGGCAGATGGACGTTAAAACCGCTTTCCTTAATGGAGACCTTTTGGAGGATGTTTATATGCAACAGCCTGACGGTTTTATCGTGCCTAGACTTGCAAACAAGGTTTGTAAGTTAAATCGGTCCATTTATGGACTGAAGCAAGCATCGCGGTCTTGGAACCAATGTTTTGATGAGATCATAAAAGAATATGATTTCATTCAAAACGAAGATGATCCTTGTGTATATAAGAAGGTTAGTGGGAGAGCACTGACTTTTATTATCCTTTATGTTGACGATGTATTGCTTATGGGCAATGAAATTCCCATGTTAACATCGGTGAAAGCTTGGCTTTCATTAAAATTCTCCATGAAAGATCTGGGAGAAGAAGCCTATATTCTAGGAATAAAGATCTATCGGGATAGATCTAGAAAGCTGCTTGGACTCTCCCAGAGCACGTACATTGATAAAGTGTTGAAAAGATTCAATGTGGATCGGTCCAAGAGGGGACTGTTACCAGTGTCACATGGCATCTCTCTATCTAAGGACATGTGTCCTAAAACCCAAGATGAGAGAAACAACATGAGTCGGATACCGTTCGCCTCGGCAGTCGGATCGATCATGTATGCCATGATACTTACGCGACCTGATGTCTCGTATGCTCTGATCATGTGTAGTCGTTATCAGGTCGATCCAGGTGATGGTCACTGGATGATGGTTAAGAACATCCTTAAGTATCTTAGACGAACTAAGGATTCTTTCTTAATTTATGGAGATGGAGAACTTGAGGTAACTGGGTATACCGATGCAAGTTTCCAAACCGATAAAGACGACTCTAAGTCACAATCCGGGTACATATTTTATTTGAACAACAGAGCAGTAAGCTGGAAATCTTCCAAGCAAAAGACTGTTGCCGATTCAACAACAGAAGCAGAGTATATTGCTGCAGCTGAAGCAGCAAAGAGGCAGTTTGGATTCGTAAATTCCTAATTGGATTAGGAGTAGTCCCGTTAGCAGCTAAGCTCGTTTCATTGTATTGTGACAATAACGGGGCTATAGCGCAGGCTAAAGAACCACGGTCTCATCAACGATCCAAGCATGTTCTTCGACGTTTCCATCTGATTCGTGAGATCATACATCGTGGTAATGTGAAGATCGAGAAGGTCGCATCAGATGAAAACATTACAGATCCGCTGACGAAAGCTATTTCACAGCAAAAGTTTGAGAAACATATACATAGTTCAGGTGTTAGATGCTTGAGTGACTAGCTATAGGCCAAGTGGGAGATTGTTATACAATTATGACCCAAAGCGTCACTTTTTATAAAAGACATTGTGTTTTTTTACAAAATTAACTATGTAGTAATGAAATTACCTTTTATCATTTCGTAATTTATTTACTTTGAAATATAAATGGTAAAAGTCCATATGATTAGTTCCGGATTGAGATGATATGAGACAGTATCAATCCATAAAGGTTTAATCATTAAATATCCGTAGTCGTAGTATTATCGAGACTGGACATCGATAATGCGGAATAGACTAGTATGCACTTGCACGCGTTGTGATGGCATAACGACATAGTTCTCATATGTTTAAGTATATGATACTATTACAAGTGCAATAGGAGGATGTGTTTTACCGATGGTATGGAAAACAACTTCGCTCTGGATAGACCCCGTGGAATCCCATTGGTAGTATGTATATGTGTCTATGGGAGTCCGCGTCAGGGTAGGTGTATTTGGTCTTAACCTGAGACTTGCATCGCTAGTACTTGTGACAATCGGTAAACTTTGGTTTTGGTCGTCCAGGGCTTTAACAGGTTATGTCTACGCCTCTATTGGGTTTATCGAGAATCGTAGTGTATTGGATGTGATGTCAAGACAGAAGTATCACTCCAGACATATGGAGATGATGATCACGCAGAGATTCATAACTAGTTCTCTATTGTGTTGCAACCATCGGGATAATATGACAAGGTCATGATTATCCGATTCAAAGACACTAGTTGCTTGATATCCGATATGTGCTTCGTACGGGGCAGACACTATTCCAGCCCCAGGCCTAGCACGTGACATCAGATACTGGATCGCAATACGAGATACTACATATTCTACGCCTGACATAGATTATATATTCCAGTAAGAATATTTCTGGAGAATTGGGTAGGCACGGTGCTTTGCTAGAAGCCAATTATGTCTTGTAAATCGGTAAGCACGTGGTATGAGGTACTTATTTTATCGGATAGTCCGATATCCGGATTTATTGCCAATATATCCAGAGATCTCTTGGGTCACTTCCCAAAGATTCACCGATGACAGTTGACTCGATTAGAATTAATTTGGGATTAATTAAGAGAGAGAAAATTAATCTGGGATTAAATGTGTTCGTAAGAGAGAGAACGCGATTAATTTGGAATTAATCGGTAAAATAAATTTAATAGTTAAATTTGATTTTTCTATTTAATTTATTTGAATGGGATAAAATTAATATATCGGATATATTAATATGAATTGGATTTCGTTACGAAATTAAAGTCGGACTTTAATACAAACGAACGAATTAATTTAGAATTAATTCGTAAACGACGTTCGTAATATATTTGCAAGGCACCGTTATTTAATTAAATTAGATTTAATTATTTAGCGACGAAAGTTCGTTTAATCGGATTAAACGGAATCGAGCCGCGGCAAATGTTCGTAGAGACATTTGAATTTTGAATTCAAATGTGGGGCCCACTTCACATGTGGTAGTTGGCATTTATTCTTGCCACCTACCACTTAACCACCTTTTAATGGTTTTAATAAAACCATTTACCCAACTACCAAGTTTAGGTAAAAAGGGTAAAAGGGTTTTACTAAAACTAATTCTCTATCTCTCTTTTGTAACACTTTGGAACAAACACAAACCCTAGTTCCTTTAGCTTGGGCGTGAGCTTCCCTCTCCATCTCTCTTTGATTTTGTTGCGAACTCAAAGAAGCTAGCACTTCAAGGAATCAACAAAGGTGATAGGGAAACAACTCAAAGCTTGGAATCACCATTCAAAGTTGGATCTTGGAGATCATCTTCACAAATTTTTAAAAGTTCAAATCCGTTCGTTGTAAGTATTTCCGCAACTTATAATGATCTTAATAACTTGTTTTCATGCTTATTAGATCCTTGGCATGTTCTAGGAACACTAACATCGTGAACTTTTGCTCTCCGCTGAAACCAATCAAAGCAGTGGACCGTCGGCTCATTTTCTCCGATCCTCCTCCCATGTCATTGAATGCTGACCAAAAGATAATATTGGCGGATGACCCGGTATCGACCAGTACCCTCTTGACCATAAAGTTGGCCACTTGAAGGGATATTACCAAGGCATCATGGTGAGGATTGACATGGCTAGACAATTTGTCATCCGAAAATTCAATCACCAAGCCGGTGTGACCCCCCGAAACAACTCGCTCGTGGTCCGAGAGGATGGAGGAAATCATTCTCGTCTGTCATTTCGCCACCGAATAAGAAACTCCACTCACTTTTGAACTTCCAAAAATGATGTTGGCGGCATTGGAGCTTCCACTCGATCTTCCCTCCGGGCCAAGGTAGTTTTTCCTTTTTCAGTCAGCAAGTCTCTTAAGTGTCCTTTATTTAGTAGCTCTAGGACTTCCAGCCTCAAAGCGATGCAGTAAGCCGTCGTGTGGCAGTAATCTCGGTGGAACTCACACCATCTGCTGGTATATTTCTTCCCTGAATTGTCCCTTGACCGTGAAGTTGTAGTCTGGGAGTAGTGTGGTGACGTTTGAGTACCCTTCTCTTCTGTCGAAGGTAACAGACCTGTGGTTGGGTGCTCTGTCGTAGGGTCGGGCATCCTTCGGACGGTAAGGCCTCCATTCGGAAGATTGCATGCTTCCCTTAAAAGTCTTATTTGGTCGCCTAGAAGGACCCACTCCCTTCTCCCGAACGTTAGAAGATCTTTCTCTACTTGTGTTTCTCCTATCTTCTTCCCACCTGATCTCCGTTCGGGCTCTCGTCAAAGCCTGATCCATCATGTAGCACCGAATTTTCGTCAGCTTCTTATAGAGGCTACTGTCTGCCTACAAGCCATTCCTGAATGCTTCTACTGCTGTCGGCTGGTGGAGGTTTGGGATAACTATTCTCTCTTTGTTGAATCACGAGACGTAGCTTCGAAGGGACTCTCTCTTTCACTGTTGGATCAAGTTGAGGTCGTCTGTCGTCTTCTCGAACTTGCATGAGGTAGCAAAGTGCGCAACAAACTTGTAGGATCCAATGCACCCAAAGAGCAGGTTTATAAACCAAGTGAGGGCTGGACCGGCTAGCGTTTCCCCAAAACCTCGGCATAAGCCCGCTTCTCTTTGATGACGAGTGAGGCTCATGGACATCATCTTGTACTTGTAATGGATTATATGGTCATCAGGGTCGGTTGATCTATCGTACAGTTTCATCTCCGGGGGGCTAAACTTCTGGGGAAGTTCCACGGAATTAATCCCCTCGTCGAATGGAGTATGGGCCAAAGCTTCTGACCTGCTCTTTCTCAGCGGTAACCTGACCCCTGGCATACTCGTCAGAATGGCTTCCTTGAATTCTTCCATCTCCTAACGTATGGTCGTAGTCATCACTAAGTCGGTTGGATGACTCCGGTGAAACCTTCCGCGGCCCGTAGGTTGATTTTCTTACAGGGAGCCTCCATCTCGCTCCAACTCTGGACCCCCCACTGGATTCTTTCGGCGACCTGGAGCTTCAGAGGGATTCATCGATCCCAATTGGTCGCGATGAGTGGTGAGTCACTCCAGCTGCCTTTGAAGGTCGCCATTAGTGGTCTTCATGGCCGAATTCTCGTCTTCAAGTATGCGTAAACATTCTTGAAGAAGGGCCAACTGGTTGGCCATTGAGTCTGACGGCTCACCATTTGATGCCATGTTTATGCTTTGGAAATTCGATTCTATGACTAGAACTTTGGTTTGCTGTGAATCGTTAGGGCCCCACGGTGGGCGCCAAACTGTAGACACTGATTTTCACCGAGGCCTACAATTGAGATTTCGTAAAGAGGGGGCACTGGCGATCCAGCAAAACAAAGGAAAGTATGGTGAGCGTGGAGACACTACCTACCGGTGTGGTGGATGCCGAAGGCAGTCCGACGCCTAAGTCAGTAAATGAGCAAATGATGAGGTGAACTGGAGGTCAAGATTAAGTGCTACGTTGAACTCTGTCAGGTCCCGTGAGGGCGATGGATGAAGGGTTTAGAGAACTATGGAGAGAGTAATATTGAGTTACGTGAAAAACTCAGAACCCCTATTTCCCTCATCTTTCTTCGTTTATATACATGCTCTTAGAGGAACATGTGCATTTACTGTTCCTTGATTTCTTGTCCATTGGGGGTCAATTATGATTGCGATTTCATAAGGGGCATTTAGTGCGGTTGCCCGTTTGTAGACTGAAACGGCTGATTCTTGTTCATGAAGCCGGACGTTAAGTGGACTGGCCTTTGGACGTTCCTTGGTTTCAGATGTTGCAACTCATTGGGCCTGGGCCTGTATAGTGTTTTTCGAGCTTGGTTATGGGTTTTCAGGGGTGCGCTTAGCAGTGGGCCTTGTGTGAAAGGGCGAAATTACTCTTAGACCAAATTTGGCCCATACAAAATTGATGTGAGATAGCTATGTAAGCAATTTCCATCCCTGAGACGTATCTCAACTTATTTCGGAACAAATTGATTTTGTTTATTTCCTTTTGAATTATTTAATTTGTGAATTCTCCATATAACTAACTAAAATGGATCTTCATATGCTAAATTGACAGGTATTATCAACATACATGGTAACATACGAACATGAGCTGTAATTGAAAATTTTGTAATATTCAGTGCTCTATTTTAATTGGAGGAAGCATCTATAAAAGCGATTGGAAAAAAAAAATATTTGAGATCCGAGTCATTAAGTTCGTATGGGTGTTTTAACATCTAGTGCCCTAAAGTCAAATGGTTTGGGAGTCACAAGCTCGCTACATGGATCAAAGATTTAATAAAAATAAAAGAAACATATGAAATCCGAGTAATTAAGTCCGTAGGGGTGTCTTAACACCTAGTGCCCTAAAGCCAACTGGTTTGGGAGTCACTGACTTAAAGCTCGCTATATGGATGAAAGATGTTGCTTTCTTTATTTCAAAAAAAAATATGTGTGTATATATATATATCTGAAGTTTGAGTAAGTAAGTCCGTATGGGTGTCGTAACACCTAGTGCCCTAAATCCAACTGGTTTGGGAGTCACTGGCCCAAAGCTCTCTATATAGATGGAAGATATTGTATATAAAAAAAAATCAGAAAAATCAGAAAAATTATTCCATTGCTACAAAAAGATGTGAATTCTGATATAACTTTAAGACAAAAATATTACACTTTTTTCAACTACACTTGTGAATATTATGGGCACAATGACTTGATTAATACCTTGTTGGTTGTGTATATGAAGAATGGTAAAAATAATCAGAGAATTTACTTATTTGGTAATTTAGAAAGAAATAAAACAACTATTAACTTGGATAAGAAGTTTCACATGTTTATTCACTAATTTCTTTATTCTATTTTCTCTTGTCTTTTTGCTTTTGTGTGCATTAGTTTTACTATTTTTTAACTTTTATAAGACATTTATGGGTATCGTCGCTGTAAACCTGTTGGTTTCTAGGATTATTCCCAAGATCAAATAAGCATAGAAATGTGAATGAATAACAAAGAAGAGTGGCGGAAACATACTTACATTGATCGATTTATGAGATGTGTTGAGAAACAAAAAGAACTCCAAGAAGCTCCAAGAATTCAGCCAAGATGAGAAGTAGAAGCTCCAAGCTTTTTCTTTGATTCCAAGCTCTTAGAGTAGGTTTCCCTATCACCTTTTGATGATTCCTTGAAGGTGGTAACCTTTGTGAATTTTTGCAACAAAATCACTAATCCTTCTCCTTGTGTATTCGGCCAAGGGAAGAAAATTTGGGAGAGGAAAAACTTGCTTGTTGTTTCGGCTATGGAGAGAGAAATCAAGCTTATGTATTTTGTTTTCAAAAAACAAATTAATGATATACCAAAAGTGCATTTGGTATATGTCTTTAAAAGCTTGACTTTGGAGTGCTTTCAAAGTCTCCACCAACTCCACCTAATCACATCATCCAAAAGTGAATAAAGGTGATATTTGATGTGACACTTGATATGAAATGTGGGCCCCACTCGATTCCGAATGTGAGTGGGCCCGCAAACACTCCCAGGCTCGGGTTTGCTAATTTCGAATTAAAAAACTTCTGTCGCAACGTAATTAAATCAAATTTAATTAAATAATTATGCCTAGCAAAATTACTATTCACGTCGCTAACGAATTAATTCTAAATTAACTCGTTTGCCAGCTAATTTTAATTCCGCATCGAAATCTAATTTCGTTTAATATATGAAATATATTATTTTATCGATTAATTCCAAATTAACCTTTCTCTCTCTTCAAATAGTACTTTATCCAAGATAAAGTCCCTCCGTAATTAATCCAAGATTAATTAAGCTCGAATCATACGTCTGTTGGGATGTAGCCCTAGAGCTACATGTGATGTAAACAGTTTCATGTGTTTTGAAATAAAAGGATGCATTATTCATTTATCAAATTGTTTGTTTAATTTCGCATATTATATATCTTCATAAATACCATAGATTACTTATGTACCTTCAGACTTGGTGTATGATTGTCATGCACAGAGGATTTAAGTCTGAAGTTAGTAATCTTAAATAGTCCATAGAGAGCAAACAAACTGGGTACTTTGTTTGTGGTTTATCTATAACTGCGGTCCATTCTATATTTGGATGGCGATCTTAATCCGGATCGTCCATGTAGAGACATGAGAATGGAGGCACCTTATATGATGTGATCACATAGGACTGGACCCAGATAGAAATGACATTCTTATAATATCTGTTAAACAAAGAAATTCATTTCGATCTACTTGATGGTCACATATGCATTGATCTTAATCCTGAGTGTACTACGAACTCCTGCATGACGGGATATGTCCTTTGATTTACAAAGGTGAGGTTGGTGTAGCAATCCCAACCAATAACTACGTACTTTGGGGGCATAGTCTGTTATGTAGCTGGGAACAGTTTACATAGACATGGAATTCACTCCTTCTTACGAGAAGTAGATGAGTATCTCTCTTAAGGGTTGATTCGGTACTTGAACGATTTGAGCGCTCAAGTCTTTTTATTACGAATAGAAAGATTAATATTCATAACAGTTATGAATAAATCGTTCATTAAAGAATCAATGGTACTTAAGGTAAAAATAATAATTAGAGGGGTATAACGGACATTATGACCCGGCTCTAATTACGAGATATTCGTGAAGGATCAATTTGTACGCAATGACTATATCGGTGGACACCGACTTGATTCGGCTTAATATTTCATCTACAGCAATGAGAGTGCAACTTCGGATTTTTAGTGTAATAACCCGGAGTTAATAATTCGGAATATTTAATTAAGAGCTTAATTAATATTTCGAGATTATTGGAGCTCGGAACCGTAGGTCCACTTGGTCCCCGTGCTAGCTCGATTTACTTTAGCGGAGCTAATATAATTGGATGGTCCAATTATATACTCACAAAGAATAAATATTATTAATATGATTAATAATATTAATTACATCACACTTGAGACTTTATATTAAAAGTTAATATAAAGTATTAATAATTATAATTATATGATAATTTTTAAATTAGAACATTAAATTATATATGATATAATTTAATAAGGCTAAGAATTATTATCAAGGTAGGATTCCTTATTGGATAAAGAATAGGATTTGTTTGTTTGAGAAACAAAATCAAATCCTAAACACCCCTTGGCCGAAATTACCCTATATGATAAGGAATATGATTTGTTTGTTTGAGAAACAAAATCAAATCCTAATTCCCTAGCCATGGCCGAAATTCATGTATGATAAGGAGTAGGATTTGGGAGACTAATGGTTGATTTGTTTTATGAAACAAATTACCCATAAGTTTAAAAGAAATATTATGATTTAATTTTTCAGATAAAAGAATTAGAAAACCCTAGCCTCCATCTCTTATTCAAGCTCTCAAAAGTTGAGAAAGTGAATTGAAGAACCTGGAATTATTTCGGAGTGTGATCTTAATCTCTAAACCGTTTAGAGATTAATCTGTGAGTGTAGCCCACACTACCCTCCGTTGGTAACGAGACATAGCTCGGAAGACCTTGTGACGTTGAAAAGAATCACAAAACCCTCCCTATACCTCACGGCAGTGGGCAATTTTCCAGCCCATTACCGCACTCCATTACCACTCCCGGGACTCGATTTTTGTTTATTTTTCATTTGGGTTTTTGGGAAACACTTTTGGGGAATTTTATGCTGTGTTAGGATTGATTTTTGGAGAAAAATCAGATCTAAAATTCTAGTGCGGTTCACGCAAATACTGCTTCAAATTAAGTGCATTTCGCGCGTGTAACGGGTCTAAAACAGTCCACTAATTCACTACAGTTCAGGGGGCTGTTCGGGAACTGTTTCAGGGGTGTTCCGGGGCTGAAATATTGTCCAAAACAGAAGTAAAATATCAGTGAACCAACTGGTATCATTCGGCCAAAGCAAGGGGAGAGCAGAAAAAATTTTCAAGTTCGGTCCGTGAGCCTTACGCTTCCGCTGCGCGAGGGAAGGCGTTCCCTACAACGTCATCGGTGAATCTTCGGAAAGCGACCCAAGAGATCCCTGGATATGTTGGCAGTAAATCCGGTCTTCGGACTATCCAAAAACATACGTACCTTGTACTACATTTTTACCGATTTACGAGACAAGGTTAGCTTCTAGCAAAACACCATACCTACCCAATTCCCCAGAAATATTCTTAATGGAATAAACGATCTATATCAGGCGTAGTATACCGTAGTATTGCGTATTGCGATCCAGTATCTGATGTCACGTGCAAGGCATGTGGCTAGAATAGTGTCTGCCCCATACGAAGCACATATCAGATATCAAGCAACTAGTCTCTTTGAATCAGATAATCCTGACCTTGTCATATTATCCCGATGGTTGCAACACAATAGAGAACCAGTTCTGAATCCCTGCGTGATCATCATCTCCATATGTCTGAAGTGATACTTTCGTCTTGACATCACATCCAATACACTACGATTCTCAATAAACCCAGAGAGGCGTACACAGAACCTGTTAAAGTCCTGGACGACCAAAACCAAAGCGTATCAATTGTCGCAAGTACTAGCGATGCAAGTCTCAGGTTAAGACCAAATACACCTACCCTGAAGCGGACTCTCATAGACACATATACATACTACCAATGGGATTCTGCGGGGTCTATCCAGAGCGAAGCTGTTTTCCGTACCATCGGTAAAACACAACCTCCTATCGCACTTGCATAAGTATCCAATACTTAAATATATAAGAACTATGCCGTTATGCCCTCACAACGCACACAAGTGCAATACTAGCCTATTCTGCATTATCGATGTCCAATCTCGATAATTCTACGACTAGGGATATTTAATGATTAAACCTTTATGGATTAATATTGTCTCATATCATCTCAATCCAGAACTAATCATTAGGACTTCTACCATTTACATATCAAAGTAAATAAACACAAAATGGTAAAAGACAATTTCATTACTACATAGTTAATTTCTTACAAAAACACAATCTCTTTTACAAATAGTGACGCTATGGGTCATAAATATCCAACAATCTCCCATTTGGCCTATAGCCAGTCACTCAAGCATCTAATTCCTGAACTATGTACATGTCGCTCAAACTTTTACTGAGGAATAACTTTCGTCAGCGGATCTGCCATATTGTCATCTGATACGACCTTCTCGACCTTCATATCGCCACGATGTATGATCTCACGAATCAGATGGAAACGTCAAAGAACATGCTTGGATCGTTGATGAGACCGCGGTTCCTTAGCCTGTGCTATAGCCCCGTTGTTGTCACAATACAATGGAACGGGCTCAGCTGCTAACGGAATTACTCCTAATCTAATTAGGAATTTTCGTATCCAAACTGCTTTTTTTGTTGCGTCAGCTGCAGCAATATACTCCGCTTCTGTTGTTGAATCGGCAACAGTCTCTTGCTTGGAAGATTTCCAGCTTACTACTCCGTTATTCAAACAAAATATGCACCCGAATTACGACTTACAATCATCTTTTTCGGTTTGGAAACTTGCATCGGTATACCTAGTTACCTCAAGTTCTCCATCTCCATAGATTAAGAAAGCATCCTTAGTTCGTCTAAGATACTTAAGGATGTTCTTAACCGCCATCCAGTGACCTTCACCTGGATCAGCTTGATAGCGACTACACATACTCAAAGCATATGAGACATCGGGTCGCGCACATATCATGGCATACATGATCGATCCGACTGCCGAGGTGAACGGTATCCGACTCATGTTGTCTCTCTCATCTTGAGTTTTATGACACATGTCCTTAGATAGATATACGCCATGTGACACTGGCAACAGTCCCCTCTTGGACTGATCTATGTTGAATCTCTTCAACACTTTGTCAATGTACGTACTCTGGGAGAGTCCAAGCAGCTTTCTAGATCTATCCCGGTAGATCTTTATTCCCAGAATAAAGGCTGCTTCTCCCAGATCTTTCATGGAGAATTTCAATGAAAGCCAAATTTTCACCGATGTTAACATGGGAATATCATTGCCAATAAGCAATACATCGGCAACATAAAGGACAATAAAAGTCAGTGCTCTCCCACTAACCTTCTTATATACACAAGGGTCATCTTCGTTTTGAATGAAATCATATTCTTTTATGATCTCATCAAAATATTGGTGCCATGACCGTGATGTTTGCTTCAGTCCATAAATGGACCGATTTAACTTACAAACCTTGTTTGCAAGTCTAGGTACGATAAAACCGTCAACCTGTTACATTTAAACATCCTCCAAAAGGTTTCCATTAAGGAAAGCGGTTTTAACGTCCATCTGTCATATCTCATAATCGAAATATGCAGTAATTAGCGAGAATTATCCGAATGGATTTAATCATGGCAACGGGTGAGAAAGTTTCATCGTAATCGACACCATGTCGTTGATGATACCCATTTGCTACAAGCCTAGCTTTGTACGTTTGTACGTTGCCATCCATATCGATCTTCTTCTTGAAGATCCATTTGCAACCAATAGGCTTTACGCCTTCTGGTGTAGCAACTAGTGTCCAAACTTGGTTGGTGTACATGGAATCCATTTCGGACTTCATGGCTTCTTGCCATAAAGTGGAATTGATATCTTGTATCGCTTTCTCATACGTAGCTGGTTCGTTATCCTCAATAAGATTAATATCTCTATAAGGTAAGATCAGAAACCCATACCTCTCAGGTTATTTCTTGACTCTCTCTGACCTACGCGGTCCTTGTGTGATAGAAGATTGTGGTACAGTCTCATCCCGAATGGACTGTTCTTGTTCCGTTGAGGATTCTATGCCAGGAACAGTATCACTCTCCGACTTTCATCGAGTTCTACTTTCCTCCCACTAACCAATGTATTTAGGAATTCCTTCTCAAGGAAAACCGCATGTAGAGCAACAAATACTTTATTCTCTCGTGGGTGATCGAAGTAATATCCTTTGGTTTCCCTAGGATATCCTACGAATAGGCATTTATCCGATTTGGGCTCAAGTTTGGTACCTTCCAAACGTTTGACGTATGCCCAGCAACCTCAAATCTTCAGAATGAGAAACTCGGTTTCTTTCCTGTCCATATCTCATACGGAGTCTATTGAACAGACTTTGACGAAACCTTATTCAAAATAAGAATTGCACTGTTTAATACATATCCCCAGAAGGAAATAGGTAGCTCAGTACGACTCATCATAGACCTAACCATGTCCAACAAAGTTCGATTTCTCCATTCGGATACACCGTTTAATTGCGGTGTTCTAGGAGGAGTCCACTGTGAAATAATACCATATTCTCCCAGGTAATTAAGCAATTCATTGCTCAAGTATTCGCCATCACGGTCCGACCGTAATATCTTTATACTCTTGCCGGTCTGTTTTTCAACTTCGTGTCGAAACTCTTTGAATTTCTCAAAAGTTTCCGACTTGTGTCTCATAAGATACATATAACCATAACGCGATACATCATTCGTAAAGGTTACGAAGCATTCATATCCACCTCTAGCCTGGCTAGACATATGCCCACATACGTCACTATCAACGAAGACTAACAGTTCGGTGGCGCGTTCACCTTTACCGCTAAAAGGTGATTTAAGCATTTTGCCTAATAAGCAAGATTCACAGACGTCATATGAATTTGGATCAAATCTGTCCAAGTACCCACTCTTCGAAAGTGTGGATATGCGAGTCTTGTTTATGTGTCCCAGACAACAGTGCCACATATAAGTTTCATCTTTATTACTCATTTTAAGCATTTTGTTTGTTATATTATATGTTTGAGATTGATTTATATTCAAAATATAAAGACCATTATTTGTTATAGCAGTGCAAATTTCTATATCATTTTTATAAATAAAACACCCAGTGTTTCTAAATAAAAAGTGTACCCACATTGGGTTAACATAGATACAGAAATAATATTCCTAGTCAAACTAGGTACATAATAACAGTATGTAAGTTCTAGTACATGCCCCGAGGGCAATTCCAAACAAAAAGTGCCAACGGCCAAAACGGTGACTGGTGCCCCATTTCCGACGCGTAGATCAATCTCTCCTGAGGCCGGTCTCCTGCTAATCCGCTGATCCTGCACATCAGTACATATGTGAGTACGACAACCAGAATCAAAAATCCAATTTTTAAAACTAAAAGTAGTCATGTTTATTTCAATAACAAACATACATGTAGCCGATGCCTTGCCCACTTTAATCTCCTTCTGGAGCGCCTTGTACTCACGGCAGTCACACTTCCAGTGACCCCACTTGCCGCACTGGAGGCATACATCCTGAGATTTGTCCTTAGGCTTCCTAGAAGCCTTTGACAATTTGGCCTTGCCCTTTCTTTTATGCTTCTTCTTCTTCACACCTCCAGTCGCCTTGGGCCCAGCCCTCGGTGTCTGAGATATCGAAGCAAAGTGCGCCTCGCGCTTATTGCCCTTGAGAAGCTCATTCTCAGCTTCTTTGAGAATTGACAACAACTCTCCAAGAGTGTCATCTTGGTTCATCAAGTTATAGTTTATGATGAACCCTCTCCAAATGTCGGGGAGAGACTGCAAGATCAAATCTATGGTAGTCTCAGCCTCTAAGACTATCCCTATCTGAGTCAGCTCGTCAATGTCAGATATCATCTGTGCCACATGGGACTCAATAGACATGCCTTCTAATATACGTGCACGAAAGAGCTTCTTCTGCAACTCATATCTCTGCGATCTTCGGTTAGATCGGTGAAGATCGTGCAACCTCGCCAACATATTATAGGGATCCAAGTCCCTGTTCTGTCGACGAAAATATTGAGTCATAGTAGCAAGCATAATTGACTGAGCAGTAGAATTATCATTGCTGTGAGTCTTCCAAAGCTCCAGCTCAAATAACTGATCAGGTTTGGGTTTAGGCCCAAGAGGTGTCTGTATAGTATATAGCAGCCTCTCGGCTCCAAGGACTATCCTCAGATTCATTTCCCAATCGGCAAAGTTCGTGCCCTTGAAGACATTTTCACCCATGATAATGTCTCGGACATTTTCCTTTCCTGTCATATTGATTACGATAGTCCAACTATCTAATCAACGATATTTGGGTACAGTCTAACTGTTACAAGAAAAATAACATTATATTAGACCAACTAATAAAATAATTTTGACGAAATAATTTGAAAGTGCGTAAAGCTAAGTATTTGAACGAAATTGCAAATTCAATACTAGCCTCCCACTATTTTTCGGTGAGCCTCTAACCCTCTGTCGAGTACTCGGGAAATCCAGTTTCCTTGTGGGCTAGGATTCCGTTAAATAACACACAACCTTGACTTTTGCCAACAAGCTGTATGATATTTAACTAGATAGATCTTGAAGATCAATTGGATCTCATCTAATTCCTAGATCCGGTAGGTGGACATCCAAGTCCGAAACATATATACAATATATATGCCAATATATCCAATATATTTGCCTAACCTTTTTCCTCTGAATCAACTAAGCTTTGGCTTTGGCACAACAAGCTTAATGATTCCAGTTAAGCGGAACCCATTGACATGGAAAGCTTCGTAATCAATGTCGATGGACAATAAGTGATCTTGACTTTGGCCAACAAATCACAACTTGGACAAGACACCGATGTGGAACAAAGCCTTCATGATTCAAACACATCCTTAATTGACAAAGGTCTTGACTTTGGCCAACAAACCAATGCTAATTTTGGATCTTGAGTAAGAATCACTCAACGGAAGGAAAAACGCTTAATATGTATTTGAGGATTTTTCGCGTAAATTGGCAACCAATTTATTATCTTTGTTAAGGTCTCATCATTCACCCTTAAGCATGCATTCTAAAAGCATAATAAGGCGCAGAAAGTAAATTAATAACGATATGCGGATGGATATTTAACATATTGTTCTTAGAATAAATCACTCACTTTCCTCTCCACGGCTAGCACTATTCTACTTCTACCCAATTATATAATACAATAAGAGAAACCACATAACATTGAAGGGAATTAGGTGAGAAGAGAATATAAAGAAACAATGAGAGATAAGGCTGGACACGCAGGTCCAATTTATAAATTCCAAATTTACAACAATTTCTAAAATTGCCCTTTCCCTAAATTATGTGATCATCCAATGTTCAAACAACGATTTGATTTTGCGTGAGTCCAACTCGTTTGAGAATAAGTACTTAAAGTACGTATTCTTGAATTATATCGAACTACTCATTAAATCTAATTTAATTCGTATTCAATACTAATTCATGTATTTAATTCCAAATTAAATAATTATACCTTTCAATGCGCTTTAACGACTTAGATTCCAAATCTAATCTTAATGGGTCTCAAAGCCCAACTAACATCCAATATTCGTTTAATTAAAGTCTGATGGGCTTTCAATTGATTTCATAAGGCATGGGCTTTGGTCAATGTGGGTCAGACCCAATTACCAAGCCCAATTAAGGAATCACCTCATTCGCCATAAAACCAATTTTGGCCCATAAGGCCCAATTAAATTTTTAAAGCCCATTTATTACATTTGGACTTAATGGAATGATTTAGGCCCAATTTGGATCCAATCTAATTTTCCTAAACCAACTTGGCCCAACCAAGACCATTATGCCTAAATATAACATTTCCAAGCCCAATTCAAAATTAAGCCCATTAATCAAATTATAAAATTCCAAATTTTATAATTTAATTAACCAAATGTATTACATCAATTAATTAACTAAATCAATATTTCCAAAATACAATTAACTAATTAATTATGTATCCTATTGCTCAACTAATGTCCAACATTCTTGAAACAAAAATCAAGTCCATTACATGCTAATAAGCTCTCGGCCAAGGTAAGGAATTTTGTCCGAATTCGTTTTTCAATCCGATTGAATTTTAAATCGACATATCCCAATCGTTTCAAGTCATCCAATGATCAACGAAACAAAAAATACCAAGACTTATATGGCAAAGCTACATTCGGCTAAGCCAATCCAAAGGGAAAAAATTGATCAAATCAATATTTCATGAAATTGATCTAATACAACCTCAATATATCATCATTCAAGCATACTCAATCAATCAATTTTATCAAATCATGTCTAAATTGATTTTACCCAAATTTTACCCTAATTCACTTCATGCTCATTTTGGCTCTGATACCATTGTTGGGTTTCTAGGATTATTCCCAAGATCAAATAAGCATAGAAATGTGAATGAATACCAAAGAAGAGTGACAGAAACACACTTACATTGATCGGTTTATGAGATGTGTTAAGAAGCAAAAAGAACTCCAAGAAGCTCCAAGAATTCGGCCAAGATGAGAAGTAGAAGCTCCAAGCTTTTTCTTTGATTCCAAGCTCTAAGAGTAGGTTTCCCTATCACCTCTTGATGATTCCTTGAAGGTGCTAGCCTTTGTGAATTTTTGCAACAAAATCACTAATCCTTCTCCTTGTGTATCGGCCATGGGAAGAAAATTTGGGAGAGGAAAAGCTTGTTTGTTGTTTCGGCTATGGAGAGAGAAATCAAGCTTATGTATTTTGTTTTCAAAAAACAAATTAATGATATACCAAAAGTGCATTTGGTATATGTCTTTCAAAGCTTGACTTTGGAGTGCTTTCAAAGTCTCCATCAACTCCACCTAATCACATCATCCAAAAGTGAATAAAGGTGACATTTGATGTGACACTTGATGTGACATATGGGCCCCACTCGATTCCAAATGTGAGTGGGCCCGCAGCACTCCCGGGCTCGGGTTCACTAATTCCGAATTAATGAACTTCCGTCGCAACGTAATTAAATCAAATTTAATTAAATAATTATGCCTAGCAAAATTACTATTCACGTCGCTAACGAATTAATTCTAAATTAACTCGTTTGCCTGAATTAAATCTAATTTTAATTCCGCGTCGAAATCTAATTTCGTTTAATATATCGAATATATTATTTTATCGATTAATTCCAAATTAACCTTTCTCTCTCTTCAAATAGTACTTTATCCAAGATAAAGTCTCTCTGCAATTAATCCTAGATTAATTAAGCTCGAATCATACGTCATCGGTGAATCTTCAGGAAGTGACCCAAGAGATCCCTGGATATGTTAACAGTAAATCAGGTAGTCGGACTATCCGAACACGTACGTACCTTAAACTACGTTTGTACCGATTTACGAGACAAGGTTGGCTTCTAGCAAAACGTCATGCCTACCCAATTCTCCAGAAATATTCTTAATGGAATATACGATCTATATCAGGCGTAGTATACCGTAGTATTACGTATTGCGATCCAGTATCTGATGTCACGTGCAAGGCCTGGGACTGGAATAGTGTCTGCCCCATACAAAGCACATATCGGATATCAAGCAACTAGTCTATTTGAATCAGATAATCCTGACCTTGTCATATTATCCCGATGGTTGCAACACAATAGAGAACCATTTCTGAATCCTTGTGTGATCATCATCTCCATATGTCTGAAGTGATACTTCCGTCTTGACATCACATCCAATACACTATGATTCTCAATAAACCCAGAAGAGGCGTACGCAGAACCTGTTAAAGTCCTGGACGACCAAAACCAAAGCGTATCGATTGTCGTAAGTACTAGCGATGCAAGTCTCAGGTTAAGACCAAATACACCTACCCTGAAGCGGACTCCCATAGACACATATACATACTACCAATGGGATTCCGCGGGGTCTATCCAGAGCGAAGCTATTTTCTGTACCATCGGTAAAACACAACCTCCTATCGCACTTGCATAAGTATCCAATACTTAATATATGAGAACTATGCCGTTATGCCCTCACAACGCACACAAGTGCAATACTAGCCTATTCCGCATTATCGATGTCCAATCTCGATAATACTACGACTAGGGATATTTAATGATTAAACCTTTATGGATTGATACTGTCTCATATCATCTCAATCCGGAACTAATCATTAGGACTTCTACCATTTATATATCAAAGTAAATAAATACAAAACGGTAAAAGAAAATTTCATTACTACATAGTTAATTTCGTACAAAAACACAATGTCTTTTACAAACAGTGACGCTATGGGTCATAACTGTCCAACAAAACCCTCACGAGACTACAACTCATCCACTATGGACACCTAGGGGTTTAGAGGCTTGTTGCATACGCTAAATGAAACTGTGATCCCTATGAAAGTGGTTTAGTTTAATTTTAGTTGTTACCTGTATTTTATTTTGTTGTTTTGCTCGAGGACTAGCAAAATTTTAGCTTTAGGAGTGTGATGAAAGGAAAATAATATCAATATTTATTTTTTACCTAATATTTTATTTTATTTCTCGGGTTTGATGAATGTTTTGATGTATTTTGCAGATAAATAAAGTATTGGGACTTAATGAAATCAACTCGGGGATAAAATGATGAATTCTGGAGAAAAAAATAGCGAAAACAGAAATTTACTATACGCATCACGAATTGCAGTCCTAAATTCTAATTTTAGGCATGTTTGGTATTTTGGCCATAATTTTTTTCATCTATTATTCGATTGAGCCGATTCAAGTGCCATATTAAAGAATACACAAAGATCTACAACTTTGAAGATTTAAATATTTTCGAATTTTGAATTTTGAAAGGCCGAAACTGATGAATAATCTAGTGTATTTTGTGTAATTACTATAGTCATTTTCAAAATATAAAATAAAATTAATAAAATAAAAAAGTAAAAATTGTCAAACTTCCACCAAACATGAGGATTCGGTGCCATATTTAGTGCCATTTTTAGTGGAGCAATTGGTGGAGAAATTGGTGGAAGCCTTTAGATTTTCCTATAAATACCAAGCTAAACTTTGTAATTTTTTCATGTTTTCTTTGGAGGAATTTCTCCATGAAAACCTAAAGGAAAGTGTCTTGAATATTTATTTAAGTTTTCTTGTATTCTCTTTTTATTTAATTAATAAATTTTTGTGTATTTTTTTACAGCATGAGCAAGTAATCTCATTCTGTTGGGGTGAAAAAGTGAGACTTTTAATATAATGAATTAGATTAATCTCCCTTATTTTAATTAAAATTTGGATTAATTAGTTACCGTCTATTCGGCCAGTTTAGGTGACAACCTTATTTACCGCCTACATGGTCGGTTTTTCATTTCAAACGTAGTTTCTGCCTATATGGTCGGTTTAGGTAATAACCTTGTTACCGCCTATATGGCCGGTTGGATTTAATTGAGACAAATGAAATTACCGTCTTTATGGTCTGGTTAATTAATCGGTAAACATTGAGAATAAGGAAGATTTCTAATTTTGAAATATTAAAAATGGATCCTCTAACCCCTAACATTTTCTTTTATTGTACTTTATATTTTTAATTTCCAGCATTTAATTTATGTCTTTTATTTTATTTAAGCTTTATTAGCTTTAGATATGTGTCGTAACTAAGTCCGTTATCTGGGGTTGTGATGAATTCCAATATCACCGGGTTATAAGGGGTTATTTTATAGTTTGGGTAATATAAAGGTTTACTTATTAAGTCTTAAACTTAATGCTTCTGGTTAACTGGCCATTAATTGTAGGCATTGCATTTTTGCATATCAGCCCGATGATGAGTCTCGTATGGAGACAACTACTTCTTTAGTCATGAAAGTCGCCGAAAACGGACGTTGGAAGGGTAAAGTTGGAAATTAGAATTTTTGTTGGATTTTATCTAAGTTGTTTAGCTTCGGCTGCTTATTGGACTTCCGTTTTAAAGCTTACCCCAAAATACCCAAGTCAAACCAAGCCCATGCCCAAGGGATGTGATTCACGCCCAAGGCCTCCTTATTTAGGTATATGCACATTTATCACATGCTAAAATCTTGTAAAATCCTTACCTAAATAAAAGAAATCAAATCAAATCCCTACCAAATCAAATCCAATCACAAATCCAAATTAGGAGATCCATTCCTTGTTAGACACCAATTAGGAGATTCTTGCCTATTCAAATTAGGAAAGTCTTCTCTCTTTGCCTATAAAAAGAGGCCTTCACCCCCCATTCACAAGGCTAGCTCACATATCCCTCTTAAGCACGTCCAAGCACCTTGTGAAGCCTCCATCACACGCCCAAAGCCCTCCTTAAAGCCTCCATTACCGCAACACCAAGCCTAGACATCCCCATTGCCGCATCTCTTCTCCTTCACCAATCCCCTTTCACGCCCAAGCCTGAAACACAGCCCTCCATTACCGATTTCCAGCCATCATTCACAGCCCTAAAACACCTTAAAATAAACCTTATTCACAGCCCTAAAGTCGTGAAAAACATCCCCCAAAAGCAGCCCCAATTGTGCGCCCAAGTCAGCCCTGAAAATGGCTTCACTGCACTAGTGAACTGCCGAGTTTAGCTTACTGTTCTGGTCATTATTTGCTGCGACTTTAGCCCAAAACATTCCTAAAATCACCTAAACATCGTCCCAAAAACCTCCATAAATTTTCCCTAAAAAATCCTTAAAACTCACCCCCCCCCAAGCCTTCAAAATCACCCAAAACAGTGACCTGAAAAACAGCAGTAAAACAGCAGCAAACGGACTTAAAACAGCAGCCCAAGCATCAAAACAGCAAGGAAAGATGTTGAGCAAACAAATCGGAAAAGTATCGGATCATTCGCCCTTCCAACGGACGTGTAACGCCCTTTCTCGAGACGACAAAAGAGGTTAGACCTGAGGGCACCCCTTTTTTTATATTCTTTCATTTTGTTTTATTTATTTTAAAATATTATCGCATGAGAGTCGTTTGAGGCATGATTTGATTGTTGGATGAGCGGGATATGTGTTCCCTTTTGTGGTATATCGGATGGAAACCCGGACGTAAATTCCATAGCCGAATCCGAATGGACGGTAGTATGGTCTGCACTCGGGATACAATGCCACGTACCACTTAAGATACATGTATCTCGTCTCATCCAAATTTGTATTCGAGCATGTTATAGTCCTTAGGTTATTCGTTTATTATTTTAAGCATGCTTTAATTTAGTTTTGTTACTTAATCTTAAAGTATGATTATGTTCTTTCTATTGCATGATATTTAGTTTAGTTTATATTTATGTTTAAGTAATTATTTGTTTATGTTGGTTTGATGGCTTAATATGTTCAATGTGTGATATTGTGTTTTATTGTTTAAAGACTTACTTTCGAGCATGCAAACTTAGATTAAGAGTTAGTTAGACGGAAGCATATTAGATCTAGGTGACCTTTGAACATGATTATTGAGTAGATGTGGTCGATTTATTGCATAAATTATATCATCATAATGACATAAGTAAGGGACCATTCCGAACCCAACGGTTTGAGGTCTTCCCTTGCGAGGGGTGAGTGCGGCCTTAAATCTTTGTCCCGGTTCACACCGGGTGGCGACTCCATTATTCTCCGATTTAGTTCCCCGTGGACTATCCCGTACTCTCAACTAGGCCCTGAGTCTAGAACAGCATGCGTCGCCCAAGTTCTGTGTCCTACAATCTGGCGACTCCACTGGGGATAGAGAATCGGCCTCGAAATCATGTCTTGTGTTGTGTATAATTTTTGCATTAGTTGACCGTGTCTATAGTGGGTTGATGGGGTTAATCAAAGGCTTAGTTAAAGCTAGGTGGTGGTTTGGTGTCTTCTTTCATTCACTACCTTTCAAGGAAAAGCTGTGAGGGCACCTAGATGATCATTACCCCTAGCTTGTTGTGATAGACTAGTTTGGAGGACTCGTTGTTTAGAATTTTTGTTGGATTTTATCTGAGTTGTTTAGCTTCAGCTGATTGTTGGACTTCCGTTTTAAAGCTTACCTAAGGCCCAAAACCCAACCAAACCCAAAATACCCAAGTTAAACCAAGTCAAACCAAGCCCATGCCCAAGGGATGTGATTCACGCCCAAGGCCTCCTTATTTAGGTATATGCACATTTATCACATGCTAAAATCTTGTAAAATCCTTATCTAAATAAAAGAAATCAAATCAAATCCCTACCAAATCAAATCCAATCACAAATCCAAATTAGGAGATCCTTCATTCCTTGTTAGACACCAATTAGGAGATTCTTTGCCTATTCAAATTAGGAAAGTCTTCTCTCTTTGCCTATAAAAAGAGGCCTTCACCCCCCATTCACAAGGCTAGCTCATATCCCTCTTAAGCACGTCAAAGCACTTTGTGAAGCCTCCATCACACGCCCAAAGCCCTCCTTAAAGCCTCTATTACCGCAACACCAAGCCTAGACATCCCCATTGCCGCATCTCATCTCCTTCACCAATCCCCTTTCACGCCCAAGCCTGAAACACAGCACTCCATTGCTGAGTTCCAGCCATCATTCACAACCCTAAAACACCTTAAAATAAACCTTATTCACAGCCCTAAATTTGTGCAAAAACATCCCCAAAAGCAGCCACAATTGTGCGCCCAAGTCAGCCCTGAAAACGGCTTCACTGCACTAGTGAACTGCCGAGTTTAGCTTACTGTTCTGGTCAGTATTTGCTGCGACTTTAGCCCACAAAACAGTCCTAAAATCACCTAAAACACCGTCCCAAAAACCTCCATAAAGTTTTCCTAAAAAATCCTTACAAACGCACCCCCCTAAGCCTTCAAAATCACCCAAAACAGTCCACTAAATCACCAAAACAGTGACTTGAAAATAGCAGCAAAACAGCAGCAAAATGGACTTAAAACAGCAGCCCAAGCATCAAAACAGCAAGGAAAGACGTTGAGTAAACAAATCAGAAAAGTATCGGATCATTCGCCCTTCCAACGGACGTGTAACGCCCTTTCTCGAGACGACAAAAGAGGTTAGACCTGAGGGCACCCCTTTTTTATATTCTTTCATTTTGTTTTATTTATTTTAAAATATTATCGCATGAGAGTCATTTGAGGCATGATTTGATTGTTGGATGAGCGGGATATGTGCTCCCTTTGTGGTATATCGGTTGGAAACCAGGACGTAAATTCCATAGCCGAATCCGAATGGACGGTAGTATGGTCTGCACTCGGGATACAATGCCACGTACCACTTAAGATACATGTATCTCGTCTCATCCAAATTTGTATTCGAGCATGTTATAGTCCTTAGGTTATTCGTTTATTATTTTAAGCATGCTTTAATTTAGTTTTGTTATTTAATCTTAAAGTATGATTATGTTCTTTCTATTGCATGATATTTAGTTTAGTTTATATTTATGTTTAAGTAATTATTTGTTTACGTTGGTTTGATGGCTTAATATGTTCAATGTGTGATATTGTGTGTTTATTGTTTAAAGACTTACTTTCGAGCATGCAAACTTAGATTAGGAGTTAGTTAGACTGAAGCATATTAGATCTAGGTGACCTTTGAACATGATTATTGAGTAGATGTGGTCGATTTATTGCATAAATTATATCATCATAATGACATAAGTAAGGGACCATTCCGAACCCAACGGTTTGAGGTCTTCCCTTGCGAGGGGTGAGTGCGGCCTTAAATCTTTATCCCGGTTCACACCGGGTGGCGACTCCATTATTCTCCGATTTAGTTCCCCGAGGACTATCCCGTACTCTCAACTAGGCCCTGAGTCTAGAACAGCATGCGTCGCCCAAGTTCTGTGTCCTACAGTCTGGCGACTCCACTGGGGATAGAGAATCGGCCTCGAAATCATGTCTTGTGTTGTGTATAATTTGTGCATTAGTTGACCGCGTCTGTAGTGGGTTGAGGGGGTTAATCAAAGGCTTAGTTAAAGCTAGGTGGTGGTTTGGTGTCTTCCTTCATTCACTACCTTTCGAGGAAAAGCTGTGAGGGCACCTAGATGATCATTACCCGTAGCTTGTTGTGATAGACTAGTTTGGAGGACTCGTTTATTCCTGTCACCAAGCGATAAGAGCCTAAGAGGCTAGGGTACTTAAGAGAGCCTCGTTCCACCCTCCCTCTGGGGAATCTACAACGGGAAAACCATTCGACTATCAGTCACACACCGTAACTCGTTGGCACGTACCGTAAGTTATAAAAAAGGTGCGCTCACTTGGTCGTTTAAACTCTTGAGTGGGGAGTCCTAGTTGTGGGCAAACCTTCATCAGCGAGAGCCTTTGTCCGCACCCCGTGAACCCACTCGTGAACCTTAGCCATAAAGAACCTGTAGTTAGTCATCTTATAATTATGTGTGGTGGGCCGTCGTCATTTGGATCCAGTTGGACCTTCTGTCAAAGGGTATGAACCTGTTGGGACAAGTTTGTGTCTTTTGTCAGTTGGGCAAAAAGCTTCTAGAATACCAGTGGGCCATTTTGTGAATAGGGCCTCTTATCATTTGAAGCTGTTTAGCCATATCACCACAAAGTGTAAACCTGTTGGGCCTTTTCAACTGGGACAAGTTTGCACCGCGCGATAGTATGATTGAATACTTTAAAATGATAATGGGCCACGTAGTTTAAATTTATTTTTATAATTTTATATATTACATGCATCGCACACATATGCACTGACACGTGGCCTTAAAAGAGGCAACATATATTCCCGTTGGGTTATAGAAGAGGGGAGATTAGTCAAAAGACCTTCAGCGAATATGAGTGAATCCATTAATGAGGGGTCTAGAATGGATCAGATGGAAGCTAACTTCGCCAAGATGACTGAACAACTACAAGCTCTGACTGCTGCCATGTCTAGTATGGCTGTACCCCGCGCTGCGGGAGGATCTGAGAATGAGAGGCGGGAGAGCCCTCAAAATAGATTGAATGATGATGCTCCGGTATTTGATGATGATTTGGCTGACTATGCCGCTGGTAGGTAGCTGGGACTCAGGCTGAAATGCAAAAGCTCCGTGATCAGATTGAGTCTGTCACCCGTAAGTTGAAGGGGAAACATGAGGATCTATTGGATTATGACTCAATGACTTTTGAGGAATAGTTGCCCACGCAGTTCAAAATGCCTGACATTGCGAAATTTAATGGGAACGGGGACCCGAGGGTCCATTTGTGACAATATGTCTCAGTGATGAGTTCCGTTGGCCTATCTCAGTGCCAAGTCCAGAAGATGTTCGGGATGTCACTCGAGAGGACACCTGTGGTTTGGTATCATAGCCTTGAGAAGAAGGTTAAAGAAGATTGGAGGAGTTAGCTGATGCCTTCTTGAAGCAGTATGTGACGGACTTAGAGATCGACCTGTCCCTCCGCGACTTGGAGAATACTAAGCAGAAGACTGAGGAGAGCTTTAATGAGTATGTTGACCGCTGGAGAAGCCAGCTCTTAAAGATGCAGACCAGGCCTTCCGAGAAAGATCAGATCAAGATGATCATCAAGGGGACTAAACCCTCGATCTATAGTAAACTGCGGAGAATGACTTCGATGATTGCGGATTTCTGCCAATTGAGAGAAACCGTAATGGATATTGAAGAGGAGGAGGCTGAGAACAGAAAGTTCTATAGTTTGAACAGGAGGACTGTCGGAGGATCCTCAGGAGATAAGCCTGTTACTGCAGAAATTGTAGCCATAAAGAATAGACGCTTTTCTAACTTAGGTAGACCTTTGTCCAATGTACTAGAGAAGCTACTGAGGTAAGGGTTGTTAAAACCCCTCGAACCAAAACCACTCCCAAATCCTCCCCCATCAAACCTAAACATGAGCCGCTTCTGCCATTTCCACCAACAGCATGGTCATGACACCGATAACTGTGCTCGGCTTCGCCACGAAGTCCAAGACCTAATAGATTCCCACAAAATCCCCAACCCTGAAAAAGAACAACCAAACACTCACCGTAATCCTCTACCCAATTATCACTCTGTTCCCCCACCTACCTACATGATTAACTCTGGCCTACCAGAGGACCTTGTCCTCCAAACCTTTGACCAAACAGCCTTTTTCCTAGGTATTTGGGACAGTAATAGTGAAGATGAGGCGGAACAGAAGAAGGATTTCTAGGAAGACTTCTCAAGTGGGGGTGAGAAAGAAGAAGTGAAAGACATGACCCGGAGTGGGCGTTTTTACAATGATGCTACTGAGAAAGAGAAGGGAAAGGAAGTCCTGGAGGAAGGTCGTGAGGTAGCCAAGAATACTGAGAAAGCCGATGGTGGTATAGTGCTGCAGCAGTTGAAGAAGACTCGGGCACATCTGAGCATCTGGGAATTATTGTGTGCATCCAGAGAACACCGACGGGCTATGGTGGAAGCCTTGAGTAAAATAGTAATACCGGAGGATGCTAATCCGGCTATGTTTGTGGGATCAGTGCAGAAAGAAGCCTTGCAAATAACCTTCTCTGACGAAGAACTTCCGGCCGAGGGAAGAAACCACAACAGGCCTTTGTTCATCCGAGCTGAGGTAAGGGGCAAGAAAACTTCTTGTGTGATGGTGGATGATGGCTCTTCCATCAATGTATGCCCATTGAAAATTCTAGCGAGGCTGGGTATTAAGCCAACTGATTTGAGTCCTTCCAACATGACTATCAAAGCCTATGATGATAGCAAGCGAGGAGTCGAATGTACTTTTACCGCAATAGTCAAGGTTGGCCCAGTTGAGGATGAAGTGGAGTTCACTGTGCTGGACATCCCAGCCACTTTTGCCTTATTGTTGGGAAGGCCCTGGTTCCATAAGCTCCGGGGCGTGCCCTCTACTTTGCATCAGATGATCAAGCTCCCTTATGATGGGAAAATTGTCACTATCTGAGCCGAGGTGGATAATGTCGTAGCCGCTTTGGAAATACAACCTTTCTCAAGGTTCCAAGTGTCAGCGACTTTTGAGGAGTGGGTGGATCCCAAGGTAGCCCGAATTATGGAGAAGATGAAATTCGAGCCGGGCCAAGGCTCAACACTGCCAGATTTCAAAGGGCAGAACACTCGGAAGGGTTTGGGATATCGTTCTGATGAGGACAAGCCCAAAGCCCAGAAGAAAGGGCTAAAGCTGATGGAGTGCTTTGTTAAAGCCTCGGGATATCAGGGAGAACCTGAACCGGTGGAAGTCAACGGGGTTGTGGTACCCGGATTCGAGATTTTCCAGGATATGCTTGGTGAAAAGCCGTTGGCGGGAGAAGTTGCAAAGAAAGAGGATGAGAAGTGAGAGGAAGAACTCATGAAGCTAGAGACCCTAACACTCGGGGAAGAAAAGAAACCTGAGATGGATCCTATTGTAGAGGAGAAATATCTGTAGAAGATGAGGATATTTACCTCCCAGATTTGTTTGAGTGTACTCCTTTTGTTGTTGGCAATAAAGACAATAATTCTGCTTACTTGACTGAGTCTCCGCTTTCTAACTTGCATGACTTAAGCATATTCGATATCAACTCCGTCAAAACGAATGCATTCAACCTTGGTACGTCTGAAAATCCCAAGGAAATCTTGATTGCGAGCGAAGTTACCGCCGAAGAGCGGAAGAACTTAGAAGATATGTTGGTTAAATATGCCAAAGTGTTTGCTTGGTCTTATGAGGACATGTCTGGGGTAGATAGAAGTATTGCCCAGCATGCGATACCAACATATCCGAATATGAAGCATGTAAAGCAGAAACTCCGAAGGATGAGACCCAAATGGGCCGAGAAGGTCAGATATGAGGTCAAGAATCAAATAGATGTGGGATTCTTGGAAGTAGTGAAATACCCCGAGTGGTTGGCCAACATTGTGCCTGTACCGAAGAAAGACGGCAAAGTCAGAATGTGTGTCGACTACAGAGATCTTAACAAGGCATGCCCAAAGGATGACTTTCCTTTACCGCATATTGATGTGCTTGTGGATAGTGCAGCATTGTCAGCCATGTACTCGTTCGCGGATGGGTTTTCGGGGTATAATCAGGTGCTTATGGCCGAAGAGGATAAGCACAAGACTGCCTTTGTAACAGAATGGGGTACTTATTGCTATAAGGTGATGCCGTTTGGGCTTAAAAACACCGGAGCCACATATCAGCGGATGGCCACTACTCTGTTTCATGACCTCATGCATAAGGAGATTGAAGTGTATGTGGATGACATGATGGTCAAGTCTGAAACGAGGGAGGGGCACATTGAAGCGTTGGAAAAGTTCCTTGAACGAGTGGATAAGTACAACTTGCGGCTGAATCCCAAGAAGTGTGTTTTCGGAGTAACATCAGGAAAGCTGCTCGGCCATACAGTTGGAATGGGCGGAATAGAAGTGGATCCCGAGAAGATTAAGGCTATTACTGAGATGCCGGCACCTAAGACAGAGAAAGAAGTCAGAGCCTTCCTAGGGAAAATCCAGTAGATCAGCCGTTTCATCGCTAAGTTGACATCGGTGTGTGAGCCCATCTTCAAGTTATTGAGGAAAGACCAACCGGTAAAATGGAACGAGCAGTGTCAGGAAGCATTTGACAGAATAAGGGATAATTGGTGAAACCTCCTGTGTTGAAACCTCCGAGACAGGGTAGGCCTTTGGTACTTTATTTGGCTATTGAACCTGAAGCACTGGGGGCGATGATGGTACAAGCCGATGAGTTAGGAGTAGAGCATGCTGTCTACTACCTTAGTAAGAAGCTGCTTCCGTACGAAGCTCGCTATCAGGAAGTGGAGAAGATTTGTCTAGCAGTAGTATGGGCATCCAGGAAGTTACGCCACTACTTCCAGTCTTACAAGATCCAAGTGGTCGCAAAGGAGAATCCTTTGAAGTACTTGCACTCAGTGCCCTCGCTGGTTGGGAAGTTGGGCAGATGGTTAGTGCTGCTGACATCGAATACCTCACCTCCAAGGTAATCAAAGGGCGAGCCGTGGTAGAATTCCTGGCCTTGCAACCTATTGAAGGGGATCAGTACAAGTTTGAGTTCCCCGACGAAGAAATCCAAGCTATAGCAGTCCAAGGATGGAAGATGTATTTTGACGGAGCAGTGAACTGCAAAGGAGCCGGAATCAGGATTGTAATAGTCACCCCTGAAGGAGAAACTTTTCCTATGGTCAAGAGGTTGACATTCGGAGTGACTAACAATATGGCTGAGTATGAAGCATGTGCATTTGGGTTGACTGCACTGATAGCCTTGAGGGCTAAGAATATTGAAGTTTTCGGAGACTCGATGTTGGTGATCCGACAGATGCAAGGAGAATGGGAACTGAAAGAAGAACGGTTGAAGCCGTACTTGTTCCATCTTAGAAGTCTGGCACAGACTATCCCCGATTGTAAATTTTAGCATTTTCCGAGAGAGGAGAATCAGATGGCAGATGCATTGGCAACACTGGCCGCAACTTGGGAAAATCCAGAGAAACTGGTGATGAGACCGCTTGTGTTGACAACGGCAAGCAAGCCAGTCTATGAGATAGGTAGAATCCTGGAAGTGGAGGTCGATGATGGGAAACCGTGGTACCATGATATTCAAAGGTATCTGGAAAATGCGGAGCTCCCAGAAGAAGCTAGCAAAAAGGATAGAATAGCCATTCAGAAGTTGGCCTCTCAGTATGTGAGTCTGAATGGAGAACTCTACAAGAGGCAGGGCAATGGTATTCAGCTGAAATGTTTAAGAAAGGAAGAAGCTCAGAAGATAATGGAAGAAGTGCACGCTGGTGTATGTGGACCACATATGAACGGATTGAACTTGTCCCGCAAGATTGTGAGACAAGGCTTTTACTGGTCAACCATGGAAGCTGACTGCGTGAAACTGGTAAAGCACTGTCATGACTATCAAGCACACGGCAATTTGAACCATCTGCCGCATACAGAGTTGCACGGGCTGTCAGAACCATGGCCTTTCTCGGCTTGGGGAATAGATATGATCGACGAGATTCGACCGAATGCATCGAATGTGCATCGCTTTATAGTAGTGGCCGTAGACTACTTCTCAAAGTGGGTAGAAGCTGAATCTTTCTGCAATGTTACAGCAAAGCAGATGGTGAAGTTTATAGCTCGGAATCTCATTTGCCGGTATGGTATGCCGCATCATGTGGTCACAGACAATTGAGTTCAATTTCAGGGAGAAACCAAGGCGATGCTACAGAAGTATGGAATCGGCCATCATAAGTCCTCACCATACAGGCCGCAGGCTAATGGGGCAGTCGAGGCAGCCAACAAGACGATAAAGACAATCTTGGCGAAGATGACTGAGAATTACAAGGACTAGGCTGACAAGCTACCCTACGCCTTGTGGGGATATAGAACATCGGTGAGAACGGCAACAGGAGCCACGCCGTATTCTTTGGCTTATGGAATGGAAGCGGTACTGCCAGTGGAAGTTGAGATACAATCCATGCAGGTGTTAGCAGAAGCAAAGTTGCCTGAACAGGAGTGGACCTCGCAAAGGTTTGAATAATTGGCTCTGATGGATGAGAAGAGGATGAAGTCCTTGCATCACATGCAGATCTATCAGAAGAGGCTGGCTCGAGCGTTCAACAAGAAGGTACGTCCTACCAAGATCAAAAAAGGTGATTTGGTACTCAAACAATCGAAGTCGTCGACGACAGACCCAGAGGGAAGTTCAGGCCGAATTGGGAAGGACCATACATTGTTCAAAATGTAATGGGAAATGGAGCAGTGAGACTGTCGGACTTGGAAGGGAATGAGTTCACAGAGCCGATCAACGTTGATAGATTGAAACTGTATTTTGCCTGAGGGACAGAAGACTGAATAGTCACCCGCAGAAGACCTAACCCGACGGGATAAAGAAAACTCATGCATGCATACATGCATGTAACCCATTATTGCATTCTTTTTTGTGTGTTTTGTGTTTTGTGTTTTGTATTCACAGGTTTCGAAGACAGAAAAGTGACAACGGCAAAGACAAGCCAATCAGAAACAGCAAAAGCACTGTGTTGAATTTGGGTAGAAATCCTAGGGTTGAGGTCCACATCGTTGTTAAGATTCAGATGGTAATCTGAGGGTCGAGGCCCATTTTGAGTTTGAGTTTCGGGTATGGATCCCGGGGGCGAAGCCCACATGGTCAGCTGTTGTAGAAAGGAAGAGTTCCTTAGAGTGAGTGGAAAAAAAAAAATGAAAATGAATGAGTGAGAGAGAAATCTTTGATGGGTAAACATATATCCGGTGATGACATTATGTGCTGTAGGGAGAAGCCTTAGAAACGAGAAGTGCGAGACGCGCTCTTATCTGATATTTGGAATGGAGTGATCTGGGCTAGACTCATAAAGCACTTGATAAAGGTATCTCAACAGTAGAAGCCTGAGCGGTTGATGAGATGACTAGTTGAAGAGATGGTGGATCGGTGAATGACCGTTTGCCTGGATGTCTACACTGATTTGCCTTTGCTACGATACATGATATGGTTGGAAAATAAAAAAGAAAAGTCTCTGCAATGAAAAGAAAAATAGGCCGCCTATAACCAATAAGCGTGAAGCTACCCATGGGCGAGTATTAGGACCACCATGAGGAGAAATGCTACCTTAAAGGGTAAGTGTGTCAAGAAAAAAATAAAGAAAAAAGAAAAAAAGAAAGAAAAGTCCAAAATGAAAAGAAAGAGACGATGCAATAAAAGAAGACCATATCATGTTCAGTATGCTACAGTAATCACAGAACGTGACCCAGACATCCAGGTTGGTTAGACCCACTGGTCCGATTCTCCGAAGCGAAATCATCGAGTTGGCTGACTTAAGGAATAAGCTGCGAAAGAGCCTTAGCACACACATACTAGGAGTCTAGTTCAGATCACCCGTTCAGAGGATTGGGTTTGAGTATGTCTAGTACGTTGAAGATTCTTTGGCTTTGACGCGAAGCACCTGTTGAGGACAAAAATATGTTTAGCTATCAAGATTATCTCGAAGAGAGGCACTACAGTGTGTTGAAAGAGTATCAGCATCAGTTTCTGCCGAGTATGGCATTCTGGGGGTGAAGCCCACGTCAGTTCAGTATTAGTTCTGCCGGGTATGGCATTTTGGGGGTGAGGCCCACGTCAGTTCAGTACTAGTTCTGTCGGGTATGGCATTTTGGGGGCGAAGCCCACGTCAGTTCAGTATTAGTTCTGCCGGGTATGGTATTTTGGGGGCGAGGCCCACATCAGTTCAGTATCAGTTCTGCCGGGTATGGCATTCTGGGGGCGAAGCCCACGTCAGTTCAATATCAGTTTCTGTCGGGTATGGCATGCTGGGGGCGAAGCCTACGTCAGTTCAGCATCAGATCAGCCAGGTACGGCACTCTGGGTATGGAGACATCAGATCAGCCAGGTACGACACTCCGGGTATGGAGACATCAGATCAGCCAGGTACGACACTCCGGGTATGGAGACATCAGATCAGCCAGGTACGGCACTCCGGGTATGGAGACATCAGATCAGCCAGGTACGGCACTCCGGATATGGAGACATCAAATCAGCCAGGTACGGCACTCCGGGTATGGAGATATCAACTACGACACCCTAGGTACGGGGTTAGCATCCAGACATTTGTGGCACTCTAGGTACGGAGGCGTCACTGCGACACCCTAGGTACGGGGTTAGCATTCAGACATTTGTGGCTCTCTAGGTACGGAGACGTCACCGCGACAACCTGGGTACGGGGTTAGCACTCAGACATTTGTGGCACTCTAGGTACGGAGGCGTCACTGCGACACCCTAGGTACGGGGTCACTGCGACACCCTAGGTACGGGGTTAGCACTCAGACATTTGTGGCACTCTAGGTACGAAGGCGTCACTGCGACACCCTAGGTACGGGGTTAGCACTCAGACATTTGTGGCACTCTAGGTACGGAGGCGTCACTGCGACACCCTAGGTACGGGGTTAGCACTCAGACATTGTGGCTCTCTAAGTACGGAGACGTCACCGTGACACCCTAGGTACGGGGTTAGCATCCAGACATTTGTGGCACTCTAGGTACGGAGGCGTCACCACGACACCCTAGGTACGAGGTTAGCACTCAGACAACAACAACATCACCGCGACACTCTAGGTACAGAGACGCAACTGCGACACCCTAGGTACGGGGTTAGCACTATCAACTCAACACAGCAGGCGAACCATGTGGCAGCTGGCGAGCCAGGTAAGTAAAAATGCATTGCACGTACTTTGATAGGATTGTCATTGTCACACACTTCACAAGTCTCATCAAAGTGGGGGCGACTGTAGGCATTGTATTTTTGCATATCAGCTCGATGATGAGTCTCGTATGGAGACAACTACTTCTTTAGTCATGAAAGTCGCGGGAAACGGACGTTGGAAGGGTAAAGATGGAAATTAGAATTTTTGTTGGATTTTATCTGAGTTGTTTAGCTTCGGCTGCTTGTTGGACTTCCATTTTAAAGCTTACCTAAGGCCCAAAACCCAAACCAAACCCAAACCAAACCCAAAATACCCAAGTCAAACCAAGCCCATGCCCAAGGGATGTGATTCACGCCCAATGCCTCCTTATTTAGGTATATGCACATTTATCACATGCTAAAATCTTGTAAAATCCTTACCTAAATAAAAGAAATCAAATCAAATCCCTACCAAATCAAATCCAATCACAAATCCAAATTAGGAGATCCATTCCTTGTTAGACACCAATTAGGAGATTCTTGCCTATTCAAATTAGGAAAGTCTTCTCTCTTTGCCTATAAAAAGAGGCCTTCACCCCCCATTAACAAGGCTAGCTCACGTATCCCTCTTAAGCACGTCAAAGAACCTTGTGAAGCCTCCATCACACGCCCAAAGCCCTCCTTAAAGCTTCCATTACCGCAACACCAAGCCTAGACATCCTCATTGCCGCATCTCATCTCCTTCACCAATCCCCTTTCACGCCCAAGCCTGAAACACAGCCCTCCATTGCTGAGTTCCAGCCATCATTCACAGCCCTAAAACACCTTAAAATAAACCTTATTCACAGCCCTAAAGTCGTGCAAAACATCCCCCAAAAGCAGCCCCAATTGTGCGCCCAAGTCAGCCCTGAAAACGGCTTCACTGCACTAGTGAACTGCCGAGTTTAGCTTACTATTCTGGTCAGTATTTGCTGCGACTTTAGCCCACAAAACAGTCCTAAAATCACCTAAACACCGTCCCAAAAACCTCCATAAAGTTTTCCTAAAAAATCCTTACAAACGCACCCCCCTAAGCCTTCAAAATCACCCAAAACAGTCCACTAAATCACCAAAACAGTGACCTGAAAAATAGCAGCAAAACAGCAGCAAAATGGACTTAAAACAGCAGCCCAAGCATCAAAACAGCAAGGAAAGACGTTGAGCAAACAAATCGGAAAAGTATCGGATCATTCGCCCTTCCAACGGACGTGTAACGCCCTTTCTCGAGACGACAAAAGAGGTTAGACCTGAGGGCACCCTTTTTTATATTCTTTCATTTTGTTTTATTTATTTTAAAATATTATCGCATGAGAGTCATTTGAGGCATGATTTGATTGTTGGATGAGCGGGATATGTGCTCCCTTTGTGGTATATCGGTTGGAAACCAGGACGTAAATTCCATAGCCGCGAATCCGAATGGACGGTAGTATGGTCTGCACTCGGGATACAATGCCACGTACCACTTAAGATACATGTATCTCGTCTCATCCAAATTTGTATTCGAGCATGTTATAGTCCTTAGGTTATTCGTTATTATTTTAAGCATGTTTTAATTTAGTTTTGTTATTTAATCTTAAAGTATGATTATGTTCTTTCTATTACATGATATTTAGTTTAGTTTATATTTATGTTTAAGTAATTATTTGTTTACGTTGGTTTGATGGCTTAATATGTTCAATGTGTGATATTGTGTGTTTATTGTTTAAAGACTTACTTTCGAGCATGCAAACTTAGATTAGGAGTTAGTTAGACGGAAGCATATTAGATCTAGGTGATCTTTGAACATGATTATTGAGTAGATGTGGTCAATTTATTGCATAAATTATATCATCATAATGACATAAGTAAGGGACCATTCCGAACCCAACGGTTTGAGGTCTTCCCTTGCGAGGGGTGAGTGCGGCCTTAAATCTTTGTCCCGGTTCACACCGGGTGGCGACTCCATTATTCTCCGATTTAGTTCCCCGAGGACTATCCCGTACTCTCAACTAGGCCCTGAGTCTATAACAGCATGCGTCGCCCAAGTTCTGTGTCCTACAGTCTGGCGACTCCACTAGGGATAGAGAATCGGCCTCGAAATCATGTCTTGTGTTGTGTGTATAATTTGTGCATTAGTTGACCGTGTCTGTAGTGGGTTGAGGGGGTTAGGTTAAAGGCTTAGTTAAAGCTAGGTGGTGGTTTGGTGTCTTCCTTCATTCACTACCTTTCAAGGAAAAGCTGTGAGGGCACCTAGATGATCATTACCCCTAGCTTGTTGTGATAGACTAGTTTGGATGACTCGTTGTTTATTCCTGTCACCAAGCGATAAGAGCCTAAGAGGCTAGGGTACTTAAGAGAGCCTCACTCTACCCTCCCTCTGGGGAATCTACAATGGGAAGACCAATAATCATGTACATCTACCCTGACGCGGACTCCCATAGACACATATATATACTACCAATGGGATTCCGTGGGGTCTATCCAGAGCGAAGCTATTTTCTGTACCATCGGTAAAACACAACCTCCTATCGCACTTGTAAAAGTATCAAATACTTAAATATATGAGAACTATGTCGTTATGCCCTCACAACGCACACAAGTGCAATACTAGCCTATTCCGCATTATCGATGTCCAATCTCGATAATACTATGACTAGGGATATTTAATGATTAAATCTTTATGGATTGATACTGTCTCATATCATCTCAATCCGGAACTAATCATTAGGACTTCTATCATTTATCTATCAAAGTAAATAAATACAAAATGGTAAAAGAAAATTTCATTACTACATAGTTAATTTCGTACAAAAAACACAATGTCTTTTACAAACAGTGACGCTATGGGTCATAACTGTCCAACAAAACCCTCACGAGACTACAACTCGTCCACTATGGACACCTAGAGGTTTAGAGGCTTGTTGCATACGCTAAATGCAACTGTGATCCCTATGAAAGTGGTTTAGTTTAATTTTAGTTGTTACTTGTATTTTATTTTGTTGTTTTGCTCGAGAACTAGTAAAATTTTAGCTTTGGGAGTGTGATGAAAGGAAAATATTCAATATTTATTTTTTACCTAATATTTTATTTTGTTTCTCGGGTTTGATGAATGTTTTGATATATTTTGCAGATAAATAAAGTATTGGGACTTAATGAAATCAACTCGGGGATAAAATGATGAAATCGGAGAGAAAAAAATGGCGAAAACAGAAATTTACTATACGCGTCACGAATTGCAGTCCTAAATTCTAATTTTACGCATGTTTGGTATTTTGGCCATAATTTTTTCATCCGATATTCGATTGAGCCGATTCAAGTGCCATATTAAGGAATACACAAAGATCTACAACTTTGAAGATTTAAATATTTTCGAATTTTGAATTTTGAAAGGCCGAAACTGATGAATAATCTAGTGTATTTTGTGTAATTACTATAGTCATTTTCAAAATATAAAATAAAATTAATAAAATACTTGCATGTTGGTGGAGGATTTGGTGCCATATTTGGTGGAGCAATTGATGGAGAAATTGGTGGAAGCCTTTAGATTTTCCTATAAATACCAAGCTAAACTTTGTAATTTTTTCATGTTTTCTTTGGAGTAATTTCTCCATGAAAACCTAAAGGAAAGTGTCTTGAATATTTATTTAAGTTTTCTTGTATTCTCTTTTTATTTAATTAATAAATTTTGTGTATTTTTTTACAGCATGAGCAAGTAATCTCATTCAGTTGGGGGGTGAAAAAGTGAGACTTTTAATATAATGAATTAGATTAATCTCCCTTATTTTAATTAAAATTTGGATTAATTAGTTACCGTCTATTCGGCCAGTTTAGGTGACAACCTTATTTACCGCCTACATGGTCGGTTTTTCATTTCAAACGTAGTTTCCGCCTATATGGTCGGTTTAGGTAATAACCTTGTTATCGCCTATATGGCCGGTTGGATTTAATTGAGACAAATGAAATTATCGTCTTTATGGTCTGGTTAATTAATCGATGAACATTGAGAATAAGGAAGATTTCTAATTTTGAAATATTAAAAATGGATCCTCTAACCCCTAACATTTTCTTTTATTATACTTTTATATTTTTAATTTCCAGCATTTACTTTATGTCTTTTATTTTATTTAAGCTTTTATTAGCTTTAGATATGTGTCGTAACTAAGTCCGTTATCTGGGTTGTTGTGTGTGAATTCCAATATCACCGGGTTATAAGGGGTTATTTTATAGTTTGGGTAATATAAAGGTTTACTTATTAAGTCTTAAACTTAATGCTTCTGGTTAACTGGCCATTAATAAAATTGATCTGATAAACTTAAAATAAACTTGACAAAGTAATTTTAAGCTTCAGCCTTAGACTTAATAGCCCAATATCTTCCTTAAGGATAGATAACCATTTAATAGATTTCCTTACAGGATAGACATATACATGTCGGGCAGGGGTAACCACAATTGGAACTTAATCTAATGAATTCATGTAACTTGGTTGACATAGACATATGATTAATTGTGTTACACTGGGTATTTGCATCCGACCATCAACAGAGGTTTTTGTAAAATTTCATGTTCCAGGTTAGTAAACCAATATATTATACAAACATAAAATAACCACTTCATCTTTTAAAAGATATTGGAAAGATTTACAACCCTAGATAGTTTCTTAATATTAAATTTTCTAAACCTACTTTCACGCCATTTTATTTACTTATTTTTAAATTTAAAATCATCATTCAATCAATCAATCCATTAGATACTCGTAAACATTTGACTTCATAAATTAATAGCTAAGTATTAAGTCCTCGTGGGATTGATACTTTTATACTACATGAAAGATACGTGCGCTTGCGTTATATGAGTTTGACAACGTCGGTCAGTAAGGATATTAAATTATATATAGATATATTTAATAACTCGATACACACATATTTCAGGAACAAGTTAACAAATTAAGTACGCGGTGCGAAATTCTCATAGAGGTAAGTAATTTTCCAAATGTATCGCGAGACTTATGTGTTGAATTGAGTGACATGTTGTCGTGATTGTGAAATGATGTTAGAGTGGAGTTGGAAGTTATATATATTTTTACTGTGAAATGTATGATGATGGTATCTTGTTATCGTACATATGGTTCATGTTCGTTGCAACACTCATATCAGGTATAATGCATAAGCTATTTGGTAATGACCTGCGTAGTGTCATAATTTTAAATTTTTACTAGAAATGGAAATGAATTTCAAGGCAGACTTGGTATAATTGCTATAAGGGTGGGTACATTGTAATGTTTTGGTAAAGGTTAATGGTAATTGGTTACCTATGGTAAAGGATTATCTATGGCAACGTTTTGGTAAATGTTAATGGTAATGGGTTACCTATGGTAATGATTCGGTAACGAAGCCCGAATGAATCCTTCGATGAGGAGTTTCCTAGGCTAGAATAGGGAATGATTTCCGCACCCGACATATTCAAAATCAAATAAGTAGATAGAATCCCACTAAGGCGGAGACCCAACCTTACCTATGATGATGTTTTGGTAAAGGTTAATGATAATGGGTTACCTATAGTAATGATTCGGTAAAGTATTACCTATGGTAACGTTTTGGTAAAGGTTAATGGTAAGGGTTATCTATGGTAATGATTCAGTAAAGAATTACCCATGGCAACGTTTTGGTAAAGGTTAATGCTAATGGTTAAACATGTTCTAAAATAGAATATCAAAATCCAGACTGGTTGCCTCATAGCATATACCAAGACCGATGACCCTTTTTTACTGTAAATGGTTTATCAAATGATAATGGTTTATATTAGAACCAAAGTTTTCAATGGATTGTATATATAAGAAACATCATTGCTTTCATGCATGAAAATTTCTTGTTGAGCTTAGGCTCAATGTGTCCTGTAGTGCGATGATCACCTTTTGAAGGATATGTTGATCTAGTACGGATCTATGATGATGACTCATGTGACAAGGAACCGTGTTTTGCTTAATTTACAGTTTAGGACATTAGGTTAATGAGACTTTGGGGTGGTAAGATTTCAGAAGATCTAGTTTGATGCTTTAGTTTATGCAGTATACTTTATGTTACAATTTGCAAGGGAATTATTTGTCTTATATAATTAAGCATTAATTTAATAATATTGGGTTATTTGTAAGCGTTTGAGCAATTTAAGGTTAGAATAAAAAGGTTGGTAGTGTTCTGGCTCTATACTCCATTGGGTAAGGTGGTTACAGGTTAAAGTGTTATATGCAACCCGTTAAATCTCGTCTCATCTCATCTCATCCTGCTAAATCACATCCTATCATGTTGTCGATAAAAAAATATCCTGTCTTGTCTCCTTTTTAAAACAGGACATAAAAATATGTCCCAAATCCCATCTCAAATGAACCGAATCCCACTAGGATGGGATATGATAGAAAAATTACCATCTCTACCATGTTATAGACGGAAAATCCATTTTTTCTGTTTGTTTATTGGAATATCGGTGAAACCTCAAGTCATTTTAGACCTCAATATGAATGCGTGAATAAACTGATATTGTCCCAATTTTTTACAAGGATGCTACTCAAGGTTTGAACCTGAGACTGCCTCGTTGGATGTAACCTGAAAATCCATTCTTTCTAAAAGAGACCTGCCCAAATAATAAAATTTACATCCGACATTCTTCTTATACATAACGAGACTTTGAATAATAAAATGTCAATTAAAATATACCTACAATAGAAAAAGATTCTTGACCCTTCACTTCACCATGGACCACCCCTTGGTGCTAAGCTATGATAGAACCCTCATCCTCAGCTTCTCATTCTTCATCACACTTTGCTCACAGTTCCACTATTTACGTAAACACATTGATGAACATAGAGACTCATGAAACCCCTGATGATATGTGCTACCACCCTCTCTTTCCCTCCTCCATTGCCTTCCCCGACCTCACTTTCCCTCCAAAACCGTTTTATCAAACACCAACTAAAAACCAATCACCTTCTTAATGTCAGCACAAAAGATTTAAAACCGACCGTTGTGCGTAAAATGCATGCACGTTCACAGCCACCCTTGTTTTACTTTAACCTTTATCTTCAACTTTACGTGAATGCAGGGGCCATGCATGAAGCGAGTAACCTGTTCGATGAAATGCCTGACAGAACTCTCATTTCTTGGACTATACTCATGTCCGGGTACGTAAAACACGGGCCTGTGTATGTGACATTGATGTTGTTTGTTGATTTGCTCTGTAATGGGTTTGTGCGGCCTGATGCGTTTGTTTACTCTGTTGTTTTGCGTGCTTGTGCTGAGGTGAAAGATTTGGGTTTTGGGTGTGGAATTCAAGCACATGTTTTGAAAAGAGGGGGTGTGGCTGATGGGGTTGTGGAGAATGCATTGGTGAATATGTATGCGAGTTGTGGGAATCTCGGTGATGCTGTTGCTGTTTTTAAAGGGATTCAGAGCCCTGATTTGGTTGCTTGGAGCTCATTGTTAAGTGGGTATGTGAAGAATGGGATTGAGGAAGTGGGGTTGATGATTTTTCTTGAAATGATTTGTGGTGGTGTTGAGTTGGATGCCTTTGCGTTTTCCATGGTGATCAAAGGCTGTGCAAATTTGGAGGACCTGGATTATGGAAAACAGATTCATTGTTATATGCTTAAGATGGGATTTGGGTGTCACTTGTTTTTGGAGGATAGTCTAATGGATTTTTATGCTAAATGTGGGGATGTGGAGGGATTGAGACAGATTTTTGATGGGATGTATGAGAAAGATTTAGTTTCTTGGAACACATTAATTATGGGTTATGTTCATAACATGTTCTACCTTGAAGCTATTGAGGTTTTCAGAGTTTTAATGGAGGAAGTTTCCGACTGTGATGACTTCACTATAGCTAGTATACTTAAAGCAATCACTTGTTTAGGCAATGTGGATCTTGGAAGAGAGGTTCATGGATATATAATTAGAGTTGGTTTGGAATCAAATCATTATGTGATTGGTTCTCTTTTAGATATGTACATTGAGTGCTTTAGCCATGAGAGCTTAAATCTACGGGAAAACACTCCTATGAAATTATATCAGTTCTTTGAAGGAGAGAGATCAAATGGATATTTGGTTGCAACCATGCTGAAATGGTGCTCTTTACAGTCCAATCTTGAAATTGGGGAAGTTTTTCACTCATTGATCATAAAACTCAACTTGAATTTGGATCCATATGTCATAAGCTCACTGATTGACATGTACTCCAAATGTGGTATATCAGAAGCTGCTCTAAGGGTTTTTAAGAGGGTGAAGGATCCAGGGGTAGCCGCCTGGTCGGCTCTGATTTCTGGGTTTTGTTTGAATGAGTGGTATGCTAAGGCACTAGGACTTTTCCAGAAAATGCAGTTTGATAGTATTGAAGCTAATGAGTTTACTTTCACCTCTGTTCTTCTGTCCTGTCTAGCTCTGGATGATCTCAGAAAGGGGAGAGAATTGCACTGCAAGATACTGAGAACTGGTTATGGATCAAATGTTTCTGTCGTTAACATGCTCATATGTCTTTATTCAGAACTATGGCATTATAAACAAGCTCTTAAGTTGTCTTCCCTGATTTCAGATGCTGAGATATCATGGAATTTACTATTAAAAGCATGCATAAGGGCCAAAGACTACGAAATGGTTCATGAACTTCTTGGGAGGATTCAACTATGTTATGGATTTATTGATCCATATTCTGCCTGTGACATTTTAAACTCTTGTTCAAACCCAATGCTATTGAATGTAGGGACACAAGCACAGGCCTACATGATGAAGAGGGGTCTCATCTCACACCCTACAATAGGCAATTGTCTAATTAACATGTATTCAGGATGTGGTAAAATTGCTGATGCAGATTTAGCATTTAAATCCATGACTGAGAAGAATTCTCTCTCTTGGACATCTATCATCTTTGCAAGAGTGAATCATGGCCATCCATCTGATGCTCTTGAGTTGTTTAAAGATATGCAATGGAGATATACTTCAATGAACCCAATCACATTTAAGTCAGCTTTGAAGGCCTGTGCCCTAATGGGATTGGTAGGTGAAGCATACTGTCTGTTCATGTCAATGGAAGAAGTTTATCATATCGAGCCATCCGAAGAGCACTATTCAATCATGGTTGAAGCTCTTGGTCGAGCTGGTATGTTTGATGAAGTGCAGGAGTTTATCAAAGGGATCGTCCCAGCTAAATTAGGTCCGTTAATTTGGAGAACTCTTCTTTTGTCCAGCCGTGTTCATGGTGATATGAAGGTGGCAAAATATGCTGCAGAGAAACTACTAGAATTGGATCCAAGTGACTGCTCAGCACATCTAATGCTTAAGCAGGTGTTCTTGATGTTGGGCAAGTGGGATGATGCTTCTAAAATAACAGTAAAAAACAAAACCATGGGACTAAATTCTAGTTGGATAGAAATACAGAATAAGATCTACGAATTTGTCTCAGATGAAAAACCAACTAGGGAGGTCTCTGATAAATTAGCAGAAATAGAAGAGAACATGAAGGAACTGGGATTTGTAGTCAATAGGAATTACTTAATGCCCACAATAGAGGAGGAAGAATATGATGGTGTAGGGTTTCATCACACAGAGATGAAGGCAGTGGCTTTGGGGCTTATATCATTACCTCATGGAATGCCTATAAGGGTGATTAAGAGTGTTAGGATGTGTGGATATTGCCACTCTGCTTGCAAGTTCTTGTCAACCTTCATTGATAGAGAATTAGTTATCAAAGATCCTGGAAATTTCCACCACTTCAAAGATGGCAAGTGCAGCTGCAGAGATGTGTGGTAGCTGATCAAGAATTGTATAAATGTACCTGTTCTGTATTTATTGGGACAAATTAGTCCTACATTGTACAAATAACCAAGAATGCAAATGCTCACCAGTCGGATTGGCAAAAATAACTAATAAGCACTTTCATAGTGTCCGGGTTCAATTCTGAGGAGGTAAGGGGGGGCTAAAGATGTATTTGGTCCTTACCATAAAAAAAAAATAAAAATGCAAACGCTGGCAAGATTATATCCAACTGCAACACTCAATGCAAATGCGAATCTAGAAAATTTTGGCAGTACAGATTAGATCCGGCCATGATTCCGGTTCGGAATTGAAATTGAACCGGAAACGAACCGATATGAATCGTTCGGTTCGGTAAAGGTTCGACCCTAACCGAATATAATTAGATAGTTCCAACGGTTAGTCAGGCAGCAGGGAGCAACGGCTCCCTGTTGCCTAATTTATTAATTTATTTTTTATTTTTTTTGTAAAATTTAATTACTAAATTATCTTAATAATATTAATAAAACGGTCAGTTTTATGAGCAATTTAGGTATCACAAAAATAATCCAAAAATGTATAAATAAAGACAATTCTTCATTTTTTCAACACACCAATTCTTAGTTCTCTTAATTTCTTTATTTCTTATTGTCAATTCTCTCATCTTTAATTTCTCCAATTGATTTAATTTTGCAATTCTTCAATATTAACAAAAAATAAAAAGCTCATCTGAGAACACGATAACACGGCTAAAATATCAGTACACAAAGAAGAGAAATTAAGTATCGATCTTCCGATATTCTCAAAATTCATTTTCATTTAGTTGAGACTGAAAATGAATGTCCAAGAAAAATATGCAAGTATTATGGTGTATCCTATAAATTTACTGGCAGCTATGACAATATGAATAAATACTTGGATAGATATCATGATACTGAAATTGGACTTGATACAACACAAACTCAAATGGGTAGGTACGCTTCATCTAGTAGGGGTACGAGTTCTTTAGATTTATTTAAATATTCTGATGCTTAAATAAAAAATTTGCTAAATTTACTTGTATGACACATCTTTCTTTAAGTTTTAGTGAAAAATTATTTTTACTAATTATGTTCGAAATGCTTTAAATCCTACTGCCTGTAAAATGCCTAGAAATACAACAAAACGATAAATTTTTAAATTAGACAAAGTTTGTAAAATTATTTTAATGAAATATTTAAAGATATTAAAGGTCGTCTTTCTATTTGTTCTGATATTTGGAGTGGCCATTGGAAAATACACTCATACATGAGTGTGACTTGTCATTAGATTGATGCATCATGGAACATGCAAAAACGACTTATTGCATTTAGAGTTTTTGATGAGCATCAAATTGTAAAAAATATTTATAGAATGATTAAAATAATTTTTGATGAATATGGTTTATTAGGTAAAATTTTAACATTTGGTTTTGACAATTTATCTACAAATACTGAATCAATTAGAGACTTGAAAGAAATATGCCAACCAAATTTGGGGGGTCGATTTTTTCATGTTCGTTGCACATGTCATGTCCTTAATTTATGTGTTCAGATGATCTGATTTTTTTAGAACATTATATTAATCCTATTATGATTGCACTTAATTGTATTTGGTCATATTCTAATATCAGGAGAGAATATGCGAAGTTTTGTAAATCAAATGATGTAAAATCGGTAAAATTTTCACGAGATGTTCCAACTCGTTGGAATTCGACTTATTTTCTTTTAACTCAAGTTTTTCAATACAAAGATGTATTATGTCATTTTTTTCCTAACATGTTCAACATATAACAGTTTTGCCTAGTCAATGAGATATTTTTGAAAAAAAATTAGAAATTTTAAAATTTTTTAATGATGCAACAAATATTTTTAATGGAATTTATTATCCAGCAATAAATTTATTTATTATTGAATGTTTGAATATTGTTGGTACTCTATATGAGCATGCTGAAAGTTCAAATATTAATGATATTATTTTAATTGAAGCTATTATTGTTATGAAGAGAAAATAATTGACTTATTTTAAAGACATTTCATTACTTTATCTTATTGCCATAATTTTTTATCATAGATTTAAATTAGAAGGTTTGAATAGTGGCTTACAAACTTACTATGCATTTTTAGGAATAGATGATGGAATTAATATTAGAAAAATAATAGATGAAATAAACATTATTTAATATATTTATTTAATGATTATGTCAGTAGATATCACTTGCAATCATCAAGACAGTATAACAGCAAACTCGTAATACATTCAAAACTTAGCGTATGTGATCGTTGGTTACTACAACAAAATAAAAAACAGAGGATACCACGATTAATATTCCGGAATTAGATAATTAATTATCTACCAATTTTGAGTTTCCTCTTGAAAGTTTAGTAAGTAAAATTTTCAAGTACTTGGCTGGTGGAACCGATATCAAAATGTCTATTATGTTTTATCAATTATTGCTAAAGAGGTGCTGACATCACCTGTTTCGTTTCCATTGTTGCCATTGGATAAGCCTTCATCTTAGGAGACAATATTTTGGAAGCGAGACGATCTTCATTACATCCAAGCACTTTAAAGACTTGTTCGACAATACATCTGCAAGTGCAAGCGGAACGGGAGCTGAATGATCAACAACAGACACAAATAATGATGATGAGTAAATAATTATAATGAGAAAATATCTAAAAAAATATAATGGAACTACGTGATCTTTGATTCCTCTCACCTCAAGAGGATACGTAAGCAACTTAAGTTTTTAAAATTTAAGGTCAAACTCTTTTATTTTATTTTTAATTTAATGTAATATAAATTCAAATAAATTTGAAATCCCATTTTTTTTAAAAAGAAAAAGAAAAAGAAAAATAAGATTTTATTTTAATTAAAAAAAAAACTGTCTGATTTGGTTTCGATTCCCATTTCCACATTCTTGTGGAACCGAGAACCAGATGATTTGGTACCGAACCGAACCGGTGACCAGGTCTAATACAAACGTACAACTTTTGTATAGTAGTCAAAAGAACACAACATTGGTACATATTAATTTCTTGACATTGTAATACAGAGAGCAGGTCCTGTTTACTGGGTATTGGCTCAAGGGAGATGTACAAATAATCAAGACACAAGCTTTGCTTTACTTGCTATAAGCTTATATTGGAGATTTACAATATTCATAACACAAGCACAATATGTTTCTTCCTTAGAAGTTCAGGAAAAAAAAAGAGGGGGGGGGGGGGGGGGTTGGGTGGTGGTGTCAGAATCAACGCCTGTACTCGTCTCCACAGTCGCCAATCACTCTAAGCAAATCCTTCCCCTTCTTGGTAGCTTCTTGTATGCTGTTAACATCATCTTCATCAAGAGAGAGCGTAAATATGGCATTCGTGTCCTGGATATGTTCTGCTAAACCAAGTCTAACACCTATCATTGATCCTGCGACTGCAGGCTGAAAATCCCCGGAACAGAATGAATATGAGTTCCATTCATTCAGTAAAAAATAGGGATAAAAAGAAAACAAAATAGTGCAACTCTGGTTAATGATTTCACCTGGTCTAGTATGTATCTTACAGCAACAACTGGGATTGATACCCCATGTTTGGAAGCTATTCTTTTTAGTGTCTGAAGCAACACTTGAAACTGACTCCATCCTCCCCAAGCATCAACCATCTGTAATATTCGAATTATAAAACATATTGCTTCCGTATTAAAACTGAGGTTTGAATCAATTAATAAAATTTTACAGAACCATATAATTAATGTCAATAATGGGTCCAAGGACTTTGTACCCTTTTGTACTTCTGAAGGGAGGGAGTGTTCAATGGGGGGCCGGCAAAAGGAATTGCTAAGTTGGTGTCAAGGAACTTCTCTGATAACAAACCACCCATTACTGTGCCATACCTACAGTCAAAACTCCAGCAGTTTCAGTAACATGGCAGAACATTCCTACCAAGGTTAAAAGCGATAAATCGATTAGGGCAATAATTAGGTATCCACTAAGACAGAGAGAGAGAGAGACGTTATAAGTTTGACTCCTGTAAGCTGACAAAGCTCTGCCATTTTCCGTTGAGGACGCATGTCAACAAGTGAATGTTGCACCTAATGTATCCAAATTTTTTTTTTTTGCCATCAACAACATAATTTAGAACTCAGATTAACAGAAAGAAAATCAAGAATGATTACCATTAGGAAAAATTAAAGGGAGAAAATATAGAAAGAGAATAAATTTACTAATTTGTAATTATACCTGATTGCTAACAACAGGAATACCATTCTCTAGAATTATTCGCAGTCTTTCCGTGTCAAAATTTGTCAGAGCAACCGTCTTAATTTTACCTGTACACCAGTTGCTGAAGTGATCCGATCAAATCTAGAAAAGTAGGCTCGTGGAAATGATAAAGTGAGATAGAAACTAGCTACTGACCTTCTTCTTTCAGGTCTGTAAGGTGCTTTAGTGCATCAAGGTAGCCAGGATTAGAATAATCCCACCTGTTTTCAAGCAAAAGACACAGAAACAAGAAGTGATTATTAAAATAAAATTAATAAATAGAAATTTGAAATTTAAGTTTGACAGGACACGCTAAATGAAATATAAGTCTGAGTTAATAACTTGAATCTTCTGAAAATAGGTTGGAATATGCTGACTGCTTTAAATGCTAGTGCAATAGCAAAGAACATATACGAGATTTATGGAGAATACGACACTGAGCTTATGGCAAAGAGAACTAATAAATTTGTACCAGTGAAACTGAAGCATGTCCAAGCAAGGTACATCCATCCTCCTCCTTGATACATCGATGCTCTCTCTAACAATGCTACTTGTCATCTTAACTGGTGGAGGCACCCATTTAGTGAGACTGTATCATATAATTCAATAGTAAGCAAACCTGTAAATCTCCTTTCTGAATATTGTAATATGTTATTCAATAACAAACAATGTACACTATCATGCATACTGTAGTGCGAACTCTTACTCTGTAGACAAGTTAAGAAACACAGCATAACTCACCCTCTGACCTTTTCCAAGAACTCTGGTGGCCGCTCTCGACGAACTTGATTGATAAAGATGCCATAAAGATCTTCAGCAGGCCCATCTACAAAATCAAAGGAGCCAAAAAAGATAATTAACCTCTATCTGAGAGCAATAGATTGGCTCATATAGTGCACATAAAATGCAAGACAATCCGAATTCCATGTTTCTTATCACCCACAACCCCCAAAAAAAAAGGAAAATACAATAGTGTGAGAATGATCACTTGTTAACCATCTCATAGCTTGGTTTTACAAATCTATTAAATCAATGCCCTATTTTTGAGTGTTTTCAAGAGTCCTTATTTAAAGTAATATGGTAATTGACTCTGATAAAGTAAATGCACTGCAACTAATGAATCCAGCATCTAATTATTTCTAAAATACACCAGAACAAAGGTTCATGCCGCAACTACGGTGCACGGTGTACAGTAACAAGTACACACAAAAAAAACCAAAAAAGAAAGCAAGCTATTTAATGCAAAGTAATTTACATATATCAGCCAAGTCAAAAGTGGCAAGTCCAGCATCAGCATAACGAAGCATAGCATCGACTGCATTGTCTACATTAATTTTACCCCATCCACCACTTGTCTGCCACATCCCATTGACAACCCTACATATATCCAACATATCCTTCCCATTCTTAACCACACTAGTTCGGTTACCTTCAGTAAGCACACAACAAAATGATCTCAAATTGGTTTTCTGGATTCTGGTACCTCTTTTTGATTTCAACTTCACTGAATTGAATGTGAAACTGCTATAAGAGGGGTGTAAAAGTTGTGCCATTTTGAAATGAAAGAAGTTCAATATGCATATATAGAGAGAACTTTTAAAGTTCACTTCAAAATGAAAATGTAGTTTTTTTCCCCTCAATATAGCCTTATCTGCTCTCTACCATTAACTAACTTCACTTCTATTATATACCATCAACGATATTCATCAAAATTTTAAGTGGACCAAAAGTACCCTTTTCATGAAGTTGAAAGAAAATTTAGAAAAATTAGAGCATATCTAAGAATACGCAAAAGAAGAGGGACCTCAAGCCAAAAAGAGCAGAAGTTATTTTATGTGGTAATTCATTTAACCAACGTGGACAAGCTAAGCATGTGACACGTGCTTCAATCGAACGGTGATAAAACACCAGCCATTGTCAAAAATGACAATATTACCCATGAATATATGCCACGTCATACCAAAAAACAGACAAAGAATAGAGCTAGGGTTTTCCCCAACATACAGTGGTCGGCCATGTCGAAGGTGGTGAGACCGGCATCGGCGTAACGGAGCATGGCCTCGACGGCGTCGTCTCGGTCGATACGGCCCCACCCGCCACTCGTCTGCCACATTCCGTTCAATACTCTGCATATCTCGAGCGAATCGTTACTGTTGCTCACCGTGATTGACCGTTTATCGGACGTTGCCACCTGGCAGCAATTTACAGAGTTGCCACTGAGTAGGCGTGAGTCGTGGCGATTTCTGATTGTGATTTTGGATTTGAAGGCGGTGAGATTAGGGAACGCATTATGTACGGTTACTGCCATTGCTTCGGTTTGGACATGGAGAAGCGAGAGTGGCAGAAACGGGGATAAGGTTTTGGCGCTATATGTTGTTGTGAGATGAAGACGAAAAGACACTTGTGCCCCCGTTATGTTGTCGAACACGGATGGTTAGACCTAGCTTCCGGTGCGGTTCTGTTCCGAACCGGAATCGTACCAGATAATTTCGATTCGGTAATGAATATTAAAAAAATACACATTTATTTATTAAAAGAAAAATAAATTATTTAACACTTGTAGTTTCATTAATCCCTTAATTTAACATATTAATTAAATTTGTGTTTTATATAATTTTATTTTGATTATTATCTTTTCTTTAAGTGAAATAATACTTTGTATGCATATATAGAAAAATGGACTTGATATTTGGATTTTGGAGACCAAAAAATTGGAAGGGCGTTCTAACAGTGTACAAATTCAGAAATTCCAACCCTGCGCAATTTTTGTATTTTGGTCATAACATTTTACTCCGATATCAGATTGAAGTGATTTCAATTTCAGATGAAAGAAGACTCAAAGATATACACTTTGTTGTTCACAAGAGTTTATAATTCTGAAGTTTCAAGATCGAAATTGATGAAAAATCTAAAGTATGTTATATGTAATTATTAAAGTTTCAAAACGAAAAAATAAATTAAAAAAATGAAATAATCCCACCGAAAGTGAAAGATTGACAAATTTGGAAAAATGTTGGACAATTATCAAATGAAAACAAATAGCTTTTGAAAAATCTTGCTAAATGTTAAAATAATTTTTGAAAATTTGACAAATTTGTAAAAGAAATTTGCAAAATCATAATTGAGGTGTCGAACATCTCACCTATAAATAGAGGTGCTCAACACCTCATTTTCTTCAGCTTCCTTCACACAATTCTCTTTGAAATTTTGTGAAGTGATCCAGCTCTTGTGTGCTTTATTTTTGTAAGCTTTTTTTTTTTTTGTAATTTCTTTTTTTAGTAATAAAATTATGAGTGTTTTTATTCAAATTAGCTAATTTTCTTTTGCTGGGGTAATAAATGATAAATATTTAATTTAACTCTAGATTAATTATTGACAAACTTTGTAACTGTCTATATAACTGGTTTTATTTATTTGTCATAATTGAGTACTTAACTGAACTTATTATAGATAAAGTTATTACCGCTTATATGACTGGTTTTATTTATTTTGTCATAATTAATTTCTGAAATATATTAATTCAGTAATAATGTCAATTTATTTATTATAAAAAGTGAGATTTCTAAATTTGAAATATTAAAAGTGGATCCTTTAACCCTAGTATTTTATTTTATTGTTGTAGTTTGAATTAAAATTTTCAGCCCCCCTTCAAACAATTCAATCTTTTTATTTTCACTCAAATTATTATTTTATTTTACTAAATCTATTCTCTGTGGATCGACCTCATTCTTACCGGTTTTTTTTTTATTACTTCGATACTCTTATACTTAAGAGTAAAAGAACCAATTTTTAAGCGTGTCAAGTTTTTGACGCCGTTGCTGGTGAATAACTTTAGTAGATAGAATAATACTTGTATTTTCTTTCTTTCTTTCTTTCTTTTTTGTATTTTTGTATTTTTATATTTTTTTTGCATCTCATTTTCTTTCATCTTTGTATTGTGTAGATTCAAAATGTCTTGATTGATCCTAAATGAATCATGAACACAAAAATCCCACATACAGACAAACCATGTTCTTAATTCTTCAAGGTTATAGAAGACAGAAAAATCAATTAAAATGGAGCTTGCAATTTGCCAAAATATTTCTTGAACCATCCCCATCTAGAGATTATTCCATAATTTTTTTTTTGTTAGAACATAATTCGAGAAATTGAGACTGTCGAACGAGAAATTCAATTGAGATCTGAATTGACAAGAATCGATGACGTTTTTAGATCTAAATCACTACATTTGTATTTTCTTTATTTATTTTTCTTTTTTCTGTTTGTTTTTCTTTTTATTTTTTTCCTTACTTGTTTATTATTTTCTTTTTGTAAGTATTGTATTTACATTTTTAAATTTTAACATATAGTGTGTATTTAGGTTGCATGAGACATTGGTCTCGATCATCCAGCAGTAGATTAAATAGAGAGTCTCCATCCCCTTCATCTTCAGTCAAAATGACCGAGAACCAAAATGAAAATCCACATGCCCGAGTTGAAAATCCAGTTGATCAGGAAGAAAACGAGTCTCAGTATGGAGATCTTAATCATCCTATGACACTCAGACAATTCATGAATTCCACTAGGACATGATCACCATCTTGGACTTTCTGTTCCTTTGGGCTTTTGTTCTTTGTGTTTTGTGCTTCCTTAGCATTGTACCTCCTGGGGTATGCCCCTTGTACTTTTTGTACATCTCCTTTTGGTTATAAAATGTAATTTTTCCAAAAAAATGATCACCATCTTGCATTATTTTTCCCTCAAATGCGGCACGTTTCAATTTTAAGCCATGTATTATCCAACTTTTACCCACATTCCACGATCTAGAATAAGAATATCCTTATCCGCACTTAAGGGAATTTGAAAATGTATGTAACACTTGCACATACCGAGATTAAAACATGAATATAATGCGATTAAAGTTTTTTCCCTTTTCTTTAAAGGATAAAGCTAAAATTTTGCTGCAGAACCTTAGGTCAGGATCCATATGAACATGAGATGATTTGCAAGAACACTTTTTAAAAAAATTCATTCCCCTTCCTAGGATAAACTCCTTTAAGAGAAGAATCACAACCTTCACATAAGAGTTATGAGAAATATTTTACCAATGTTGGGAGAGGTTTAAAGAGATGCTAAATGTTTGTCCACATCACGGGTTTGAAACATGGAGGCTGGTTGCCTACTTCTACGAGGGTTTAACACCCCAAGGTAGACAAGTAGTGGAGATGTTGTGTAATGGTGAATTTAGGGATAAAAATCCCAAAAACGCACTAGATTACCTAGAACACATAGCATAGAATGCACAACAATTGGAAACAATTGACATTTATGAGTAACCATCTTGTAGAGGTCTGTTTAACCTTAGGAAAGACCATGACCTTTCTGCTAAATATGCATCTCTAGCTAAAAAAGTCGAGGCATTAGAAATGAAGATAAGTGATTATGTAAAGTCAATTCGAGAAATCACTTGTCAAATCTGTAATTCAAATGAACATGTCACACAAGTTTTCCCAACCTTACCAGCCCTGTAAAAATGTCTCAACGACCAAGTCAGTTCCATAAACACATTCAAGAGACCAAATCCAAACCAATACTCCCAAACTTATAATTTTGGTTGGAGAAACCATCCAAAATTCAATTGAAGGAATGATAACCAAGCACAACTGTCGCAACAGCCTCCCTAGGTACACCAGAATTTCCAAAATTCTAGAATTACGCACCATATGTCCCTCCACCTAGGAAAACCTTTGAGGATACCTTTCATTGAGAAACAAGAAGCCATCAATAACTAAAATGTGCAAACATTGATTGATCTAAAATATACTTTCTCCAAAATCACATATGATTTGACCATTAATGAGAAAGAAAAGTTTCCTACATAACCAAAACAAGAAAGAGTGATCAAAACCCTCAGTTATAGTAGTCAATATATAAACCATGTCAAATATGTTATTACTCTTCATAGTGGTAAGGTAATCCACATACTATTTTTGAACCTCGCGAAGCTGAAAATAAATCAAATTAAGAGGGTAAGGAAAAGGTTGATGAATCATTACCCGTCGTTGAGGATAATAATTTTTCTCATACACCTTCATTTCCACAACCATTAAAAATAAAGAAATTGAACCATTCCCCAGAGATATATGAAATATTCAAACAGGTAAAAGTCAATATTTCTTTGTTAGATGTCATCCAACATATGACATCTTATGCCAAATTTCTGAAAAACTTGTGTATCGTTAAAAGAAAATATCAGGTAAGAAAGAAAATTTTTCTAGCTGAACAGGTAAGTTTCATTATCTCAATCAATAATACATTAAAATACAAGGACCCTGGCTGTCCAATTATTTCTTGTATTATTAGAAATCAAAAAAGAACATGCTTTGCTTGATCTTGGAGCCAGTGTTAATTTGCTTCCATTTTCGGTTTACCAACAACTTAATATTGGTTAGTTAAAACCAACCTCAACTACTCTTTTACTTGTCGATAGATCAGTCAAGGTACCGAAAGGAATTATGGAAGATGTGTTTTTACAAGTTGATAAATTCATATATTCTGTGGATTTTATTATCTTGGAAACACAACCTGTAGTAAACAGTTATAAGCCGATTTCTGTAATACTTGATCGCCCATGTTTAGCAACAGCTAACACTTTAATTAATTGCAGGATTGGAATCATGAATTTGTCTTTTGGCAATATGACGTTGGAGCTTAATGTTTTTAACATGTGCAAACAATCATATGATGATGACAACGAAAACGAAATCATGAAACTAATTAACCCAATTTTAGAGCAGTATATTTAGGGGAGTTTACTTGATCCCATGGAAATTATACTGCTAATTTTCTTGAATCAAGTGCGCAATTAGATTCGGATACTCATAATGATTTTTTACTTGATTCTACATAGGTACTGGAAGACGATGGAGAGATACAAAATTCGAGGAACTAGGAGCATTGGAAGAAGAAAAACATGAGGAAGCACCCAAATTGGAGTTAAAGACTTTGCCAGTAGGACTGAAGTATGCATTTATTGGAGATAAAAAAATTTACCATGTGGTAATTTCTTCTTCCCTCGCAAGCAATCAAGAAAGTAAGTTATTAAATATGTTGAAAGAACATAAACTAGCAATTAAATGGACTTTAAAAGACATAAAAGATATTAATCCATTGATCTACACATACAGAATACATTTAGAAGATAATGCTAGGACATGTCGTCAATCCCAAAGAAGATTAAACCGTCACATGAAAGAAGTGGTAAAAACAGAAGCCCTTAAACTTCTTGATGTATGTATTATCTACCCTACTTCTGATAGTAAGTGGGTTAGTCATACACAAGTTGTACCTAAAAATTCTGGAATAACTGTCGTAGAAAATGATAAAGGAGAATTAATTCCAACTCACATCTCATCAAGTTGGCGTATGTGTATTGATTATAGAAAACTAAAAGAAGCAATTAGAAAAGATAATTTTACTTTACCATTTCTTGATCAAATTTTGGAAAGAGTAACAGGACATTCATACTATTATTTTTTGATGGTTACTCAGGTTATTATCAAATTCACTTTGCTTTAGAAGACCAGGTAAAGACCACATTCACATGTTCATTTTTAGGAAAATATCTTTTGGACTTTGCAATGCACCAACAACATTCCATCGATGCATGTTAAGCATATTTAGTGACATGGTTGAACTCTATTTAGAGGTCTTGATGGATGATATTACTATTTTGGGGAATTCATTTGATAATTGCATGAATAATTTGGAAATATTTTTAAAAGATGTGAAGAAATATGAACTGTGTTAAACTGTAATATCCTAAATATTTTTCGGAACGATTCTAGAAGCTTTTCGCATTGAAGTTTGGAATTTGGAACTGATTGATATTCGAAAATAAGGCTCTATGTTTGGGAAAATAGATTGGAATATTTTTAAGTGAAGTTTCTTCGTGTTGGAAAATGCGTGGTTCTGAGAACCGGTTACACGATTTTGATTATATCATTTTACACATAAAAATTTATTGTTTCAGCTATAAAGATAGAAAACAAACTTCGATTGAACTGAATTCTGAACCATCAGACTCATTTTTCCGAGATGAACATCATTTGTGTTGAATACTTTTCGAAATTGGCATCAGTAGTTCTTCAAAAATACAAATTTCTGTGAAAGCCCCATGATAGGAGCTTGAATGTAATTTCAGGGGTTAGATTGTAAATTTTGAGAAGTTTTCTATAAATGCCCATAATTTTCTGAAATTACCAAAAGTGACAAAACTTCTCAATCCTCCAAACTCGACCTCTCATCCCAAATTCTCCCATCGGTTTCTGGTTGTATCGGCCATACCCCAGCCACTGTCGGCAGGCGCACCACCCCAGAAAGATGCGCTGGAGCTCCGCCATCCTCTCGTTGCTGGCGGCCGGCCAAGGGACGACCAGAATCTGATGATATGGCGTGAAAAAGGCGCGCGGATGAGGATTCTAATCCTGGCTCTTCGCTTTATTTCACGACCCGAGCCACTCACCAATCGAAACTCTCAGAGAGTAATATAAGATGACGGTGATGATTTTTCTAATCCGTGCTCGGTTGCATGTGAACTGAGGAGAAAAAATGATAGTGAATAGTAACGTTGAATGAACAATACCTCTGATAAAAATTCTGTAGATTCTAGTACATTTGTGCCTTCGTGGGATCGTTTAGAGTCCGTATATAGCCTCGAAATCTTGGTAAGACCTCCTGGTAAAAATTCGTGAATTTTACATTTTTTGTTAAATGTTCGGATGTTTCCTGACCGACATAAACACACAAGTATAACGTAAGCGCACATATCATTCAAGTAGTATAAAAATATCGATCTCACGAGGACTTAATTCCTACTGTTGTTATTAATTATTAATACTATTTATTTATAGGTATCTAATTATAGAGAGAAGAGAATGATTGCTTTTGATTGGTTGAATATGGATTTGATAAAATACTTAAAGACACAAAAGAAAATACTAAGGAAAATAAACAAAAGACTCAAGGATCTAGGGTTGTGACTCCACACAATATTATTATAAAAATGAATTGATTCTCTTATATATGTGTAATAAATTAGTTTGCTAACTTGGAACAGGAAGATATGCAAAAGCCTCTTCCGATGGTCAGACGCAAATACCCAAAATAACCCAATTAATCATATTCTAATGTTAATCAAGTTACCTGAATTCATTAAGTTCAAGTTCTAATTATGGCTACCCCACCCGACAGGTATATTCCTATCCTGTAAGGAATCTATGAAAGGGTTATCTATCCTCAAGGAAGATCGTGAGCTATTGAATCTCAGGCTGAAACTAAAATCCTTTTTCCAAGTTCATTTTAAGTTTTACCACATCAATATTTATTGGTGATCAAACAACAAGAAGCATTAAGCTTAAGACTCAATAAACAAACTAAAGAATTACCCATTATATAATTAAATCAATTATTAAGCTTATGAATATTGTGTTCCAGGACTTCCCTAGAATAAAAGTAAAGTGTTGGGGCTAGGGGATCCACCTTTACTAATTCTAAGTTAGAAATCTCCCTTATTATAATATAGAAATTATCCGTGATATTACCAACCGACCATATGAAGTCAAATTTTAATTAAGTCCAACCAGCCATAAAGTGTTGGGTTTTCTAGGTGTGTCAAGAACTAATTAAGTCATGAAATGTGCGAATACAACAAAGTTAAAGTAGCGGAAATACTCACTTTGATCGGATTGGATGCGTCGAAGAGCAAAAACTTTTTCTTCCTTCCTTCATATATTCGGCCATGCCACATTTTGTCCTCCATAGATGAATCTTCATGCTCCAAGTTTTGGTGAGGATTCCATGCTTATGGGAAAGGTTTCCCTATCACCTTTGTATAAACTATTTTGAGTGCTAGCTCTTGGTGATTTTTGCCACAAAAATAACCATCTCCATCCTAGTAGAATTCGGCCATGGAAGGAAATTTAGAGCGGAAAATGGCCCAAGGCCGTGAGTCTTGAGGGAGAGAGGAGAGAGATGATGTTGTTGTTGTTAAAATTTTGTATCTAATATACATTTTGAAAGTCAAACACCAATATTAAAAATATTGATAAATGTCTTTCAAGCCATCAAATGCTTTTCCATCAACTATTCACATCAACCAACTACATCCATCACTCAATGAATAGTGACCAGATGTCAATCATCAAAAGGATGAGACTTCCATTACTTGAGTGACTGATGTGATGCGTGATGTGACTTGTGGGCCCCACTCGATTAGAAATGCGAGCGGCCCCGCAAACACTCCCGGGCTCGGGTTTGTTAATTCCAAATTAATGAATTTTCCGTTGCGTCGTAATTAAATCAAATTAATTAAATAATTATGCCTAGCAAAATTACTATTCATGTCGCTAACGAATTAATTCTAAATTAACTCGTTTGCCCGAATTAAAATTCGATTTTAATTCCGCATCGAAATCCAATTTCGTTTAATATATCGAATATATTAATTTATCGATTAATTCTAAATTAATCGTTCTCTCTCTTTAAATAATATTTTATCTTAGATAAAATATCTCCGTAATTAATCCCAGATTAATTTTCTCTCTAATCCAATTAATCCCAGATTAATAAAGTGCGAGTCATACGTCATCGGTGAATCTTCAGGAAGCGACCCATGAGATCCCCAGATATATTGGCAGTAAATCTGGTTATCGGATTATCCGAATATGTACGTACCTAGTACTACATTTTTACCGATTTACAAGACATGGTTGGCTTCTAGCAAAGCACCGTGCCTACCCAATTCTCCAGAAATATTCTTAAAAGAATATTATAATCTATATCAGGCGTAGTAAACGGTATATGTGTATGTCGATCCAGCATCGGATGGTCACTTGCAAGGCCTGAGGTTGGAATGTGTCTGCCCCGTACGAAGTACATATCGGATCTCTGGTAACTAGTCTCTATAATCGGATAAACATGACCTAGTCATATTATCCCGATAGCTACAACATAAAAGAGCACCAGTTTCATATCCTACGTGATCATCATCTCCACTATGACTGGAGTGATACTTCCATCTCAACATCACACCCAATACACTACGATTTTCAATATACCCAGAAGAGGCGTACACAGAACCGGTTAAAGCCCTGGACGATCAAAACCAAAGTATATTGATTGTCGCAAGTATTAGCGGTGCAAATCTCAGGTTAAGACCAAATACACCTACTGAAGCGGACTCCCATAGACACATAGACATATTACCAATGGGATTCCGGGGGGTAATATCCAGAGCGAAGCTGCTTTCCGTACCATCGGTAAAACATAATCTCCTATCGCACTTGCATAAGTATCCAATACTTAAACATATGAAAACTGTGCCGTTATGCTCCCACAACGTGCACAAGTGCAATACTAGTCTATTCCGTACTATCGATGTCCAGTCTCGATAATACTACGACTAGGGATATTTAATGATTAAACCTTTATGAATTGATACTGTCTCATATCATCTCAATCCGGAACTAATCATATACACCTTCTATCGTTTATACATCTTGGTGATCTAATCACAAATGATAAAAGTACAATTTTCTTTGTCACATAGTTAATTTGTACAACAACACCATAATCTGTACAAATAGTGATGCTATGGGTCATAATTGTCTAACAATATCCCACTTGGCCTATATCCAATCACTCATGTGTCTTACACTTGAACTATGTTATGGACGACTCAAACTTCTGCTGAGAAACAGCTTTCGTTTTTGGATTTATAATGTTATCGTCTGATGCGATTTATACGATCATCACATCGCCACGATGTATGATCCGATGAACCAGATGAAACCATATGAAGTACATATCGGATAGTTGATGAGACCGTTAATTCTTTAGCCTGTGTTGTAGCCTAGCTCAGCTGCTAACAGAATTATTTCTAATCTAATTAGAATTATTTAGATCCAAAATGCTACTATTGCTGCGACAGTTGCAGCAAAATTCCACTTTTATTGTTTATTCGGGAACAATATCTTGTTTGGAAGATTTCCAGCTCACTGTTCCTTTATTCAAACTATATAGTACCGTTTGATGACTTATAGTCGTCTTTGTCGGTTTGGAAACTTGCAGTAGTGAACCTAGTCACTTCAAGTTCTCCTTCTCCATAGTATATGACAGCATCCTTAGTTCATCTAAGATGCTGAAGGATGTTATTAATTTCAATCCAATGACTATCACTTGGATTGTCCTGATTGTGACTCCATATGCTCAAAGTGTATGAGACACCAGGTCACGTACATTTCTTTGAATGTACGGTTACTCAGAGAGTGTCAACAACTTTTACATCTATCCCAGTAGATCATTATTCCTAGAATAAGGTTGTCTCTCCCAAGAATTCCATGGAGAAATTTCATGAAAGCCAAGCTTTCACCGATTGTTATGTGGGAATGTCATTTCTAAGAAATGACGTATTATCATTATATAGGACATTCATTGTCAGTGCGCTCCCACTAACCTTCTTATATACACAAGAATCATATTCGTTTGATTAAATCATACATCATTACACCATTTGATTACATCAATAACGATATAGTTCCAAGAACGTAATGCTTGCTTCAATCCATACATGGATCAAATTAACTTGCAAACCTTGTTTGCTTTGTTTTGGTACGACAAAACCGTTAGGATGTTTGAAACATCCTCCTAAAGGTTTCCGTTTATGGAAAACGATTTTGACGTTCTGCTGCCATATTTCATAAATGAAACATGCAGCATTAGCAAGCATTATCCAAATGGATTCAACCATGGCAATGGGTAAAAAGGATTCGTCGTAATCTACACTATGTTGATGACGATACCCTTTTTGTATAAGCCTAGCTTAATACATTTGTTGCCATTCATGTACGTCTTCCTTGAAGACCTTTGTAGTACCGACATACACAATGTCTTACGGTACAACAACCAGTGTCCAAACTTGGTTGGCATACATGGAATCCATTTCGGATATTATGGCACTTGGCCATAATAGGTAGTCGATACCTTGTATCACTTCCTCATACGTAGTCAGTTTTCTCAATAAGATTGACATCTTTACCCATACCTCCCAGGTTGTTTTCTGACTCTCTCCAACTACGGAGTTTTTGTGTATTTGAAGATTATGGTACAGTTTCATCCTTGATGATCTGTTTGTGTTCCACTAAGGAATCGGTGCCTAGAACAATATTACTCCAATTTTCATCGAGTTTTACTATCTTCCCACTTACCACTGCATATAGGTATTCCTCTTAGGAAAACCGCATGGAGAGCAACAATTAAATTGTTCTCTTGTGAGTTATATAATTACTATACATTGGTTTCCATGGGATAATCAATTACAGATAGGCACTTATCCATTTTGGGTTTTAGTTTTGTATCATCCAAACATATGCCTAGCACTCCCAAATATACAAGAATTAGAAACCCGGTTTCTTTCCTGTTCATATCTAATATGAATTCTGTCAAACAAATTTTCATGGAACATTATTCAAAATAAGTATTGCACTGTTAAATGCTTATCCATTTGAGGGAATATGGTAGTTCAGAGCGACTCATGATTAACCTTATTATGTCTAACAAAACTTGGATTCTCCGTTCGGACACACCATCAAATTGACATGTTCCGGAAGAGTCCTCTGTGAAAGAATACTATACTCTTTCATATAGTTAATAAACTTATTGCTTAAGTATTTTCTATCTTGGTCTTACCGTGACGGTTTTAATACTTTAGCCGATCTGTAAGTCTAATTTGTGTCGAAACTGTAAAAGTTTCCGATTCGTGTTTCAAAGGAAACACATAATCAAAATGCGATGCCACATCTGTAAAGGTCACGAAATATTCATATCCACCTCTAGCCTAGCTAGATATGGGCCCACTTATGTCACTATGAACGAGTGCTAACAGATCGATGGCACTTACACTTTTACCAAGTAAAAGGTATTTTAGGCATTTTGCCCAAAACTAACTAGATTCGTAGACATTATTTGAATAGATGCGACTAGCGATTTGACGCTTGATGTGATTTACGTGCAGCACTCGAATTCGAAATGCGAATGCGCTCACAAACATTCCCGGGCTTGGATTCGCTAATTCCAAATTAATGAATTTCCATCGCATTGTAATTAAATCTAATTTAATTAAATAATCATGCCTAGCATAATTACTATTCACGTCGCTAACGAATTAATTATAAATTAATTCATTCACCCGAATTAAAATCTAATTTTAATTCCTCGTCGAAATCCAATTTCGTTTAATATATCGAATATATTAATTTATCGATTAATTCCAAAATAATCGTCCTCTCTCTTTAAATAATATTTTATCCTAGATAAAATATCTCCGTAATTAATCCCAGATTAATTTTCTCTCTCATCTAATTAATCCCAGAATAATAAAGTGCGAGTCATACATCATCGATGAATCTTTGGGAAGTGACCCATGAGATCCCCGGATATATTGGCAGTAAATACGGTTATCGGACTATTTGAATACGTACGTACTTAGTACTACATTTTACCGATTTACAAGACAAGGTTGGCTTCTAGCAAAGCGCCATGCCTACCCAATTCTCCAGAAACATGCTTACAGGAATAAGCGATTTATATCAAGCGTAGTATATGTAGTATCGTGTATGTCGATCCAGCATCAGATGTCACGTGCTAGGCCTGAGGCTAGAATTATGTCTGCCCCGTACGAAGCACATGTTAGATGTCTGGTAACTAGTCTCTATAATCGGATATACATGACCTAGTCATAATATCCCTATAGCTGCAGTATTTAAAGAGTACTAGTACCGTATCCTACGTGACATCATCTCCACTATGACCAGAGTGATACTTCCGTCTTGACATCACACCCAATACACTACGATTCTCAATATACCCAGCAGAGGCGTACACAGAACTGGTTAAAGTCCTGGACGACCAAAACCAAAGCATATTGATTGTCGCAAGTATTAGCGGTGCAAGTCTCAGTCAAATACACCTACCCTGATTTCGGACTTCCATAGACACATAGTCATACTACCAATGGAATTCTGAGGGTGTCTATCCAGAGCGAAGCTGTTTTCCGTACCATCGGTAAAACACAACCTCCTATTTCACTTGAATGAGTATCCAATACCCAAATATATGAGAACTATGTTATTGTGCCCTCACAACGCGCACAAGTGTAATACTAGTCTTTTATGCATTTATCGATGTCCAATCTCGATAATACTCTGACTAGGGATATTTAATGATTATACCTTCGTGGATTAATACTGTCTCATATCATCTCAATCCAGAAACTAATCATAAGGACCTCCTATCATTTATACATCTATGTGATCTAATCACAAATGATAAGAGAGCAATCTCCTTTGTCACATAGTTAATTTGTACAACAACACCATGATCTGTACAAATAGTGACGCTATGGGTCATAATTGTCCAACAGTAGCATCCTGACATTAGGTGAGATGTTATATAAACTGGGAAAAATGTCATTTCATGACTAATTCAGGAATATTTTTGGGTCACGTTATGTCATCTAAATATATTGAGATTGACAAGGCAAAAATAGAGGTAATCTCTAAATTGCCAACCGAAAAAAAGTCAGGGAAATCCGTTCTTTCTTAGGATATGAAAGATTTTATAGGAGGTTCATAAAAAACTTTAGTGCCCTATCCAGACCCTTATGTAACCTACTATTAAAAGATGCAATATTTGAATGGACAGAAGAATGTCAAAATTATTTGAAAAGATTATTAGTCTTTTGACTTCTGCCCCTATCATGCAATCCCCTAATTGCTCTTTGTCTTTTGAACTAATGTGTGATGCCAGTGATTATGCAGTTGGCAAAGTGTTAGGACAGAGAAAGAAAGGTTAGCTGCATGTGATATATTACGCAAGTAAAACTTTAGGCAGTGCACAAATAAATTACACTACCACAGAAAGAACTACTTGCTGTAATATTTACATTGGATAAATTTCGATCATATTTATTGGTTCTTCAAACATTGTTTAAGCCAAGATTACTACAGTGGATATTTTTACTTCAAGAGTTAAATCTCATAATCAAGGAGAAGAAATGAGAAGTGAATGTGGTTGCAGATCATTTATTGAGACTGATAAATGAGTCATCAATTGATATAACAATATCAATGACTTTTTTCCTGATGAATTTTTATTTTCCATAAATACAATGCCTTAGTATTGACCGACGTAATCACACGCGTATAACGCAAGTGCACGTATCGTTCAAGTAGTATAAAAAATATCGATCCCAAGAGGACTTAAAACCTTTTGTTATCAATTTATGAAGTTAAATATTTACAAGTATCTAATGGATTGATTGTTTGATTGGGTGGTGACTTTAAAACTTAAAACAAGTAAATAAAAATACTTGAAAGTAGATTGAAGAAAATTCAAATTTATAAAACTATCCAGGGTTGTGAATCATTCCAATATCTTTTTAAAAGATGAAGTGGTTATTTTACGTTTGTGTAATATATTGGTTTATTAACTTGGAACACGAAATTATGTAAAATCCTCTTCCGATGGTCAAATACAAATACCCAGTATAACCCAATTAATCATATTTCTATGTTAACCAAGTTACCTGAATTCATTAAGATTAAGTTCTAATTATGTCTACCCCCGCCCGAGAGGTATATTTCTATCCTGTAAGGAAATCTATTAAAGGGATTTCTTTCCTCAATGAAGATCGTGGGTGTAAGTGTTCCTAGAACATGCCAAGATCTCTAAGAGTGATTTGTGTGTGAAAAATCAAAGAGAGTTGTGGAAAAAACTTACTTTGATCGGATGGGTTTCAAGACTTTTTATGCATTTCCATGGAAGCTCTAAGCTTTGATTGAAGTTTTAAGCCCTTGGGTGAGTTTCCCTATCACCTTGATTTACTCCATTATGTGCTAGCATGGAACAAAATGAAAGAAAAATTTTTCTCCAAGGAAGCATGAAGTTTCGCCCATGGCTAGGGAGAGAAGAGAGATGAAGTTTTGTTTTTGTTTTTCCAAAAACATTACCAAAATCATTTTCAAAAAAGTGTATATACTTTCCAAAAGTCAAAGTGTGCTAAGCAAGTTTCCATAATTGCTCTCAACTACTTCCATCAATTAGATTGACTAGTGATGTAAGTTGGTGGGTCCCATACTTTAATTCAAAATTCAAGTTGAGTGATACTACACACACTTCGGGCTTTAGTTCGCTTAATCTGTTTAAACGAATTTTCTGTTGCGACTTAATTAAATCTAATTTAATTAAATAATAATGCCTAGCAAAATTATTACGGAAGTCTCTCGCGAATTAATTCTAAATTAATTTGTTTGCTTGAATTAAAATCTAATTTTAATTCCGCTTTGAAATCCGATTTCATTTAATATATCTAATATATTATTTTAGCCCAATTAATAAATTAAATAGTAAAATCTAATTTAACTATTAAATTTACTTTACCGATTAATTTTAAATTAATCGCGTTCTCTCTTCTCGATGAATTTATTCCTAGATAAATTCTCGACGTAATTAATTCCAGATTAATTCTCCATTTTGATAATTAATTCCAGATTAATTATTGCCGTAATTAATCCCAGATTAATTTTCTCTTTCATAATTAATCCCAGATTAATTTTCTGTTCGAGTCAAATCTCAACGGTGAATCTTCGGGAAGCGACCAAAAGATCCATGTATATGTTGGTAGTAAATACGATTATCGGAATATCCGAATACGTGCATACCCAGTATCAAGTTCTCACCGATTTACAAGACATGGTTGGCTTTTAGCAAAGCACCGTGCCTACCCAATTCTCCAGATATATTCAGTAAACGAATATTTAATCTTTGTCAGGCGTAGTATACGTAGTATTGCGTATTACGATCCAGTATCATATGTAACATGCAAGGCCTGTGGCTGGAAATGTGTCTGCCCCGTACGAAGCATATATCGGATCTCTGGTAACTACTCTCTATAATCGGATAAACATGATCTAGTCATATTAACCTGATAGCTGCAGCATACAAGAGTACCAGTTCCGTATCCTATATGATCATCATCTCCATATGACTTAAGTGTTACTTCCATCTTGACATCACACCCAATATACTAAGATTCTCAATATACCCAGAAGAGGCGTACACAGAACCTTTTAAAGCCCTGGACGACCAAAACCAAAGTATATTGATTGTCGCAAGTATTAGCGATGCAAGTCTTAGGTTAAGACCAGATACACCTACCCTGATTTGGATTCCCATAGACACATAGTCATACTACGAATGGAATTCCGAGGGCTCTATCCTAGCGAAGCTGTTTCCGTACCATCGGTAAACACAACATCCTATTACACTTGCATGAGTATCCAATACCCAAATATATGAGAATTATGCTGTTATGTTCCCATAACACGCACAAGTGTAATACTAGTCTATTCTGCATTATCGATATCCAATCTTAATAATACTATGACTAGGGATATTTTAATGATTAAAACTTAGTGGATTAATACTGTCTCATATCTTATTAATCTGAAACTAATCATATGGACTTTTATCATTTATATATCCCAGTAATCCAATTACAAATGATAAAAGAGCAATTTCCTTTGTCACATAGTTAATTTGTACAACAACACCATGTTCTATACAAATAGTGATGCTATGAGTCATAATTGTCCAATAATCTCCCACTTGGCCTATAGCTAATCACTCAAGTGTCATACACTTGAACTATGTACGGGTCGCTGAAACTTCTACTGAGAAACAGCTTTTATCTGCGGATTTGCAAGGTTATCATCTGATGTGATTTATTCATGTAACATCACAGATTATTTAAGCCTGTTTGACGAATTAGAATACCTTTAAAGGATTAATTATAGTATAGTAATAACCAAAACTAGAGGGGCTATTATGTAGTTTTTAGGGTTTGTATATAAAGGCCTTAGATATTTATTTAGACACGTTTCAATTTTTGGACACATGTTGGAGAAGAGAAACCAGAAAGTTCGAGAGAAAGAGTTGGAGAGAGAAAGAGAAAGGGAAAGAGAGGAAAATAGAGAGAGATGGGGAACTTCGGTGAACATCGGCCGAGTCTCCGATCACCGGTGAGTCTCCAACGTGCTAATGACGTTTGGAAGGAAAGTGGAGGCACTGCATTTTTGTATATAAGTCCCGATGATGAGTCTCGCATGGAGACACTACCTCTTTAATTATGGAAGCCGCGGGAAACGAACATCGGAAGGGAAGAGTCAAGAATTAACATTTCTGTTGGATTTAATTCGCTAGCTTAGCTTCGGGTTCACTTGTTGGACCTCTGTTTCAAAACACATCCTTAGCCCAAACCCCCGCAAGACACACACCAAGCCCACACATCACCAAACCACACACCAAGCCCAAAAAATGGATCAAGCCCACGCCCAAGGAGACCAAAGCCAAACGCCCAAAGCTTCCAAATTAAACAAAATCACACATTAAACACATGCCAAAATCAAGACAAATCACATTCCTTAATTAAAAGATACAAATCAAATCCCATCAATACTTTCCTAATCCAATTAAATTACATTATTTAATTAAAAAAAAGATCAAATCAAATAAAATTAAATCATATCCCTAATCAAAAGAGAAGAAATCAAATCAAATTAAAAGACTTTCCTAATTAAAAGATATCCCTATTAATACACAAATCCTTTCCCTACCCGCACAAGGATTACCCCTCCTTTTGCCTATAAAAAGAACCCTTAACCCAACCTTAGAAGCCCTAGACCCTCACGAAAAAAAACACAAGACCCCTAGCCGAGACTCACAAAAAAAAAAAAACAAATGAAAGAAATAAACACTTCACGCATCAACACAAAGCTACTCACCCACGCATAAGCACCTGCCAACTTCACTCAAAACCATTCACGCCTAGCCACCTAAAACCCACTCACGCACCAGCCTCCTTCACGCCTAGTCACCTGCCCATGCATTAGATCCTTCACGCCACTTAGAGCCCTTCACCCAAATCAACCCTCTAACCAGCCTTGCCTCCTGTCCATTGCTCCACTGCCTCTCACGTAACAACACCAGCCTTGCCTCACGTCCCTTGCTCCACTGCCTCTCACGTAACAACACCAGCCTTGTCTCATGTCCCTTGCTTCACTGCCTCTCACTTAACAGCCCATTGCCTTACCTCACGTCCCTTGCTTCAACAGCCTTTCACGTAAGCCCCTTGCCTCACGTCTCTTACTTCAACAGTCCTTCATTTGCCTCAATTCAGCGCAAATAATCACCCTAACCAGCAGCCCCAATTGACGCTATAAAGCCCAGTGAACTGCCTCAGTTCACACCTACAAACAGTCCCCAAAAAAAACTGCCCAAAACTGTATCTAAAAAACTGTCCAGATTTTACTGCAAAACTGCACCAGAAGCTGCCCCGTAAAACCTAAAAATCGCAAACTAAAACAGCCCCGCATTACCGCAAAATAATGAGCCTAAACCGTGACCAGAAACCGCAGTGAAACAGAGTGAAAATAGCAGCCCAAATAGCGAAACAGCGAGGAAAAACTTTGAACCAGTGAACCGGAGAAGTTGCAGAGCATCAACCCTTCCGACAACCGCGTACCGCACTTCCGAGAGATGACTTAAAAGGTTAGACCTGAGGGCACCTTCTTTATTTAATATCCTTTATTTTTTATTTATTCTGTTACTTTATTTCACATTAGTATTGTGGATTGATGCATGATGTGAATTCCGGATGAACGAAATGTGTGTTCTCTCTTGTGGTATATCAGATGGAAACCCATACGTAAATTTATAGCCGAATCCGAATGGACGGTAGTGCAGTCTGCACTCGGGATACAATGCCACTTACCCCTTGAAAGACACATATTTCGTTTCATCCAACCTTGTGTTTGAGCATGAATTAGTCATTAGTATGTTATTTCTTTACGCATGATTTAGTTATTTATTTTCGTATTAGGAATTTAATTGTGTTTATGTTTAAGTTGTTATTTATTTATATGTCGTGTTTATTGATTTGATGCGTTTATGTACATGCGTGCTTGCAGTTATAATGACTTACTTTTAAAGCATGCAAACTTAGATATAGGCTTTATTTTCATGCACGTGAATGTAGAAATAGAATACTCTTGGGAATATATGTTGCATAGACTTGATTAAATTATTGCACAAATCCATTCATTACAAGTGGCATAAGTAAGTGACCAATCCGAACCCAACGGTTGAGGTCTTCCCTTGCGAGGGGTGAGTGCGGCCTTAAATTATTTTCCCAGTTCACACCGGGGTGGCGACTCCATTTTATTCTCCGGTTTAGTTCCTCCGTGAGCTATTCCGTACTCCCAACTAGGCCGCGAGACTAGAGCAGCGTCGTCAATTTCTGTGTCCTACAGTCTGGCGACTCCATTGGGGATAGAGAATTGGCCCCGAAATAATGTCTTATAATGATTGTGATTTGTGCTTTAGTTAACTATATCTACCGCAGGTTAAAAGGGGTTAATTAAAGGCATTATCAGAGCTCGATAATGGTTTGGTTTCTTCCTTCATTCACTACCTTTCTATAAGGAAAATTCGTGAAGGCACCTAGATAATCATGTACTCGTAGCTTACTGTGATGGACTAATTTGGAGGACTCGTTGTTTATTCCTGTCACCAAGCGATAATAGCCTACGAGGCTTGGGTATTTAAGAGAGTTCGCTCCACCCTCCCTCTGGGAATCTACAACGGGAAATACATTTAACAGTCAGTCATGCATCTTAACTCGTTGGCACGTACCTTAGCGTATAAAAAAGGGTGCGCTCACTTGGTCGCTTGAACCCTTGAGTGGGGAGTCCTAGTTGTGGGCAATCCTTTATCAACGAGAGCCTTTATCTATACTCATATAAATACGCGTATGAACTGTAGTTGTAGTAGACCAATAGAAACTATTCCTTTATGTTTGCGTTTAGGACCATTGTCATTTGGATTCAGTTGGACCTTTTGTCATGAGGTATGGGCTTGTTGGGCCATTTAAACTGGGATGAGTCCGTGCTTTATGAAAATTGGGCCACAAGATTCTAAAATGTCGATGGGCCACTTTATGTTTAGGCCCCGTATCATTTGAAGTTATTTAGCCATGTTATCACAAAAGTGTAAACCTGTTGGGCCTTTTCAACTGGGACTAGTTTGCACCTCGCAATAGTATGATTAAAGCTTCAAAATGATAATGGGTCGACTTACATCGCACGCATCTCATGCATCTCATGCATACACGTATCATGTTAAACCTTTATGTCTTAAGAGCCATCATAGATATCCGTTGGGTTAGGAAATATGAAAGACTCGTCAAGAGGCCGATAGCGAATATGAGTGAATCAGAGAATGAGGTATCCCATATGGATTAGCTGGAAAACAGTCTCACTAAGGTTACTGAGAAACTACAAGCTTTGACTACTGCTATGGCTAATATGGTTGTGCCCCGTGCGGGGGGGGAGCTCTGAGAATGAGAGGCGTGAGAACCCTCCGAACAGACTGAGTGAGGATATCCCTGTCTTCGATGATGATATGGCTGAGTATGCCGCAGGGAAAGTGTCGGGTCTTAGTCTGAGTTACAGAAACTTTGGGATAAAGTGGAGTCAGTTACCTTTAAGATGAAGGGGGTAAACATGATGATTTACTGAACTACGAGGCAATGACGTTTGAGGAACAATTGCCAGCTCAGTTCAAGATACCTGACCTAGCCAAATTCAATGGGAATGGGGACCCGAGGGTCCATCTCAGGTAATATATATATCTCGTAATGAGTTCAGTGGACCTGTCACAATGCCAAGTTCAGAAGATGTTGTGATGTCACATGAGGGGGCACCCGTAGTGTGGTACCATAGCCTTGAGAGAAAGGTTAAGGAAGATTGGAAGGAATTGGCAGAAGCCTTTCTAAAGTAATATGTTACAGATTTGGCGATCGACCTGTCGCTTCGTGACTTGGAGAACACCAAGCAGAAGCTGGAAGAGAGCTTTAAGGGGTATGTGGACCGCTGGAGAAGCCATCTCTTGAAAATGCAGACTCGGCCCTCAGAGAAGGACCAGATTAAAATGATAATCAAGGGCACTAAGCCCTCTATTTATGGCAAGCTAAGGAGGATGACTTCGATGATCGCTGATTTTTGACAGTTGAGGGAGACTGTCATGGACATTGAAGAAGAAGAAGCTGAGAACAGAAAGTTTTATGATCATGATAGAAGGACTTTTGGGGGGCCTTCGGAGACAAGCCCCCTACTGCTGAGATCGCTGCCGTCAGAAACATGCGATTCTCCAACCTTGGTAAGCCTCTGTCAAAGGTGCTTGAGAAGTTGAAAAGACAAGGACTCCTGAAACCTTCAGAGCCTAGGCCAATTCCAAACCCTGTGCCACATTACTTCGACTTAAAACAATAATGCCACTTCCACCAGTAGAACAAAACAGACAACTGCACCCGCCTTAGGCATGAGATCCAAAACCTCATTGACGCCCATACCATACCCGACCTAGAAAAAGAACAACCCAGCACATACAGAAACCCTCTATCTAACTACCACTCTGTTCCACCACCTACCTACATGATCAACTCCAGCCTACCCGAGACATTTGTCCTCCAAAATCTCAGCCACCAAACTTCTCGCATAGGAATAAGGGAGAGCAGCAGTGAAGAACATTAGGCCAAAGTAGAAGGCAATGATGTAAACAATGAAGATGTTTTCCTAGTTTATTTAATCCTTCATTTTTAATAGTAAAGACATTGAGTTTGCCTGCTTATTCGAGTTCTTCCTTAATAGTTAAAACATAAGTCCGGTGATGACATTGTTTACTATAGGGAGAAACCTTAGAAACAATAAGTGTGAGATATGCTCTCGTCCGGTATTCTGAATGGATTGATCTAGGCTAGACTCATGAGCACTTGATTACAGGATCTCAACAGTAGAAGCCTGAGTAGTTGGCCAGATGACAAGTTGAAGAGAGGGCGGATTAGTGAATGACCGTTTGCCTAGATGTCCATCCTGGTTTACTTATGCTACGATGTATGGTATGGTTGGAAATAAAGAAAAAAAATAGACCGCCTATAACCAGTAAGTGTGAAGCTACCTATGGGCGAGTATTAGGACCACCATGAGGAGAAATACTACATTAAAGGGTAGGTATGTCCCAAAAAAAAACAAAAGAGAAAGAAAGAAAAGAAAAAAGAAAAAAAGAAAAGAAAAAAGAAAGTTTAAAATGAAAAGAAAGAAAAGAAAAAGAAAACCATATCATGTTGAGTACGAGAAAGTAATTGCAGAGTATGATCAAGACATCTCGGTTGGTTAGACCAACTGATCCAATTCTTCGAGACAAAATCATCGAGTTGGCTTACTTAAGGATTAAGCTGTGAAAAGCCTTGGCACACACACACACTAAGAGTCTAGCTCAGATTACTCATGCCGACGATCGAATGTGAGTGTATTAAGTACTTTGAAGGTTCTTTGATTTCGACGCAAAGCATCCGTTGAGGATAAAAATATGTTTAGCTATCAGGACTATCTCGTGAGAGGCAAAATAGCATGCTGATATACAATCAGTCTTGAAAACGGAGCATGAGGGGCGAGACCCACATAAGTATCAGTCTGGGGGCGAGGCCCACATCAGTATCAGCATGGGGGCGAGGCCCATATCAGTATCAGCATAGGGGCGAGGACCATATCAGTATCAGTTTGGGAGCGAGGCCCATATCAGTATCAGTCTAGGGGAAAGGCCCACATAAGTATCAGTCTAGGGGCGAGGCCCACATTAGTATCAATATGAGGGGCGAGGCCCGCATCAGTATCAGTCTGGGGCGAGACCCACATCAGTATCAGTCTGGGAGCGAGGCCCACATCAGTATCAGTTTGGGGTTGAGGCCCAGCACGCCGGGTATGTCACTCCGGGTATGGAGACACACATCATCATCATGCCAGGTAGGGCACTCCGGGTATGGAGACAGACATTATCAGCACGCTGGGTATGACACTCCGGGTATGGAAACAGACATTATCAGCACGCCGGGTATGACACTCCGGGTATGGAGACAAACATGATCAACACGCCGGGTATGGCACTCTGGGTATGGAAACAGACATTATCACCACGCCGGATATGGCACTCCGAGTATGGAGACAGACATTATCAACAAGCCGGGTATGGCACTCCGGGTATGGAGACAGACATTATCAGCACGCCGGGTATGGCACTTCGGGTATAGAGTTGGACTTTATCAGCATGCCGGGTATGGCACTCCGGGTATATGGACGCAACAGTGACACCTCAGGTATTGGGTTTAGCATGCCGGTATGACACAACCAAATCAACTCAATTCAAAGCAACAAGCAAAGGACACCGAAGAGCACAAGGAAAACTTAACCCATTGGAATAGGAAATACATTCATGCATACATCCTACATGTCACATGCACACAATCTTTGTCTTGTTTTGTTCGTAGGTTTGGAAGAAAAGCGGCCAAAACACACAGTTAGGAAATAAAGCCCACAATCAATAAAGTTCGGGAACAAAGCCCACATTCAGTACAGTCAGGGAATAAAGCCCATAATCAATACAGTTCGGGAATAAAGGCCACTCTCAACATAATTCGGGAACAAGACCCACGGGAACAAGACCCACAATTCAGGGAATAAAACTCTCAACTCAAATCGGGAACAAGATGTTAGTGTTCTTAGAACATGCCAAGGATCTAATAAGCATGAAAACATGTGATTAAAATCATTATAAGTTATGGAATACTTACAATAAACGGATTTGAGCTTTTAAAAATTTGAGAAGAGAACTCCAAGTTCCAAGCTTAAAGTGTTGATTCCAACTCTTGAAGATGTTTCCCTATCACCTTTGTTGATCTTTGAAGTGCTAGCTTCTTTGAGTTTGCAAGAAAATCAAAGTGAAGAGAGAGAGGAAGCTCATGCCCAAGCCTTGTGTGCTAGGGTTTGTTTTGGTTCAAGTGTTACTAAAAGAGAGAGAGAGAGTTGGTTTTGGTAAAATCACTTTTACCCTTTTCACCTAAACTAGGGGTTGGGTAAATGGTTTTATCAAAACCATTACAAAGTGGTTGAGTGGTAGGTGGCTTGGCATAAATGCCAACTACCACATGTGAAGTGGGCCCCATATTTGAATTCAAAATTCAAATGCCTCTACGAACATTTGTCGCGGCTCGGTTCCATTTAATCCGATTAAATGAACTATCGTCTCTGAATAATTAAATCTAATTTAATTAAATAACGATGCCTCACAAATATATTACGAATGTCGTTTACAAATTAATTCTAAATTAATTCGTTCGTTCGTATTAAAGTCCAACTTTAATTTCGTAATGAAATCTAATTCATATTAATATATTCGATATATTAATTTTAGCCCATCAATAAATTAAATAGAAAAATCAAATTTAACTATTAAATTTATTTTATCGATTAATTCCAAATTAATCGCGTTCTCTCTCTTCGAACACATTTAATCCCAGATTAAATAAAGCCTCAATTAATCCCAAATTAATTTTCTCTCTCTAAATTAATCCCAGGTTAATTTTAGTCGAGTCAACTGTCATTGGTGAATCTTTGGGAAGCGACCCAAGAGATCTCTGGATATGTTGGCAGTAAATCCGGTTATCGGACTATCCGATAAAGTGAGTACCTCGTACCACGTGCTTACCGATTTACAAGACATGGTTGGCTTCTAGCAAAGTACCGTGCCTACCCAATTCTCCAGAAATATTCTTACTAGAATATATAATCTATGTCAGGCATAGAATACATAGTATTACATATTGCGATCCAGTATCTGATGTCACGTGCAAGGCCTGGGGCCGGAATAGTGTTTGCCCTGTACGAAGTACATATCGGATATCAAGCAACTAGTCTTTTTGAATCGGATAATCATGACCTTGTCATATTATCCCGATGGTTGCAACACAATAGAGAACTAGTTATGAATCATTGCATGATCATCATCTCCATATGTCTGAAGTGATACTTTCGTCTTGACATCACATCCAATACACTACGATTCTCAATAACCCAATAGAGGCGTACACAAAACCTGTTAAAGCCCTGGACGACCAAAACCAAAGTTTACCGATTGTCGCAAGTACTAGCGATGCAAGTCTCAGGTTAAGACCAAATACATCTAACCTAAAGCGGACTCCCATAGACACATATATATACTACCAATGGGATTCCGCGGGGTCTATCCAGAGCGAAGCTGTTTTCTGTACCATAGGTAAAACACAACCTCCTATCGGACTTGCATAAGTATCATATACTTAAACATATGAGAACTATGCCGTTATGCCCTCACAACGCGCACAAGTGCAATACTAGTCTATTCCGCATTATCGATGTCTAGTCTCGATAATACTACGACTAGGGATTTTTAATGATTAAACCTTTATGGATTGATACTATCTCATATCATCTCAATCCAGAACTAATCATATGGACTTTTACCATTTATATTTCAAAGTAAATAAATTACGAAACGGTAAAATGGTAATTTCATTACTACATAGTTAATTTTGTACAAAAACACAATGTCTTTTACAAACAGTGACGCTATGGGTCATAATTGTCTAACAATCTCCCAATTGGCCTATAACCAGTCACTCAAGCATCTAACACCTGAACTATGTATATGTTTCTCCAACTTTTGCTGTGAAATAGCTTTCGTCAGCGGATCTGCAATGTTGTCATCTGATGCGACCTTCTCGATCTTCACATCGCCACGATGTATGATCTCACGAATCAGATGGAAACATCGAAGAACATGCTTGGATCGTTGATAAGACCGCGGTTCCTTAGCCTGTGCTATAGCTCCCTTATTGTCACAATACAATGGAACGAGCTCAGCTGCTAACGGGACCACTCCTAATCCAATTAGGAATTTACGAATCCAAACTGCCTCTTTTGCTGCTTCAGCTGCAGCAATATACTCCGCTTCTGTTGTTGAATCTGCAACAGTCTTTTGCTTGGAAGATTTCCAGCTTACTGCTCCGTTGTTCAAATAAAATATATACCCGAATTGCGACTTAGAGTCGTCTTTATCGGTTTGGAAACTTGCATCGGTATACCCAGTTACCTCAATTTCTCCATCTCCATAAACTAAGAAAGCATCCTTAGTTCATCTAAGATACTTAAGGATGTTTTTAACCGCCATCCAGTGACCATCACCTGGATCGGCCTGATAGCAACTACACATGCTTAAGCATACGAGATATCAGGTCGCGTACATATCATGGCATATATGATAGATCCGACTGCCGAGGCGAATGGTATTCGACTCATGTTGTTTCTCTCATTTTGATTTTAGGACACATGTCCATAGATAGAGTGATGCCATGTGACACTGGTAGCAGTCCCCTCTTGGACTGATCCATGTTGAATCTTTTCAACACTTTGTCATTGTACGTGCTCTGGGAGAGTCCAAGCAGCTTTCTAGATCTATCCCGATAGATCTTTATTCCTAGAATATAAGCTGTTTCTCCCAGATCTTTCATGGAGAATTTTAATGAAAGCCAAGCTTTCACCGATGTTAACATGGGAATGTCATTGCCTATAAGCAATACATCGTTAACATAAAGGACAATAAAAGTCAGTGCGCTCCCACTAACCTTCTTATATACACAAGGATCATCTTCGTTTTGAATGAAATCATATTCTTTTATGATCTCATCAAAATGTTGGTTCCATGACCGCGATGCTTGCTTCAGTCCATAAATGGACCGATTTAACTTACAAACCTTGTTTGCAAGTCTAGGCACGATAAAACCATCAGGCTGTTGCATATAAACATCCTCCAAAAGGTTTTTGTTAAGGAAATCATTTTAACGTCCATCTGCCATATCTCGTAATTGAAATATGCAGCAATAACAAGCATTATCCGAATGGATTTAATCATGGCAACAGGTGAGAAAGTTTCGTTATAATCGACACCATGTCGTTGACGATACCCATTCGCCACAAGCCTAGCTTTGTACGTTTGTACGCTACCATCCATGTCGGTCTTCCTCTTGAAGACCCATTTGCATCCAATAGGCTTTACGCCTTCTGGTGCATTAACCACTGTCCAAACTTGGTTGGTGTACATGGAATCCATTTCGGACTTCATGACTTTTTGCCATAAAATGGAATCGATATCTTGTATCGCTTCCTCCTACATAGCCGGTTCGTTATCCTCAATGAGATTAATATCTACATGAGGTGAGATCAGAAACCCATACCTCTCAGGTTGTTTCCTGATTCTCTTGACTTACGCGGTCATTGTGTGATAGAAGATTATGGTACAGTCTCATCCCGGATGGACTGTTCTTGTTCCATCGAGGATTCTATGCCAGGAATAGTATCACTTCGATTTTCATCGAGTTCTACTTTCCTCCCACTAACCACTGCATTTAGGAATTCCTTCTCAAGGAAAACCGTATGTAGTGCAACAAATACTTTGTTCTCTCGTAGGTGATAGAAGTAATATCCTTTGGTTTCCCTAGGATATCCTACGAATAGGCATTTATCCAATTTGGGCTCAAGTTTGGTACCTTCCAAACATTTGACGTATGCCCAGCATCCCCAAATCTTCAGGAATGAGAAACCCGGTTTCTTTCCTGTCCATATCCCATACGGAGTCTGTTGTACAGACTTTAACGGAACCTTATTCAAAATAAGAATTGCACTGTTTAATGCATATCCCCAGAAGGAAATAGGTAGCTCAGTGCGACTCATCATGACCTTACCATATCCAACAAAGTTCGGTTTCTCCATTCGGACACACCGTTTAATTGCGGTGTTCCAGGAGGAGTCCACTGTGAAAAAATACCATATTCTTTCAAGTAATCTAGAAACTCATTGCTCAAGTATTCGCCACCATAGTCCGACCGTAATGTTTTTATACTCTTGCCTGTCTGTTTTTCAACTTCATGTCGAAACTCTTTGAATTTCTCAAAAGTTTTCGACTTGTGTCTCATAAGATACACATAACCATAACGTCATGCATCATCCGTAAAGGTTACGAAGTATTCATATCCACCTCTAGCCTGGCTAGACATGGGCCCCCATACGTCACTATGAACGAGGGCTAACAGTTGGTGGCGCGTTCACCCTTACCGCTAAAAGGTGATTTAGGCATTTTGCCTAATAAGGAAGATTCGCAGACGTCATATGAATTTGGATCAAATCCGTCCAAGTACCCACTCTTTGAAAGTGGGATATGCGAGTCTTGTTTATGTGTCCCAGACGACAGTGCCACATATAAGTTTCATCTTTGTTACTCGTTTTGAGCCTTTTGTTTGTTATATTATATGTTTGAGATTGATTTATATTCAAAATATAAAGACCATTATTTGCAATAGCAGTGCAAATTTCTATATCATTTTTATAAGCAAAACCCCAGTGTTCCTGAATACAAAAGTATACCCACATTGGGTTAACATAGATACAAAATAATATTCCTAGTAAAACTAGGTACATAATAAGTTGTAAGTTCAAGTACATGCCCTGAGGACAGTTCTAAAACAAAAGTGCCAACGGCAAACAGCGATTGGTGCCCCATTTCCAACGCGTAGATCAATCTCCACTGAGGTCAGTCTCCTGCTAATCCGCAGATCCTGCACATCAGTACATATGTGAGTACCACAACCCGAATCAAAAATCCAATTTTTAAAACTAGAAGTAGTCATGTTTATTTCAATAACAAACATACCTGAAGCCGGTGCCTTGCCCGCTTTAATCTCTTTCTAGAGCGCCTTGTACTCGCGGCAGTCACGCTTCCAGTGACCCCGCTTGCCGCAAGGCAAACATCCTGAGATTTGTCCTTAGGCTTCCCAGAAGCCTTTGACGATTTGGCCTTGCCCTTTCTATTATCCTTCTTCTTATTCACACCTCCAGTCGCCTTGGGCCCAGCCCTCGGTGTCTGAGATGTCGAAGCAAAGTGCGCCTCGCGCTTATTGCCCTTAAGTAGCTCTTCTCGACTTCTTTGAGAACTGAAAACAAGTCTCCACGAGTATTATCAGTGTTCATCAAATTATAGTTTATGATGAACTGTCTCCAAGTGTCGGGGAGAGATTACAAGATCATATCTATGGTAATCTCAGCCTCAAAGACTATCCCCATTTCAGCCAGCTCATCTATGTCAGCAATCATCTGTGCCACATGGGACTCAACAGACATGTCTTCTGACATACGTGAACGGAAGAGCTTTTTTACTAACTCATAACTCTGTGATCTTCGGTTAGATCGGTGAAGATCTTGCAACTTTGCCAACATATTATAAGGATCCAAGTCCCTGTTCTGTCGACGGAAATGCTGAGTCATAGTAGCATGCATAATTGACTGAGCAGTATCGCAATCATCGCTGTGAGTCTTCCAAAGCTCCAGCTCAAGTAGCTCATCAGGTTTGGGCTTAGGCCCAAGAGGTCTCTGTATAGTGTACAACAGCCTCTCGGCTCCAAGGACTATCCTTAGATTCATTTCCCAATCGGCAAAGTTCGTGCCCTTAAAGACATTTTCATCCATGATAATGTCTCGAACATTTCCCTTTCCAGTCATCCTGACTACGATAGTCCAACTATCTAGTCAATGATTTTTGGGTACAGTTTAACTGTTACAAGAAAAATAACATTGTATTAGTCCAACTAAAATAGTTTTGATGAAATATTTCGAAAACGCGTAAAGCTAAGTATCTGAATGAAATTGCAAATTCAATACTAGCCTCCCACTATTTTTCGGCGAGCCTCTAACCCTCTGTCGAGTACTCGGGAAACCCAGTTTCCTAGTGGGCTAGGATCCCGTTAAATAACACACAACTTTGACTTTGGCCAACAAGCTGTATGATATTTAACTAGGTAGATCTCGAAAATCAATTGGATCTTATCCAATTCCTAGATCCGGTAGGTGGACATCCAAGTCCGAAACATATATACAATATATATGCCAATATATCCAATATATTTTCCTAACCTTTTTCCTCTGAATCGACTAAGCCTTGGCTTTGGCACAATAAGTTTAATGATTCTAGTTAAAGCGGGACCCATTGACATGGAAAGCTTCGTAATCAATATCGATGGACAAGAAGTGATCTTGACTTTGGCCAAAAAATCACGACTTGGACAAGACACCGATATGGAACAAAACTTTCATGATTCAAACACATCCGCAATTGACAAAGGTCTTGACTTTGGCCAACAAACCAGTGCCAACTTTGGATCTTGAGTAAGAATCACTCAACGGAAGGCAAAACGCTTAATATGTTTTTGAGGGTTTTTCGCGTAAATTGGTAACCAATTTATTATCTTTGATTAGGTCTCATCATACACCCTTAAGCATGCTTCTAAAACATCATAAAGCGTAAAAGTAAATTAATAACGATATGCGGATGGATATTTAAACAGATTGTTCCTAGAACAAATCGCTCCCTTTCCTCTCCCCGGCTAGAACTATTCTAACTCCTACCCAATTACATAATACAATAAAGAAACCTCATTTACATTGAGGGGAATTGGTGAGAAGAGAAATACAAAGAATAAGGAGTTAAAAGGCTGGACACGCAGGTCCAATTTAATAAATTCTAAACTTATTACAATTTCCAAAATTGCCCTTGCCCATCTAATATCCATCCGATATACATTATTCGTACAACACATTTATGTATTCATACAAAGCATGTCATTCAATCAATCTAATCCAATTAATTAATCTTTGATTAATGACCATCCAATATTCAAACAATGATTTGATTTGCACGAGTCCAACTCGTTTAAGAATAAATACGTTTAAGTACGTGTTCTTGAATTATATCAAACTACAACTTTAAATCCAATTTATTTGTATTCAATACTATTTCCTATTTAATTCCAAATTAAATATTTACACTTATTTATTTGCCTTAAAGACTTGGATTCCAAATCTAATCTTGATGGGTCTCAAAGGCCCAATAACATCCAATGTCATTTTAATTAAAGTCCAATGGGCTTTTAATTGATTCTCAAGGCATGGGCTTTGGCCATAATGGATCAAACCCAAAATGCCAAGGCCCAATAGGAATCATCTTATTGCCAACAAATCAATTTAGGCCCATTAGGCCCAATTAAATTCTTTAAAGGGCCAAGTGATGTATTTGGACTTTATGGAATTGGTTTTGGGCCCAATTGAATCCAATCCAAAAGTTCAAAACCAAATTTGGTCAAATCAAGCCCATTAAGCCCAAATACACACTTTTAGCCCAAATTATATTTAAATGCTTATTAACATAATTATAATATTCCAAATATCACAATTATTTTAATTAAAGTGTATTAGCCATGATTAATTAATTAAACTTAATATTTCCAAAATACCAATTAACTTAATTAATCATGCTTAATCCAACAATTTATGCTCAACACAAATTGAAACCAAAATTATCATTTCATGCTCAACATGCTCTTTGAATTCAACATAAACATTATTGACTTTGATTCTAATCCAATCAAACCAACAATCAACATTTAAAAATGTATTTAAACACATCATTTCATGTTACAAAAAAAAAAAATAAACATGCACTCCCAAACAGTAGGTATTTCAAATGTAATCATGCATAACTCTAAGTTATCATATTCTAAGAATGCTCAAAACATCAATTTGAAAGAATCATGTTCAAAACATAAAAGCCCCAAATTTTAGGCTCAAGAACCCTAGAAATTTTCATGCTTAAAATTGGCTCTGATACCATTGTTAGTGTTCCTAGAACATGCCAAGGATCTAATAAGCATGAAAACATGTGATTAAAATCATTATAAGTTGCGGAATACTTACAATGAATGGATTTGAGCTTTTAAAAATTTGAGAAGAGAACTCCAAGTTCCAAGCTTAAAGTGTTGATTCCAACCCTTGAAGATGTTTCCCTATCACCTTTGTTGATCTTTGAAGTGCTAGCTTATTTGAGTTTGCAAGAAAATCAAAGTGAAGAGAGGGAGGAAGCTCACGCCCAAGCCTTATGTGCTAGGGTTTGTTTTGGTTCAAGTGTTACCAAAAGAAAGAGAGAGTTGGTTTTGGTAAAATCACTTTTACCATTTTCACCTAAACTAGGTGGTTGGGTAAATGGTTTTATCAAAACCATTACAAGGTGGTTGAGTGGTAGGTGGCTTGGCATAAATGCCAACTACCACATGTGACGTGGGCCCCATATTTGAATTCAAAATTCAAATGTCTCTACGAACATTTGCCGCGGCTCGGTTCCGTTTAATCCGATTAAACGAACTATCGTCTCTGAATAATTAAATCTAATTTAATTAAATAACGATGCCTCACATATATTACGAACGTCGTTTACGAATTAATTCTAAATTAATTCGTTTGTTCGTATTAAAGTTCGACTTTAATTTCGTAATGAAATCCAATTCATATTAATATATCCGATATATTAATTTTAGCCCATTCAAATAAATTAAATAGAAAAATCAAATTTAACTATTAAATTTATTTTACCGATTAATTCCAAATTAATCACGTTATCTCTCTTTCGAACATATTTAATCCCAAATTAAATAAAGCCTCAATTAATCCCATATTAATTTTCTCTCTCTAAATTAATCCCAGATTAATTCTAGTCGAGTCAACTATCATCGGTGAATCTTTGGGAAGCGACCCAAGAGATCTCTGGATATGTTGGCAGTAAATTTGGTTATCAGACTATCCGATAAAGTGAGTACCTCGTACCACGTGCTTATCGATTTACAAGACATGGTTGGCTTCTAGCAAAGCACCGTGCCTACCCAATTATCCAGAAATATTCTTACTGGAATATATAATCTATGTCAGGCATAGAATACGTAGAATTGCGTATTGCGATCCAGTATCTGATGTCACAGTCCGTGCAAGGTGGGCTGGGGATGGAATAGTGTTGCCCCGTACGAAGCATATATCGGATATCAAACAACTAGTCTCTTTGAATCGGATAATCATGATCTTGTCATATTATCCCGATGGTTGCAACACAATAGAGAACTATCTATGAATCCATGCGTGATCATCATCTCCATATGTCTGAAGTGATACTTCCGTCTTGACATCACATCCAATACACTACGATTCTCAATAAACCCAATAGAGGCGTACACAAAACCTGTTAAAGCCCTGGACGACCAAAACCAAAGTTTACCGATTGTCGCAAGTACTAGCGATGCAAGTCTCAGGTTAAGACCAAATACATCTACCCTGAAGCGGACTCCCATAGACACATATACATACTACCAATGGGATTCCGCGGGGTCTATCCAGAGCGAAGCTGTTTTTCGTACCATCGGTAAAACACAACCTCATATCGCACTTGCATAAGTATCCTATACTTAAACATATGAGAACTGTTATGCCCTCACAACGCGCACAAGTGCAATACTAGTCTATTCCGCATTATCGATGTCTAGTCTCGATAATACTACGACTAGGGATATTTAATGATTAAACCTTTATGAATTGATACTGTCTCATACCATCTCAATCCGGAACTAATCATATGGACTTTTACCATTTATATATCAAAGTAAATAAATTATGAAACAGTAAAATGACAATTTCATTACTACATAGTTAATTTTGTACAAAAACACAATGTCTTTTACAAACAGTGACGCTATGGGTCATAATTGTCTAACACAAGACCCACGGGAACAAGACCCATAAGCCTAAGGAACAAGACCCTTATCTCAAATAGGATTCTTCATACAATATCATACCATAATCGAAATCATTGTCATACATAAGACCGATATGGTCAATACATAGCATATACTTACTTAGATCGCCGAATAGCCAGCAGTTGTAGTCACCGACACTCTAACCTATGCTCTGATACCATCATTGTAACATCCCTCTTTAGCAGCAATGTTACCGGCATGAGACAGGCTAAACCCATCTCCATAAGCCTCTGATTCTAGAAAAATTTCGGCATGATGTATTTGTTATATCATGCAACCTGGCCTAAAGCCAGCATCCATAAACAACAATCTAAACATAAACTACTAGACTCTTTATTTCCCCAAGACCTGGTGACTGGTTGACTGCAACGCTGCTATCCGACCGTTCCGTAACTTTGAAATCTACGATCAACCGTTTAGGTTGCCAACCTGCAAAACTCAAACAATGTAGTATAATGAGTCATAAGACTCAGTAAGTAACTATGCTCCTACCTTGAGCATCATACACAAGCAAGGTTTTAATTCCAGTTTACATATTATGCCTGGGATTTCTAAGTGGTTCACACATTCTCTAAATTACCAACTGTTCATACTGTCTGTTTCCTAGCCAATTGGCAAACATTCTTTTTCTTATATTCCTTTAATGTGAGCATTCATACACTGATCTCTTTTTGTTTTCTACTGACGTGCTTCCTAGCTTATTCATTTGAAATCATTGCATACTTATTTATATCAATCTGAATATATCATCGAATTATCTGTACAATCACTTATATATCTCATATCGTTTTCACATAAATCATGTATCAATTATTTGAAGTCACATGTACTAGTCACTTGTATATATAACTTTCACATCGTATACAAATCGTTTTAATTCATAACACACGTCAAACAATACTCCCTTTTGCTCTTTTAATCATTTCCTTTATTTTTAATCATATAAGTTACAACATGCAGTTCTTCTCTAACTTGAATAATTCAATAACCAACAATCATTCACATTCATTCTTACTTATAACTTTTACATATATCTAGCATTAACATATTCATTGTGGAACATATATATCATTCATGGTATATCATATAGCAGTGTTCACATACATATACATATACATATCATTTTCTTATCTTCTTATCTTTCTCTAACTTTGCTACCTCAAGCTTAGGTGAATTATTAAAGTTATCTTCTTACCATTTTATTTAACACATCATTGATTCATCATAGATAATCCATATTAACTATATATACAACAGATATGCATCTCATCATCATGTGTATGCACTAGTGCTGGTTTGTGCAAACAATGCTCGTACAGAACCCATTACCTATTTTAGAATAGGTATGGGGTGAATTCCATCTGAACGGATCCTATCCAGCACCACTACCATGCAACATACAATTGTAGATCATATGTGCACACATAGGTAACAATATCATCGTGCGCAAATATCATATGCATGAATCACATGAACTTTAAAAGCTTTAATTCATATTAACATCTTATAACTTCACTTTGCTTGGAAAGTTTCTTTCTTTTTAGAAAACTCACAATTCTTCATAATACATTCTATTTAGAAAATATTCTTTGGAAAAAAAACTTTTTCGGAAAACTCATACGTGAAATTTCCTTCGTTTTTATGTTTTAGAAAACTCTTTTGCTAAAAATCTGCTTTTTGAAAACTCATTCTGAAATTCTTTCTTGTTCTGGTACCTTTTTTTCTAAAACCATCTTTCTAAGTTCTTTTCTAAAACTCTTTTCTGAAAACTGAAATCTGAAATCCTTTTTCTGAAAACCAAACTGAAATCTAAGATCTTTTTTTTTTTTTTTTTTTTTTTTTTTTTTTTTTTTTTTCTGAAAATCGAATCTCCGCCGTAGGCGCATCTCCGCCCGAAGGTGCATCTCCGCCCGTAGGTGCATCTTCGCCCGAAGGCGCATCTCCGCCCATAGGCGCATCTTCACCCGAAGGCGCATCTTCACCCGAAGGCGCATCTCCGCTCGTAGGCGCATCTCCGCCCGTAGGCGCATCTCTGCCCGTAGGCGCATCTCCGCCCGAAGGCGCATCTCCGCCCAGGAATGTACCATCTGAGCGCTGAGGATCTAGGAGCATCCCCCCAGTCCTCCACATGTGTACATGTGTCAAATCCGTCAATTCCAATTAGTGTATAACTTGGATGGGTCAAATCCCAAATCTCGAATCCATATGAAATCCGTCAATTCCAACTGAATCTCAAGTCACATATTGGGGTGAGTTTTTCCCTCATGCCCCAAAAACCATAAAACTCATGCTTTAACATCTCAAAACTAAGAGAAACATTTTTGGGAATATATTGTCTTTTGAAAAAAAACATTCGAAACTTTTCTTTGAAACATTTTGAATCTTTGAAAACATTCTTAGCTTTTGCTCAACTGCTGAAAATCTTAGCACACATATATATATATATGTATTTCTTATGCTTTATTCTACTCCAGCCATACTTTCTTACCGTGTCATATGTGTTCATGTACATATTCTTGCAAACTCATAAATTAATGACATATGCATTCTATTCCTTACATGTTTTTATTTTGAGTTAACTCGTTGTTCTATATGTCTTGTCATCCTCATCATACTTTACGTATAACACACATGCTCATTTACACGATGAGTTGTTATAACTTAATAAATCCACACACTTTGATAAGTATTTACACACAGTGTTATAAATTCATACTCAAGTTAACTTGTATTAACTTTTCGACCATATTATCACATCAACACAATTTACATTCAACTTGTGCTCAACCGCTCTCGTACTATTCAAACATAAAACCAATATCGAAAATTTCATAATTATACCTACACACATGCAATCAAAACTATTATACTATATCATACTTCACACAAATCCAAACTTTGAGTTCTCAGTTCTTAAACTTATTTAACTATTTCTCAAATATCAACATGTGCTCAAGGATCTCATTTATATATATTTATATGCACATATACTCTATGTTCATTTATGCATGCCTCAAGATACTTGTGCATAAAACACATACTCATTATATACAAGCTTACTTATTTCTCCGTGCATACTTGCCCACTTTTGTACATATATACTTACTTCCTTATAATTTATCATTCTTTAAACTTTAATCTCATTCCCTAGGGTGTAATTTATATAGCCCATAAACCCAAGTATTCTTATGTTACACTCATAATTATTTGCTCACATTTCATGTATACTCAAATACTTTATCATTCTTATACTTTCAATCTAAGGCTCACTATTATCTTACTGCTTATATACACATATATTCTTCCTATGTTAGGGTTGCATATATCTTTATAAAATATCTTTATTATCTAAATTCAAACAAAACACGTCTCAAGTATTCATCGCATAGGTTACTAACCTGGAACTCTTACGTTATCCGAGTTTGATACCTTCTATTGTAACCATCAGGTATCCAAAGCATGTACACATCAACTCCACTTCCTTTAATTCACAAATATATTTAACTTATCAGTGTCAGAATACTCATTCACTTTATCATATCATGCACTTTATTTTCGCTATGCATTCATCATTAACACACATTCTTCATCTACTTCACAAGTCATCAAACAATGCATTACCATATACCTTTATTACTACCAATCTTTATTCCAATTCACAAAGATGCAAACCTCATTCCATTATTACCCATTTCGGCCAATATGCACATTTTCAAGTTTAGCACTTTTCAATAATTTTCATTATCATATATAAACATTCATCCTAATACGCATTATTCATCATCAAGCCATTATCAAATCATGGAAATCATCCCCACAAACATATATCAAACTTGATCAAACCATAAAACACAACTTACTAATTTTTGCCATGTTTTCCAGCAGTGTTACTATCTGAACAAGTCTCGGTTTCTTCATCATTTTAGGAGAAATTTAATTCCAATTGAACACCAAATTTACAAGAATTTATTTAACACCTTAATGAACAAAACTCATACTTACCACTTAGCCTAATTCAACTCCTAATGTCCACATATTAATTGATTTATAGCTAGCTGTCTGCATGAAAATATGACAGAACCAGCCCCAATCATCATGCTTTAAATTTTCCAATACTCAAAATTGCATAAAACCATTTTGCAGGCATATATATAAGACATAAGGCAACAAGTTTCATATTTTACACTTGTGCTAATTCCACTTCCAAGGCCACGTAAATCAGAGTACAAACCGATCTTACTGTTTTCGACTAAACTGTCCAATTATATCTTTTGCATTTCTCATTCCAATCATCATTTTAAGTTTGAGTCATCATTAATCACCAACAAAAAACAAAAAACAACCCATCCTTATTACCCCTCAATTTTGGCCAGCCCTTAGAGAAAAGAAAATTGTGCATTTCAACTCGTAATGCTTCAATACATGTTCATATTATCACTAAATGTAGAAAATACATGCTACAAGCTCTATTGAAGCTAAAATTCCAAATTGAAATCCTAGGGTTCAAAAGTTGCGAATTTGGGGCCTCTAAATTTCTTTTGAAACTGAAATAAAGAAAAAGGAAAAAGAAAAAGAAAAGAAGCTCATGTGTAATAATGAAGCCGGAATCCATTATTTGTTGCTTCTAATGGCTTGGGGATGAAGGGAAAATGAGAAAGCGTTTTTGGGAACCAAATTTTTTTTTGAGCATGAAGAAGGTGATGAAAATTTCTCTTTTTATAAAAGAGGGCTGATTTTTTCTGTATTTAAAAGAGTGGAGAAGATTTTGCCACATGTCATAATTTCTAGACATTTCCCGAAATTACTATAGCTGCCACTGCAATCTTAATTTTTGACTTAGTTCTGCTCTGATTTTGGGAAAATATTCAACTCAAAGTTTGTGTGTCTATGTCTTAGCTTCGAAAAGGTATATTATTCGTCAAAATCAGAGTTAAAACGAAAATATTACGGCTTTTTTACTAACAGCTGTTCAAAATGAAAAATTTAGCGGAAAAGCGCTAAAACTTTAAAATTTATCCCGAGTCTCCGGTTGGGATTTCTAAGTCATGGAAATCATTTTTATATCATAAAGTGAATATTAACATGCTTCGCATAATTATTTACTATGTTGGGCAGGTTACACGCTACCGGTCTGTTACATATGTGACTATGGAAATTGTTATTTTATCATTTTTTAATTGGATTACATAAATATAAAGTGATAAAAGTCCTTATGATTAGTTTCAGAATATACGATATGAGACAGTATTATCCACTAAGGTTTAATCATTAAACATCCCTAGTCGTAGTATTATCAAGATTGGACATCGATAATGCGGAATAGACTAGTTTTGCACTTGTGCTCATTGTGGGAGCATAACGGCATAGTTCTTATGTATTTAAGTATTGGATGCTTATGCAAGTGTGATAGGAGGTTGTGTTTACCAATGGTACGGAAACAGCTTCGCTCCGGATAGACCCCACGGAATCCCATTGGTTGTATGACAATGTGTCTATGGGAATCCGATTCAGGGTAGTTGTATTTGGTCTTAACCTGAGACTTGCATCACTAATACTTGCGACAATCATTACGCTTTAGTTTTGGTCGTCCGGGACTTTAACAGGTTCTGTGTATGCCTCTTCTGGGCTTATTGAGAATCGTAGAGTATTGGATGTGATGTCAATATGGAAGTATCACTTCAGTCATATGAAGATGATGATCACACAGGGATACAGAACTGGTACTCTAATGTGTTTCAACCATCGGGATAATGTGACAACGTCATGATTATCCGATTAAAGAGACTAGTTGCATGTGATCCGATATATGCTTCGTACGGGGCAGACACTACTCCAACCCCAGGCCTTACATGTGACATCTGATACTGGATCGCAATACGCAATACTACGTATTCTACGCCTGAAAAAGATTATATATTCTAGTAAGAATATTTCTGGAGAATTAGGTAGGCACGGTGCTTTGCAATAAGCCAACCATTTCTTGTAAATCAGTTAGCACGGACTACGAGGTACGCACTTAATCTGATAGTCTGATAATCAGATTTACTGCCAACATATCCAGAGGTCTCTTGGGTCGCTTCCAAAAGATTCACCGATGACAGTTGACTTAAATTAGAATTAATATGGGATTAATTAAGGGAGAGAAAATTAATCTGGGATTAATTGAGGATTATTTAATCTGGGATTAAATGTGTTCGGAAGAGAAAGAGCGCGATTAATTTGGAATTAATCGTATAAAATAATTTAATAGTTAATTTTTATTATTCTATTTAATTTATTGATATGGACTAAAATTAATATATCGGATATATTACTAAGAATTGAATTTTATTACGAAATTAAAGTCGGACTTTAATATGAATGAACAGATTAATTTAGACTTAATTCTAAAGACATTCGTAATATATTACGATGAGTCGTATTTTAATTTAAATTAGTTTTTAATTTTTTTTCGATGAAAATCATTTAATCGGATTAAATGGATCCGAGCCACGGCAAACATTCGGTAGAAACCATTTGAATTTTGAATTCAAAAGTGGGGCCCACTTCACATGTGGTAGTTGGGAGAGTGGTTGGCATTTATGACAAACCATCCACTTTCTAACCACATGGTTTTGGTTTTGGTAAAACCAAAGCCCCAACCACTTTGTTTAGGTGAAAAGGGTAAATGGTTTTTACCAAAAGCCATCTCTCTCTCACTTTCAACACACACAACACAAATAAAACCCTAGAACTACCACTATGGGCGTGAACCTCTCATCTCTCTCTCTTTGATTTTGTTGCAAGAGTCTAGCACTTCCCATTGAGAGACACACATATTTCATTTCAAAGAAGCTAGCACTTCCAAAAGTCTTCTAAGGTGATGGGGAAACAAACTCAAACCTTGGAATCCTTGCTCCACTGCCTCTCACGTACCAACACCATCATTGTCTCACGTCCTTCTTTCACTGCCTCTCACGTAACAGCCTCTTACCTCACGTCCTTTGCTTCAACAGTCCTTCACTTGTCTCAATTCAGCGCAAATAATCACCCTAACCAGTAGCCCCAATTGACGTCATAAAGCCCAGTGAATTGCCTTAGTTCACACCTACAAACAGTCCCCGAAAAAAATGCCCAAAATGCATCTAAAAAACTTCCCAAAATAGTCCAGATTTTATCGTAAAACTACACCAGATGCTGCCCCGTAAAACCCATAAATCGCAAACTAAAACAGCCCCACATTACCGTAAAACAGTGAGCCTAAACCGTGACAAAAAACCACAGCGAAACATAGTGAAACAGTAGCCCAAACAGCGAAACAACGAGGAAAAACTTTGAACCAGTGAACCGGAGGAGTTGCGGAGCATCAACCTTTTAACAATCGCGTACCGCACTTCCGAGAGACGACTTAAGAGGTTAGACCTGAGAGCACCTTCTCTATTTATTTCTTTTTTTTTTATTTATTATGTTACTTTTATTTCACATGAGTATTATGGATTGAGCATGATGTGATTCCCAGAGATGAACTGAAGTGTTGTTCTCTCTTTGTGGTATATCGGATGGAAACCCGGACATAAATTCTGTAGCTGAATCTGATGAGCAATAGGTCTGAGACTGAGACAATGCGGTCTGCACTCGGGATAATACAATGCCACATAACACCATTGAGAGACACACATATTTCATTTCATCCAACCTTGTTTTGGGTATGATTTAGCCATTAGTATGTTATTTCTTTACACATGATTTAGTTATTTATTTTCGCATTAGGAATTTAATTTGCATTTATGTTTAAGTTTGTTATTTATTTATATTGTCGTGTTATTGATTTGATGCATTTGTGTACTTGCGTGCTTGCCGTTATAATAACTTACTTTTAAAGCATGCAAACTTAGATCTAGGCTTTATTTTCATGCACATGAATACATAAATATAATACTCTTGGGAATATATGTTGCATAGACTTGTTTAAATTATTGCACAAATCCGTTCATTACAAGTGGCATAAGTAAGGGAACATTCCGAACCCAACGGTCTGAGGTCTTCCCTTGCGAAGGGTGAGTACGATCTTAAATCATTTTCCCAGTTCACACCGGGTGGCGACTCCATTTTGTTCTCCGATTTAGTTCCTCCGTGAGCTATTCCATACTCCCAACTAGGCCGCGAGCCTAGAACAGCGTCACCGATTTCTGTGCCTATAAAAAGTAGAGCAGAGAAAGCAGTGAGAAGAGACATGAAGCGAAGAGAGAGAGTCAAAGGAAGAAGAAGAAGAATAAGACAACTAAAACCAGTGAGTTAAATTCAGTTCAACAACTTCAGTGTTTATAGGTGCATGAGGAAATCCATATGAGTATACTATGTAATGATTTTCTTAAGCTTTGATTAAATTTGACAAATTAGGGGTTTATGGGTTTAAATTGATTTGATGAAGAAAACTAAAAATTGAATTAAGAATGGTAATGATGAGTAATTAGAGTAATCCAACAATGATTTTAATCTTGAAATGAAAGAAATAAAATTAGATTAAGAAATAATAGATTTGAGGAAAAATGACATGAACCCTAGTAGAAATTGGGAAAAAAACCGATGGTAGGATGAATTGATGATAAAAGGTGATATAAAGGTAGTGAAATCTGGACAATAAATTTAAATGAGATTCTAAAATATGTATATATTATGTGTACAAGAGAAGTAGTGAAAGTTATGAAGACAATAAGAACAGAAACAATACTCGTAGAAAGAGGATGACAATAGTAATAGTTGTAGTGGAAAAAGAAGAACCAGATATTATAATAGTAGAGAAAGAGGAGAAGACAGCAGTAGTATTAGTAGTGGTATTGGATGTGTCTATAATTGAGAAATGTGAAGTATGAATTATCAGTGGATAGTAAAATAGTTCTGAAATTTGAAATGAATTTAGTAATGAAAATGAGTCATGAAAGTGTTCTGTGAATAATTGATGAAATTAGTGGTGTTGATCTGATTTTTGAATGTTTGTAAGTATCAGTAGTGTTGTTTGAAACAAGTTTTAGCAGTGTGATTGTATATCTATAGTGAATATGGACTTGTGGTATGCATTCTGAGTTTGAAGCACAGATTGGATCATAGAGTCTACCATTAAATCTAAATTAGGGGTTCGAGTCAGAACATTGAAGGGTCAGACCCTGAAAGATAATCAGACCCACATGAGCTTCAGAGTAGACCATGAAATCAGCCCCGGAGTGGCCTCCAAAAAGCCTCTGAATTGGCCTTAAATTTGCTTAGATCAACCCCTGAATAAACCACAAGTAACCCCGAAATGATAGAACCTGTTATGGTATCCCCTGACCCTGAATCTGATCAGCCTTTGCCCCTAATGAACTTTAGACCATGATCAGTACTCAGAGTCAGTTTCTGCTTTTAAAAAAAATGAAAAAATGACTCATGGCCTTAACTAAGGCAGACCTTGACATCGGACCTTGAAGGCAGATCCTGAAGGCAGACCCTGAGTCAGACTCTGAGCAGACCAAAGATCAGACCTTATCAGCTAAGACTTGATTTAGACTTTGACTACTTAATATTGGGTCAAACCCTGGCATTGGAAGAGATTCAGACCCTGATCAACAAGTATCGTCAGACCCTGACTAATCTTCTAAAGTCTGCCCCTGACCTATGAGCAGACCCTGTTTAGACTTTACGATTTGCCCCTAAAATCAGATCCTGATCCAACCTTATTTTTTTTTTAACAGACCCTTACTTCTGACCAGACTTTGCTTCTGATCCGACTTTGCCTTTGATCAGCCCCTGACCAGTCACCATTTCAGACCCTGGTCAGTGAAATAATTCAGACTCTGAAAACTTAAATCTAGATCAGAACCTGATCAGTAAGTAGTATCAGACTCTAAGAACTGGGAGTTGAGTCAGACCCTACCCAGGAGTTCAGTCAGCCCCTTAAAATGAAGAGCCGAGGAGTTCGATCCTTGCAAAATAGAACCAAATTAGCCTCTACAATATGAAAATAATTTGAAAGTTAATAGTTTATGAGTGTATATGTGTATTAGTATAGTAGTATAAGCATATGGTGCATAAAGAAGAGCAAGCATTAGCATGGTAAAGGAATAATGCATTCTGCATGCACGTTGTATGAACTTTCCAGAACTGAAGTTGAGGATGATTTTGAAATTTAGATAGTTTTAAGGAAAGTTTTCAGATACTTTTGAAAGAAAGGCTTTCAGAAAATATTTGATATAGTTTTAAGTTTTAAAAGCATGAGTTTATGGTTTTCTAGGCATGAGGGAAAAAAACTCACCCCAGTATGTAACTTGAGATACAGATGGAATTCACGGACAAAGTCATGTGCACATGTAGAGGACTGAGGGGACGCTCTCAGATCCGCAACCAGGACTACAGGTGGCAGATCCCCGAAATCCTAGTATGGTGGCTACATTGCCAGTTGAGCTGTTGTCCTGGGTGTAAAGCTCTACATTGCCAGTTGAGCTGTTGTCCTGGACGTAGGGCACCATCAGCCTCAGAGATGCCGCAGTTGAGCTGTTGTCCTCGGCATCGAGTATTATCAGTTTTCAGAGATGCTGTAGTTGAGCTATTGTCCTAGGCATCGAGTATCATTAGTTTTCAGTTTTCAGATTTTCAGTACACATCTTTCAGATTTTCAGTGCCGAGATTTCAGAAATCAGATTATAGTAAATAGTTTTCAGAAACAGAATTTAGAAACAATATTTCAGATTTCAGTTTTCAGTTATAGCTTTCAGAAAGTGCTTTTAGGAAAAGAAAGTTTCCAGAAATAGTATTTTTTATAAGAGATACAAGTTTTAAGCAGAAATCGGTTTTCAAGTGAAGTTTTCAACAAGAAGTATTTTCTAGGAGCATAACATGTTAAAGTATAGCATGGTTACAAATCATGCATATAAATCATGTATTCTAGTAATTTTGAGATGCATATAGTTGATGCAAATGCATGATAGCGTAATCACATTCATGTAAGTATATAACAGATGTTTATATATATTATATGTCTATATATAATGAGTTTTTCAGAGGGCATTGAGGTATGATAACATTACTATATATATATATATATATATGAGTACGTGATTAATAATAGTTTGTGAATAGAAATGATATTTTTATCATACTGATTTGATGATATTTCATGAAAGTAAAAGAAATAAAGTATAATGATTGTCTGAGCTAATTAACTAAGGGTTATAAGAAAGTGGAGTAATATTAGAGTAGCGCAGCAGAAGCGTGTGGGATATGATATAGTGAATAAGAATATGGAAACTTGATATGTATATCATGCATGATTCAGAGAGAGTATCAACAGTAAAGAAAATAAATGTTTGCGAAAACCATAGGAGTCATCTAGTGAATCCAGACTTAGGATATATTTCTGTGATCACTTAGATAGTTAGATTAATAAATAAAATGGAATTCAGACCTTGCTTGTGTTTGATGCTCAAGGTAGGAGCATAGTTACTTATTAAGTCTTATGACTCACTCCATAACAGTATTCTGAGTTTTGTAGGTTGGCGACCTAATCGGTCGACCGGAGATAGCAGAGTTGCAGAGGAGCAAGATAGCAGCGTTGCAGTCAGCCAGTCACCAGGTCTTGGGAGTATGAGTCCAATTGTAAAAAGTCTGTATTAGTCGAGTTGTATAAGATTGAAATTTTTTTTGTACATACGTATTTTTGGGCTTGGTGCCCCAGTTATATGAAAGTTCAGTTTACCATTTATGCATTTTATTATTTATTGGGCCCATTAGAATTCATTGCATTGCATAATTTCAAGTCATTCATACAAGTTAGCTAGAGGCTTACGGTGATAGACCAGTCTATTACCTGCCGGTAACATCTCCCTAGCGGGATGTTACAAAGATGGTATCAGAGCATAGATTTATAGAGTGTCGGTGACTCTTGCAGCTGCTGGTATTCGATAATTTGAATAAATATATATTATAGACCATATCGGTCTCTTATTTGAGAATGATTTTGATTATAACGTGCTATATATGAGTATTAGAAGACTGAGTTGAATAATATGTATTAGAATTATAGCAACGAATATGAATTGAATACTCTGTATGAAAATGCTGTGTATGAACATGATCTGAATGTTAGCATGGCTATGATATATGTATGTTTATGCTTTATTATCGAATGCTCGGAGCAGGATTCGAGGACGAATCCTATATAAGGAGAGGTGAATGTAACATCCCAGATTATTTAAGCCCGTTTGGCGAATTAGAATAATTTTAAAGGATTAATTATAGCATAGTAATACCAAACCAGATGGGCTAGAATGTAATTTTCAGGGTTTGTATATAAAAGCCCTAGATATTTATTTAGACACGTTTCAATTTTTGGACACACGTTGGAGAAGAGAAATCAGAAAGTTCGAGAGAAAGAATTGGAGAGAGAAAGAGAGGAAAAGAGAGAGAGATGAGGAGCTCCGGTGAACTCCGGCCGTGTCTCCGATCACCGGTGAGTCTCCAACGTGCCAATGACGCTTGGAAGGAAAGCAGAGCAGAAAGAAGTGAGCAGAGACAGGAAGCGAGAGAGATAGTCGAAGGAAGAAGAAGAAGAATGAGACAACCAAAAACCAGTGAGTTAAATTCAGTTCAACGGCTTCAGTGTTTATAGATGCATGAGGAAATCCATGTAAGTATACTATGTAATGATTTTCTTGAGCTTTGATTAAATTAACAAATTGTTGATGAAGAAGAAAACTAAAAATTGAACTAAGAATGGTAATGATGTGTATATTAGAGTAATCCAACATTGATTTTAATCTTGAAATTGAAAGAAATAAATTGGATTAAAGAAATATGAGATTTGAGGAAAAATGACATGAACCCTAGTAGAATTGGGAAAAACACCGATGGTAGGATGAATTGATGATAAAATGTGATATATAGTTTAGTGAAATCTGGAAAATAAATTAAAATGAGATTCTAGAATGTGTATATATTATGTGTACAAGAGGAGTAATGAAAGTTATGAAGACAATAGGAACAAAAACAATACCCGTAGAAAGAGGATGACCGTAGTAATAGTTGTAGTGGAAAAAGAAGAACTAGATCTTAGAATAGTAGAGAAAGATGAGAAGACAATAGTAGTATTAGTAGTGGTATTGGATGTGTCTATAATTGTGAAATGTGAAGAATGAATGATCAGTGGATATTTAAAATAATTCTGAAATTTGAAATGAATTTAGTAATTAAAAGGAGTCATGAAAGTGTTCTATGAATAATTGATGAAATTAGTGTGTTGATCTGATTTGTGAATGTTTGTAAGTATCAATAGTGTTACTGAAACAAGTTTTAGAAGTGTGATTGTATATCAGTAGTGAATATTGACATGTGGTATGCATTATGAGTTTGAAGCACAGATTGGACCATTGAGTCTGCCATTAGATCTGAATTAGGGGTTCGAGTCAGAACCTTGAAGGGTCAGAACCTGAAAAGATAATAAGACCCACATGAGCTTCAGAGTAGACCAAGAAATCATCCCCGGAATGGCCTCCAATAAACCTCTGAATCGACCCTTGAATTTGCTTAGATCAGCCCCTATATACATTATATGTCTACATATAATGAGTTTTTCAGAGAGCATTGAGGTATGATAATATGACTCTATAAATATATATATGAGTACATGATTGATAATAGTTTGTGAATTGAAATGATATTTTTATCATACCGATTTGATGATATTTCATGGAAGTAAAAGAAAGAAAGTATAATGATTGTCTGAACTAATTAACTAAGGGTTATAAGAAATTGAAATAATATTAGAGTAGCGCAGCGGAAGAAGCATGGTGGGATATGATATGGTGAATAAGGAATATGGAAACTTGATATGTATGTTATGTATGATTCAGAGAAGAGTATCAACAATAAAGAAAAGAATTGTTTGCGAAAACGATATGAGTCATCTAGTGAATCCAGACTTAGGATATATTTATGTGATCACTTAGACAATCAGATTAATAAATAAAATGGAATTCAGACCTTGCTTGTGTTTGATGCTCAAGTAGGAGCATAGTTACTTATTGAGTTCTATGACTCACTCTATAAAAGCATTCTGAGTTTTACAGGTTGGCGACCTAATCGATCGACCAGAGATAGCAGAGTTGCAGAGGAGCCAGATAACAGCATTGCAGTCAGTTAGTTACCAGGTCTTGGGAGTATGAGTCCAGTTGTAAAAAGTCTGTATTAGTCGAGTTGTATAAGATTGAAAAAGTTTTTGTACATACGTATTTTTGGGCTTGGTGCCCCAGTTATATGAAAGTTCAGTTTACCATTTATGCATTTTATTATTTATTGGGCCCATTAGAATGCATTGCATTACATAATTTCAAGTCATTCAAACGAGTTAGTTAGAGGCCTACGGTGATAGACCAGTCTATCGGCTACCGGTAACATCTCCCGTAGTGGGATGTTACAAAGATGGTATCAGAGCATAGGTTTATAAAGTGTCGGTGATTACAGTTGCTGGCTATTCGATAATTTGAGTTAAAATACATTATTTATAGACCATCTCAGTCTTTTATTTGAGAATGAATTTGATTCTAGCGTGCTATATATGGGTATTAGAAGATTGAGTTGAATAATATGTATTAGAATTATAGCAACAGATATGAATTGAATACTCTATATGAGAATGATGTGTATGAACATGATCTGAATGTTAGCCTGGATATGATATATGCATGTATATGCTTTGTTATTGAATGCCCAGAGCAGGATTCGAGTACAAATCCTATATAAGGAGGGGTGAATGTAACATCCCAGATTATTTAAGCCTGTTTAACGAATTAGAATACTTTAAAAGAATAATTATAACATAGTAATAACCAAAACCAGAGGGGCTAGAATGTAATTTTTAGGGTTTGTATATAAAGGCCCTAAATATTTATTTAGATACGTTTCAATTTTTGGACACACGTTGGAGAAGAGAAACCAGAAAGTTCGAGAGAAAGAGTTGGTGAGAGAAAAAGAATGAGAAAAAGAGGAATAGAGAGAGAGAGATGGGGAACTCCGGTGAACTCCGGCCGTGTCTCCGATCACCGGTGAGTCTCCAACGTCCAATGACGGTTGGAAGGAAAGCAGTGGCAGAAAGCATTGAGCAGAGAAATGAAGCGAGGGAGAGAGTCGAAGGAAGAAGAAGAAGAATGAGACAACCAAAAACTAGTGAGTTAAATTCAGTTCAACAGCTTCAGTGTTTATAGATGCATGAGGAAATCCATATAAGTATACTATGTAATGATTTTTTTAGGCATTGATTAATTTGACAAATTGGGGGGTTATGGGTTTAAATTGATTTGATGAAGAAAACTAGAAAGAATTGAACTAAGAATGGTAATGATGAGTATATTAGAGTAATCCAACATTGATTTTAATCTTGAAATTGAAAGAAATAAATTGGATTAAAGAAATAATAGATTTGAGGAAAAATGACATGAACCCTAGAAATTGGAAAAAATCGATGGTAGGATGAATTGATGATTAAAATGTGATATATAGGTTAGTGAAAATCGGAAAATAAATTAAAATGAGATTCTATAATGTGTATATATTATGTGTACAAGAGAAGTAATGAAAGTTATGAAGACCATAGGAACAGAAACAATACTCGTAGAAAGAGGATGACAGTAATAGTTTGTATTGGAAAAAGAAGAACTAGATATCATAATAGTAGACAAAGAGGAGAAGACAGCAGTAGTATTAGTAGTGGTATTGGATGGTCTATAATGAGAAATTTGAAGTATGAATGATCAGTGGATATTTAAAATAATTCTGAAATTTGAAATGAATTTAGAATTCAAAGGAGTCATGAAAGTGTTCTGTGAATAATTGATGAAATTAGTGTGTTGATCTGATTTGTGAATGTTTGTAAGTATCAGTAGTGTTGCTGAAACAAGTTTTAGCAGTGTGATTGTGTTAGGTTTCTACTATAGTTTCAAGGATCATTCAAGCAAGAAATCATGTGTGAATACTCATAAGAAGTATGGCGAAATCATACTTACATAGATCTGCTCTTGCGATGCGAGGAACAACAAAAATTTCCTTGATGAAGCTCACGGGTTTTGCCTTCTCTTTGTGCTCCATTGATGTCTTCAAGCTCCAAGCTTTCAAAATGGATTCCATGCTCAAGGGTTTGTTTCCCTATCACCTTTGTATGTCCTCTTTAGAGTGCTAGCTCCATGGAAAAATTTTCCACAAATTTTCCCTAAGTCTTCTTCTCATTCTCGGCCAAGCAAGATTTTGGAGAGGAAATATGGCCCTAGGCCGAAACTTGAAGAAGGAAGAAGAATGCCTCTTGGCCAAATTTGAGAGGGAGAGAGAGAGAGAGGTAAAAGTGTTGTGTGTTAATGTATATCTAATACCAAAAATTTGAAAGTCAAATACCAAATATTAAAATAATGATAAATGTCTTTCAAGTCACACTTGAGTGATTTACACTCAACCATCAATCCATCACTCAAAAGTGACTTGACATCATATCACTCAAAGTGACAAAACATCTATCACTTGATGACAAATGATGACGCGTGAAGTGACTTGTGGGCCCCACTTGATTCGAAATACGAGTGGCCCACAAATACTCCCGGGCTCGGGTTCGTTAATTCCGAATTAACGAATTTTCCATTGCGACGTAATTAACTCAAATTTAATTAAATATTTATGCCTAGCAAAATTACTATTCATGTCGCTAGCAAACTAATTCTAAATTAACTCGTTTGCCCGAATTAAAATCTAATTTTAATTCCTTGTCGAAATCCAATTTCGTTTAATATATCGAATATATTATTTTATCGATCAATTCCAAATTAATCGTTCTCTCTCTTTAAATAATATTTTATCCCAGAAAAATATCTCCGTAATTAATCCCAGATTAATTTTCTCTCTTATAATTAATCCCAGATTAATAAAGTGCGAGTCATACTTCTTCGGTGAATCTTCGGGAAGCGACCCATGAGATCCCCGGATATGTTGGCAGTAAATCCGGTCATCGGACTATCCGAACATGTACGTACCTTATACAATATTTTTACCGATTTACAAGACAAGGTTGGCTTCTAGCAAAGCGCCATGCCTACCCAATTCTCCAGAAATATTCTTAAAGGAATATATAATCTGTATCAGGCGTAGTATACATAGTATTGGGTATTGCGATCCAGTATCGGATGTTCACGTGCAAGGTCTGGGGCTGGAATAGTGTCTGCCCCGTACGAAGCACATATCGGATGTCTGGTAAATAGTTTCTATAATTGGATAAACATGACCTAGTCATATTATCCCGATGACTGTAGTACTTAAGAGTACTAGATCCGTATCCTACGTGATCATCATCTCCACTATAACTGAAGTGATATTTCCATCTTGACATCACACCCAATACACTACGATTCTCAATATACCCAGAAGATGCGTACACATAACCTATTAAAGCCCTGGACGACCAAAACCAAAGTATATTGATTGTCGCAAGTATTAGCGATGCAAGTCTCGGGTTAAGACCAAATATACCTACCATGATTCGGACTTCCAAAGACACATAGTTATAATACCAATGGAATTCCGAGGGGTCTATCTAGAGCGAAGCTATTTTCCGTACCATCGGTAAAACACAACCTCCTATTACACTTACATGAGTATCCAATACCCAAATATTTGAGAACTATGCCGTTATGCTCCCACAATGTGCATAAGTGTAATACTAGTCTATTCTGTATTATCGATGTCCAATCTCGATAATACTACGACTATGGATATTTAATGATTAAACCTTTTTGGATTGATACTGTCTCATATCATCTCAATCCAGAACTAATCATAAGGACATTCTATCATTTATATATCTTGGTAATCCAATTACAAATGATAAAAGAGCAATTTCCTTTTTCACATAGTTAATTTATACAACAACACCATGATCTTTACAAATAGTGATGCTATGGGTCATAATTGTCCAACAATCTCCCACTTGGCCTATAGCCAATCACTCAGGTGTCTTACACCTGAACTATATATGGGTGGCTCAAACTTCTACTGAGAAACAGCTTTCGTCAGCGGATTTACAAGGTTATCATCTGATGCGATTTATTCGATCATCACATCGCCACGATGTATGATTCGAACGAATCAGATGAATAATTGAAGTATATATCTGGATCGTTGATGAGACCGTTAATTCTTTAGCCTATGCTGCAGCCTAGCTCAGCTGCTAATAGAACTAATTTAATCTAATTAGATTTATTATCGATCCAAAAGGCTTCTATTGCTGCCTCAGCTGCAACAATATTTCACTTTCGTTGTTTATTCGGTAACAGTATATTTCTTGGAATATTTCCAGCTCACTGTTCCGTTAGTCAAAATTATAGTACCTTTGTTACGACTTATAGTCATTTTATCGGTTAGGAAACTTGTAACGGTGAACCCAATCACTTCAAGTTCTCATTCTCCATAGTATAAGACAGCATCCTTAGTTCGTCTAAGATACTTAAGGATGTTCTTAACTTCAATCCAGTGACTATCACTTGGATTGGCCCGATTGTGACTCCATATGCTTAAAGCATATGAGACACCAGGTCACATACATTTATTTCAATGTACGAGTTCTCAGAGAGTGCCAACAACCTTTAGATCTAACTCAATAGATCTTTATTCCTAGAATAAAGGTTGTTTCTCCCGAGTATTCTACGGAGAATTTTTCATGAAAGCCAAGCTTTCACCGATTGTAATATGGGATTATCATTTCCAAGAAATGATATATCATCATTATTTATGACATTCATTATCAGCGCGCTCCCACTAACCTCCTTATATACACAAGAATCATATTCGTTTTGAATTAAATCATATACCATTATGATTACATCAAAACGATTGTTCCAAGAACATAATGCTTGCTTCAATCCATAATGGATCGAGTTAACTTGCAAACCTTGTTTGCTTGTTTTGGTACGACAAAATCGTTAGGATGTTGATAAACATCCTCCAAAATATTTCAATTTAAGGAAAGTGATTTTGACGTTCAGCTGCCATATTTCATAAATGAAACATGCAGCAATAGCAAGTATTATCCAAATGGATTTAACCATGGCAACGGGTAAAAGGTTTCGTTTTAATCGACACTATGTTGATGGCGATACCCTTTATGTACAAGCCTTGCTTGGTATATTTGTATGTTACCATCCATGTATGTCTTCCTTGAAGACTAATTAGTACCAATAGGCACAATGCCTTCTGGTACATCAATCAGTATCCAAACATGGTTGATATACATGGAATCCATCTCGGATGTTATGGCATTTTGCCATAAATAGGTAGTCGATACCTTGTATAACTTCCTTATACGTAGTCAGTTTCCTCAATAAGATTGACATCTTTATGAGGTGAGATCAGAAACCCATACCTCCCAAGTTATTTTTTGACTCTCTCTGACATACGTGGTTCTTGTTTATTTGAAGATTATGGTACAATTTCATCCCTGATGAACTGTTGTGTTCCATTAAGGAATTAGTGCCTGGAACAGTATTACTACGATTTTCAACGAGTTTTACTTTCCTCTCACTTACCACTGCTTATAGGTATTCCTCTTAGGAAAACCGCATGGCGAGAAACAATTAAATTGTTCTCTTGTGAGATGTATAAGTACTATACTTTGGTTTCCCTAGGACAACCTACAAATTAGGCACTTATCCGATTTGGATTTTAGTTTGGTATCATCCAAACATATGCCCAGCATACCCAAATCTGTAGGAATGAGAAAACCCGGTTTCTTTCCTGTTCATATCTAATATGAATTCTGTCTAACAGATTTTCATAGAACCTTATTCAAAATAAGCATTGCACTGTTTAATGCTTATCCCTTAAAGGAAAATGGTAGCTCAGAGCGACTCATTGTTAACCTTACTATATCCGACAAAGTTCGGTTTCTCTGTTCAGATACACTGCTCAAAATTGAGGTGTTCCGTAAAGAGTCCTCATTGAAAGAATACTATACTCTTTCAAGTATTTGAGAAACTTATTGTTTAAGTATTTTTCATTATGGTCCAATCATGGTGTTTAATACTTTAGCCGATGTGTTTGTCTACTTCGTGTCGAAACTCTTTGAATTTATCAAAAGTTTCTGATTCATGTTTCAAAGGAAACATATAACCATAACGTGATGCCACATCCGTAAAGGTCACGAAATATTCATATCCACCTCCAGCCTAGCTAGATATAGGCCCACTTACGTGACTATGAACGAGGGCTAACAGATCGGTGGCACTTACACTTTTACCAAGTAAAAAGTGTTTTAGGTACTTTGCCCAATAAACTAGATTCGTAGACTTCATTTGAATGGAATCAAATCCGTCCTAGTATCCACTCTTCAAAAGTGTGGATATATGAGTCTTGTTTAATGTGTCCTAGACAACATTGCCACTGATAAGTCTCAACTGATTAAATCAGTTTGAGCTATTTGTTTGTCATGTAATACGTTTGAGATTCATTTATATTCAAAATATAAATACTGTTATTCACATCTAATTTGTTTATCTCAATATCATCTTTATAAAATAAAACACTTTAGTGTTCTAAAATATAAAGGTATACTCGCAACGAGTTATACTCGATATAGAGATAATGTTTCTAGTCAAACTAGGTATATTATAACAGTTTCCTAATTTAAGTACACACCTGAAGGGTAGTTCCTAAATTTAGGTATCTACGGTTAAAACAGCGACTCTCGTCCCGTTTCCGATTCGCAGATAAATCTCATCTGAAGTCAGTAGCCTGCTAATCAACAGATTCTGCACATCAGTACATATATATAAATACCACATTTAGTATCTAAAATCCAATTTTAATATTAGTAGTGAACATGTTTATGACAAACATATTTGAAGTCGAAGTCTTGCCTCGTCTTTACTTCCTTCATGTCTGCCTTGTCCATACGGCAGTTACGCTTCCAGTAACCCCGTTTGCCACATTCTTAGCAGACACCTTGGGATATGTCTTTTTGTATTCCTAGAAGACTGAGATGATTTTGCCTTTGCCCTTTTCCATATCTCAGAAGTCTTTGGCCAAGCCTTGGCCTTCTGGGATGTCGAAGTAGGATGCGCCTTGCGCTTCTTGCCCTTTTGCAAACTTTGGCTTTGTCTCCTTGAGCATAGCCATTAACTCTCCAAGATTTTTCTTTTGCAATTAATGCTTCTAAGATCAAAGTATAGATCTATGAAGATCCTTCAATTTCAATATCATGGTTTAAAGATATAATCCTTAGTTATGATGATGAAATTAAGGAGTCGATGCGACAAGCATAAAGGATTAAGCACTAAAGTTATCATCACATGAATCTTCCAAAGATCATGTTCTACTATTTTTTCAACTTCGGGCTTAGGCCCGAGATGTCATTTTTACCAAATAAAGTAACTTCTCGGTTCTCAAGACTATCATGAGGTATTATTCCCAATCTGAAAATTAAACCATTTAAATACATTTTCATCCAGAATTATGTTCTAAACGTTAATCTTTCAGTTTATCTTGATTCTAATAGTCCAACTATTTAATCAATGATTTCAGGTATATTTGAATATAATGATTACTATAGTCTAACTATATAATGAACCATATTTTTAATTTGTTTAAATCCAAATATATTGATTACTATAATCCAATTATATAATCAACTATAATTTGAAATAGTTTAAATACAGTCCAACTGTTTAATTAAAACAACGATTAAATATTAGTCCAACTAATATGTTTATTTATTGACGAAAAAATTTGAAATGAGCACGTATTGGCAAGTAACTAAATGAATATTGCAAATCTAATACTTGCGTCCCACTATTTTTCGGCGAGCCTCTAACCCTCTATAGAGTACTCGGAAAACCTTGTTTCCTATTGGGCTAGGATCCCGTTAAATAACACACAATCTTGACTTTGGCCAACAAATTGTATGATAATTAACTAGGTAGGTCTCTAAGATCAATTGGATCCCATCCAATTCCTAGATCCAGTAGGTAGACGTCCAAGTCCGAAACATATATCTTATATATGCCAATATATCCAATATATTCCCTAACATTTTTTCTCTGAATCAACTAAGCCTTGGCTTTGGCACAACAAACTTAGTGATCCCAATTAAGTGGAACCTATTGACTATGGAAAGCTTCGTAATCGATGTCGATGGACAAGAAGTGATCTTGACTTTGGCCAACAAATCACAACTTGGACAAGACACCGATATGGAACAAAGCCTTCATGATTCAAGCACATCCACGACGGATAAAGGTCTTGACTTTGGCCAACAAACCAGTGCCAATCTTGGATCTTGAGTAAGAATCACTCAATAGAAGGAAAACCGCTTAATATATTTTGAGGGTTTTTCTCGTAAATTGGAAACCAATTTATTATCTTTGATAAGGTCTCATCATCATACACCCTTAAACATGCATTCTAAAAACATAATAAGGCGCGTATATAAATATAATAATGATATGCTGATGGATACTTAAAATATTGTTCCTAGAACAAATCTCTCCCTTTCTTCTCTCCTGCTAGCACAAGTATTACTTCTACCCAATTACATAACACTTCTAAAGAACCTCATTTACATTGAGAGGAATAGGTGAGAAGAGAAATACAAAAAGTCGAGAGGTAATAGGCTGGACACGCAGGTCCAATTAATAAATTCTAAATTTATTACAATAATTTCCAAAATTGCCCTCACCCATCTAATATCCATCAGATATACCTTATTCATACATCGTATCCATGTATTCACACAAAGCATGCTATCAATCAATCTAATCCAATTAATTAATATGAAATTAATGACCATCCAATGTTCAAACAACGATTTGATTTTGCGCGAGTCAAACTCGTTTTACGAATAAGTACTCAAAGTACGAATTCGAATTATATTAAACTACAACATTAAATCCAATTTAATTTGTATTTAATACTAATTCATTTATTTAATTCCAAATTAAATATTACACTTTCTAATGTTCATTTTCGACTTAGATTCTAAATCTGATCGTTACGGGGTCTCAAAGTCCAATTAACATCCAATGTTAATTTAATTAAAGTCCAATGGGCTTTCAATTAATTTCTTAAGGCATGGACTTTTGGTCAATATGGGTCAAACCCAAATACCAAAGCCCATTTAAGGAATCACCCTTATTTGCCAAGAAACCAATTTAGGCCCAATTAATATTAAAGGTCCATTAAGTCATATTTGGACTTTATGGATATGGTTTTGGGCCCAATTGGATCCAACCAATTAGCCTAAACCAAACTTGGCCCAACCAAGCCCATTAAAGCCCAAATACAACTTTACAAGCTCATTTCCAAAATAAGCCCAATTAATTAAATCACAACATTCCATCACAATTTAATTAATTCAAAGTGTATAGCCATAATTAATTAACCAAATTAACATTTCCAAAATATCAATTTACTCAATTAATTATGCTAATAATCATCATCACATGTCCAACACATTTGAATCAAAAAATCAATCATTTTCCATGCTACAACCTCACGGCAATTTAGGGTTTTACATGTCTGATTCCGAATTCAATCCAATTAAATCCTAAATCAATATTTCCCAAATGATTTCAACTCATCCAATGATCAAAATCAAAAATCACCATGACTTAGGGCAAGCCATAACTTTCGGCCAAGCCAAAATATTGGGGAAAAATTGATCCAATCCAATTTTCATCCAATTGATCATGCATAACACTATGTTATCATCATTCAAGTATATTTAAACAATCAATTTCACTCAAACATGCTCAAATCAAATTTTCCCAATTTTACCCGAATTTCAATTTAATGCTCAAAATGGCTCATGATACAATTGTTAGGGTTTCTACTATAGTTCCTGGGATCATTCAAGCAAGAAATCATGTGTGAATACTCATAAGAAGTATGGTGGAATCATACTTACATAGATCGGCTTTTGCGATGCGAGGAACAATAAAAATTTCCTTGATGAAGCTCACGGTTTTTGCCTCCTCTTTGTGCTCCATTGATGTCTTCAAGCTCCAAGCTTTCAAAATAGATTCCATGCTCAAGGGTTTGTTTCCCTATCACCTTTGTATGTCCTCTTTAGAGTGCTAGCTCCATGGAAAAAATTGCCACAAATTTTCCCTAAGTCTTCTTCTCATTATCGGCCAACAAGATTTTGGAGAAGAAATGTGGCCCTAGGCCGAAACTTAAAGAATGAAGAAGAAGGCCTCTTGGCCGAATTTGAGAGGGATAGAGAAAGAGGTAAAAATGTTGTGTGTAATGTGTATCTAATACCAAAAATTTGAAAGTAAAATACCAAATATTAAAATAATGATAATTGTCTTTCAAGTCACACTTTAGTGATTTACACTCAACCATCAATCCATCACTCAAAAGTGACTTGAGATCACATCACTCAAAGTGACAAGACATCTATCACTTGATTGACAAATGATGTGACGCGTGATGGGACTTGTGGGCCCCACTTGATTCGAAATGCGAGTGGGCCCGCAAACACTCCCAGGCTCGGGTCTGTTAATTCCGAATTAACGAATTTTCCATTACGATGTAATTAAATCAAATTTAATTAAATAATTATGCTTAATAAAATTACTATTCACGTCGCTAGCGAACTAATTCTAAATTAACTTGTTTTCCCGAATTAAAATCTAATTTTAATTCCGTGTCGAAATCTAATTTCGTTTAATATATCGAATATATTATTTTATCGATTAATTCCAAATTAATCGTTCTCTCTCTTTAAATAATATTTTATCCCAGATAAAATATCTCCGTAATTAATCCCAGATTAATAAAGTGTGAGTCATACTTCATTGGTGAATCTTCGGGAAGCGACCCATGAGATCCTCGGATATGTTGGCAGTAAATCCGGTCGTCGGACTATCCGAACACGTACGTACCTTGTACTACATTTTTACCGATTTACAAGATAAGGTTGGCTTCTAGCAAAGCGCCATGCCTACCAAATTCTCCAGAAATATTCTTAAAGGAATATATAATCTGTATCAGGCGTAGTATACATAGTATTGTGTATTACGATCCAATATCTGATGTTCACGTGCAAGGCCTGGGGCTGGAATAGTGTCTGCCCCGTACGAAGCACATATCGGATGTCTGGTAACTAGTCTCTATGATCGGATAAACATGACCTAGTCATATTATCCCGATGACTGCAGTACTTAAGAGTACTAGTTTCGTATCATACGTGATCATCATCTCCAATATAACTGAAGTGATACTTCCATCTTGACATCACACCCAATACACTACGATTCTCAATATACCCAGAAGAGGCGAACACAGAACCTATTAAAGCCCTAGACGACCAAAACCAAAGTATATTGATTCTCGTAAGTATTAGCGATGCAAGTCACAGGTTAAGACCAAATACACCTACCTTGATTCGGACTTCCATAGACACATAGTTATACTACCAATGGAATTCCGAGGGTCTAGAGCGAAGCTGTTTTTCGTACCATCGGTAAAACACAACCTCCTATTACACTTACATAAGTATTCAATACCCAAATATATGAGAACTATACCGTTATGCTCCCACAACGCGCACAAGTGTAATACTAGTCTATTCCACATTATCGATGTCCAATCTCGATAATACTACGACTATGGATATTTAATGATTAAACCTTCGTAGATTGATACTGTCTCCTATCATCTCAATCCGGAACTAATTATAAGGACCTTCTATCATTTATATATCTTGGTAATCCAATTACAAATGATAAAAGAGCAATTTCTTTTATCACATAGTTAATTTGTACAACAACACCATGATCTGTACAAATAGTGATGCTATGGGTCATAATTGTCCAACAGATTGTATACAGTAGTGAATATTGACATGTGGTATGCATTCTAAGTTTGAAGCACAGATTGGACCATAGAGTCTGTCATTAGATCTGAATTAAGGGTTCGAGTCAGAACCTTGAAGGGTCAGACCCTGAAAAGATAATCAGACCCACATGAGCTTCAGAGTAGACCATGAAATCAGCCCCGAAGTGGCCTCCAATAAACCTCTGAATCTCGCCCTTGAATTTGCTTAGATCAGCCCCTATATGCATTATATGTCTACATATAATGAGTTTTTCAGAGAGCATTGAGGTATGATAACATGACTCTATAAAAATATATATGAGTACATGATTGATAATAGTTTGTGAATAGAAATGATATCTTTATCATACCGATTTGATGATATTTCATGAAAGTAAAAGAAAGAAAGTATAATGATTGTCTGAACTAATTAACTGAGGGTTATAAGAAAGTGAAGTAATATTAGAGTAGCGCAACGGAAGCATGATGGGATATGATATGGTGAATAAGAATATGGAAACTTGATATATATGTTATGCATGATTTAGAGAAGAGTATCAACAATAAAGAAAAGAAATGTTTGCGAAAATGATAGGATTCATCTAGTGAATCCAGACTTAGGATACATTTCTGTGATCACTTAGACAGTCAGATTAATAAATAAAATGGAATTCAGACCTTGCTTGTGTTTGATTCTCAAGGTAGGAGCATAGTTACATATTGAGTCTTATGACTCACTCTATAAAAGTATTCTGAGTTTTGCAGATTGGCGACCTAATCGGCGACTGGAGATAGCAGAGTTACAGAGGAGCCAAATAGCAGCGTTGTAGTCAGCCAGTCACCAGGTCTTGGGAGTATGAGTCCAATTGTAAAAAGTCTGTATTAGTCGAGTTGTATAAGATTGAAAAAGTTTTTATACATACGTATTTTTGGGCTTGGTGCCCCAGTTATATGAAAGTTTAGTTTACCATTTATGCATTTTATTATTTATTGGGCCTATTAGAATGCATTGTATTGCATAATTTCAAGTCATTCATACGAGTTAACTAGAGGCTTACGATGATAGACCAGTCTATTGCCTACCGGTAACATCACCCATAGTGGGATGTTACAAAGATGGTATCAGAGCATAGATTTATAGTGTGTCGGTGACTGCAGCTGCTGGCTATTCGGTAATTTGAATAAATATATATTATTTATAGACCATATCGGTCTCTTATTTGAGAATGAATTTGATTATAACGTGCTATATATGAGTATTAGAAGACTGAGTTGAATAATATGTATTAGAATTATAGCAACGAATATGAATTGAATACTCTGTATGAAAATGATATGTATGAACATGATCTGAATGTTAGCCTGGATATGATATATGCATATATATGCTTTGTTATCGATTGCCCGGAGCAGGATTCGAGGAAGAATCCTATATAAGGAGGGGTGAATATAACATCCTGGATTATTTAAGCCTGTTTGACGAATTAGAATACTTTTAAAGGAATAATTTATAGCATAGTAATAACCAAAACCAGAGAGGCTAGAATGTAATTTTCAGGGTTAGACATGTTTCAATTTTTGGACACACGTTGGAGAAAAGAAACCAGAAAGTTCGAGAAAGAGTTGGAGAGAGAAAGAGAAAGATAAAGAGAGGAAGAGAGAGAGAGATGGGGAACTCCGGTGAACTCCGGTCGTGTCTCCGATCACCGGTGAGTCTCTAACGTGCCAATGACTCTTGGAAGGAAAGAAGAGGCAGAAAGCAGTGAGCAGAGACAGGAAGCGAGGGAGAGAGTCGAAGGAAGAAGAAGAAGAATGAGACAACCAAAAACCAGTGAGTTAAATTCAGTTCAACAGCTTCAGTGTTTATAGATGCATGAGGAAATCCATGTAAGTATACCATGTAATGATTTTCTTGAGCTTTGATTAAATTTGACAAATTGGGGGTTTATGGGTTTAAATTTATTTGATGAAGAAAACTAGAAATTGAACTAAGAATGGTAATGATGAGTATATTAGAGTAATCCAACATTGATTTTAATCTTGAAATTGAAAGAAATAAATTGGATTAAAGAAATAGAAGATTTGAGGAAAAATGAAATGAACCCCAGAAATTGGGAAAAAACCGATGGTAGGATGAATTGATGATAAAATGTGATATATAGGTTAGTGAAATCTAGAAAATAAATTAAAATGAGATTATATAATGTGTATATATTACGTGTACAAGAGAAGTAGTGAAAGTTATGAAGACAATAGGAACAGAAAGAATACCCATAGAAAGAGGATGACAGTAGTAATAGTTGTAGTGGAAAAAGAAGAACTAGATATTATAATAGTAGAGAAAGAGGAGAAGACAACAGTAGTATTAGTAGTGGTATTGGATGTGTCTATAATTGAGAAATATGAAGTATAAATGATCAGTGGATATTTAAAATAGTTCTGAAATTTGAAATGAATTTAGTAATTAAAAGGAGTCATGAAAGTGTTCTGTGAATAATTGATGAAATTAGTGTGTTGATCTGATTTTTGAATGTTTGTAAGTATTAGTAGTGTTGCTGAAACAAGTTTTAGCAGTGTGATTGTATATCAGTAGTGAATATGGACTTGTGGTATGCATTCTGAGTTTGAAGCACAGATTGGACCATAAAGTCTGCAATTAGATCTGAATTAGGGGTTCGAGTCAGAACCTTGAAGGGTCAGACCCACATGAGCTTCAGAGTAGACCATGAAATCAGCCCCGGAGTGGCCTCCAATTAGCCTCTGAATCGATCCTTGAATTTTCTTAGATCAACCCCTAAATAAACCATAAGTAACCCTGAAATGATAGAACCTGTTATGGTATCCCCTGACCAGACCCTGAATCTGATCAGACCTTGCCCCTAATGAACTTTAGACCATGATCAGTAAAGTGATTTCAGACCCTAGTAGACTCAGAGTCAGTTTCTGATTTTTTTTTAAAAAAATGAAAAAAATGACTCAGGCTTTAACTAAGGCAGACTCTGACATCGGACCTTGAAGGCAGATCCTGAAGGGAGACCCTGAGTCAGACTCTGAGCGGACCATATATCAGACCCTTATCAGCTAAGACTTGATTTAGGCTCTGACTACTCAATATAGGGTAAGACCTTGACATTGGAAGAGATGAAGACCCTGACCAACAAGTATCGTCAGACCCTGACTAATCTTCTGAAGGCTGCCCCTGACCTATGAGCAGACCCTGGTTAGACTTTACGAATAGCCCCTAAAATCAGACCATACGTAAGCCCTGATCCAACCTTTTTTTTCAACAGACCTTACTTCTAACTTTGCTTCTGATCCGACTTTGCCTTTGATCAGCCCCTGACCAGTCACCATTTCAGACCCCTGGTTAGTGAAATAATTCAGACTCTGAAAACTTAAATCTAAATCAGAACCTGATAAGTAAGTAGTATCAGACTCTGGGAACTGGGAGTTGAGTTAGACCCTGCCCAGGAGGTTCAGTCAGCCCTTGAAAGTGAAGAACCGAGTTCGATCCTTGCAAAATAGAACCAAATTAGCCACTACAATATGAAAATAATTTGAAAGTTAATAGTTTATGAGTGTATGTGTGTATCAGTATAGTAGTATAAGCATTTGGTGCATAAAGAAGAGCAAACATTAGCATGATAAAAGAATAATACATTACACATGCACGTTTTATGAACTTTCCAGAATTGAAGTTGAGGATGATTTTGAAATTCAGATAGTTTTAAGGAAAGTTTTCAGATACTTTTGAAAGAAAGGCTTTCAGAAAATGTTTGATATAGTTTTAGGTTTAAAAGCATGAGTTTATGGTTTTCTGGGTATGAGGGAAAAACTCACCCCAGTATGTAACTTGAGATACATATGGAATTGACGGACATAGACATTTGCACATGTAGAGGATTGAGGGGACGCTCTCAGATCCTCAACCAGGACTAAGGTTGACATATCCCCGAAATCCTGGTATGGTGGTTACACTGCCGTTGAGCTGTTGTCCTGGGTGTAGAGCTCTACGTTGCCAGTTGAGTTGTTGTCCTGGACGTAGGGCACCACCAGCCTCAGAGATGCCGCAGTTGAGCTGTTGTCCTGGGTATCGAGTATTATCAGTTCTTAGAGATTTCGCAGTTGAGCTATTGTCCTGGGCATCGAGTATCATTAGATTTCAGATTTTCAGTACACAGCTTTCAGATGTTCAGTGCCTAGATTTCATAAATCAGATTATAGTAAACAGTTTTCAAAAACAGAATTTAGAAACAGTTTTTCAGATTTCAGTTTTCAGTTATAGCTTTCAAAAGAGCTTTTAGGAAAAGAAAGTTTCCAGAAATAATATTTTTATAAGAGATACAAGATTTTAAACAGAAATCAGTTTTAAAGTGAAGTTTTTAACAAGAAGTATTTTCTTGGAGCATAACATGTTAAAGTAGAGTATGGTTACAAAACATGCATATAAATCATGTATTCTAGTAATTCATTTGAGATGCATATAGTTGATGTAAATGCATGATAGCGTAATCACATTCATGTAAGTATATGACGGATGTTTATATGCATTATATGTCTACATATAATGAGTTTTTCAGAGAGCATTGATGTATGATAACATGAATATATATATATATATATATATATATATATATATATATATATATATATATATATATATATATATACGTGATTGATAATAGTTTGTGAGTAGAAATGATATTTTTATCATACCGATTTGATGATATTTCATGAAAGTAAAAGAAAGAAAGTATAATGATTGTCTGAACTAATTGACTAAGGGTTATAAGAAAGTGAAGAATAATTAGAGTAGCGCAGTGGAAGAGTGGTAGGATATGATATGGTGAATAAGAATATGGAAACTTGATATGTATGTTATGCATGATTCAGAGAAGAGTATCAACAATAAAGAAAAGAAATATTTGCGAAAACGATAGGAGTCATCTAGTGAATCCAGACTTAGGATATATTTTTTTGATCACTTAGACAGTCAGATTAATAAATAAAATGGAATTCAGACCTTGCTTGTGTTTGATGCTCAAGGTAGGAGCATAGTTACTTATTGAGTCTTATGACTCACTCCATAACAGTATTATGAGTTTTACAGGTTGGCGACCTAATCGGTCGACCGGAGATATAGCAGAGTTGCAGAAGAGCCAGATAGCAGCGTTGCAGTCAGCCAGTCACCAGATATTAGGAGTATGAGTCCAGTTGTAAAAGTCTGTATTAGTCCAGTTGTATAAGATTGATAAAGTTTTTGTACATACGTATTTTTGGGCTTTGTGCCCCAGTTATATGAAAGTTTAGTTTTCCATTTATGTACTTTATTATTTATTGGGCCCATTAGAATGCATTGCATTGCATAATTTCAAGTCATTCATACAAGTTAGCTAGAGGCTTACGGTGATAGACCAGTCTATCGCCTGCCGGTAACATCTCTCGTAGCGGGATGTTACATTTCGATCATCACATCGCCACGATGTATGATCTTACGAATTAGTTGAAATAATTTGAAGTACATACTTGGATCGTTGATGAGATCATTAATTCTTTAGCCTATGTTGTAGCCTAGCTCAGCCACTAACAGAACTAAACCTAATCTGATTAGGGTTATATAGATCCAAAATGCTTCTTTTGCTGCCTCAGCTGCAGCAATATTCAACTTTTGTTGTTTATTCGGCAATAGTATCTTGCTTGGAAGATTTCCAGCTCACTATTCCGATATTCAAACTATATAATACCCTTACTTCGACTTACAGTCGTTAATTTCGGTTTGGAAATTTGGAGCAGTGAACCCCGTCACTTCAAGTTCTCCTTCTCCACAGCTTAAAAAAACATCCTTAGTTATTCTAAGATATATAAGGATGTTCTTAACATCAATCCAGTGACTATCACTTGGATTGGCCTGATTGTGACTCATTATGCTCAAAGCATATGAGACACCAGGTCACATATATATCTTTCAATATACGAGTTCTCTGAGAGTGCCAACAACTTTTAGATCTATCCTAGTAGATCCTTATTCCTAGAATAAAGGTTGTTTTTCCCAAGTATTATATGGAGAATTTTCATGAAAGCCAAGCTTTCACCGATTGTATTATGGGAATGTCATTTCTAAGAAATGATATGTCATCATTATATAGGACAATCATTGTCAGTGTTCTCCCACTAAGCTTCTTATATACACAAGAATTATTATCGTTTTGAATAAAGTCATATACCATTATGATATCATCAAAACGTTGGTTCCAAGAACACAATGCTTGCTTCAATCCATAAATGGATTGATTTAACTTGCAAACCTTGTTTGCATGTTTTAGTACGACAAAACAGTCAGGATGTTGATAAATATCCTCTAAAAGGTTTCCGTTAAGGAAAGTGGTTTTGACTTCCATGTGCCATATTTCATGAATAAAACATACAGTATTAGCAAGCATTATCTAATGCTTGCTAATACTGTATAAGATTGACATCTTCTTGAGGTGAGATCAGAAATCCATACCTCCCAGGTTGTTTTCTGACTCTCTCCGACTTACGTGGTTCTTGTGTATTCGAAGATTATTGGTACAGTTTCATCCTTGATGAACTGTTTGTGTTCCATTAAGAAATCAGTGTCTGGAACAGTATCACTCCGATTTTTCATCGAGTTTTACTTTCCTCCCACTTACCACTGCATATAGGTATTCCTCTTAGGAAAACCGTATGGAGAGCAACAATTACATTATTCTCTTATGAGTTGTATAAGTACTATACTTTGGTTTCCCTAGGATAACCCACAAATTAGGCACTTATCCGATTTGGGTTTTAGTTTGGTATCATCCAAACATATGCCCAGCATTCCCAAATCTTCAGGAATGAGAAAACCCAGTTTATTTCCTGTTCATTATCTAATATGAAGTCTGTCTTACATTTTTCATGGAACTTTATTCAAAATAAGTATTGCACTGTTTAATGCTTATCCATTGAAGGAAATTGGTAGCTCAAAGTGACTCATCAATAACCTTATTATGTCCAATAGAATTTGGTTTCTCCGTTTGGACACACCGCTCAATTGAGGTGTTTCAGGAGGAGTCCACTATAAAAGAATACCATAATCTTTCAAATAGTCGAGAAACTTATTGCTTAAGTATTTCCCCCATGGTCTAACCGTGACGATTTAATAGTTTAGCCGGTCTTTCTGTCTACTTCGTGTCGAAACTCTTTGAATTTATCAAAGATTTCTGACTCGTGTTTCTTAAAAAACACATAACTATAACGCGATGCCACATCTGTAAAGGTTACAAAGTATTCATTTCCACCTCTAGCCTAGCTAGATATGGGCCCACTTGCGTCACTATGAAAGGGGGTTAACAGTTTGGTGGCACTTGTACATTTACCAAGTAAAAGGTGTTCTAAGCACTTTGCCTAATAAATTATATTCGTAGACATCATTTGAATTAAAATCAAATCCGTCCTAGTATCCACTCTTCAAAAGTGTGGATATACGAGTCTTATTAATGTGTCTCATACAACAATGCCACAAATAAGTCTCATCTGATTAATTCAGTTTGAGCTATTTGTTTGTCATGTTATATGTTTGAGATTCATTTTTATTCAAAATATAAATACTGCTATTCACATCTAATGTGCTTATCTCAATATCATCTTTATAAAATAAAACACTTAATGTTCTAGAATATAAAGGTATAACCGCAACGGATAATACTAGATATAAAGATAATGTTTCTAGTCAAACTAGGTACATTATAACAGTTTCCTAATTTAGGTACATTTCTAAAGGGAAGTTCTAAAATTTAGGTTTCTATGGTTAAAACAGCAACTCTTGTCTCGATTCTGACTCGCAGGTCAATCTCAACTGAAGTCAGTATCCTGCTTATCAGCAGATCCTGCACATCAGTACATACTTATGTACCACATCTAGTATCAAAAATCAAATTTTGAAACTAGTAGTGAACATGTTTATGAAAAATATACTTGAAGCCGGAGCCTTGCCCTTCTTCACTTCCTTCATGTCTGCCTTGTCCATACGGCAATCACGCATCCAGTGACCTCATTTGCCATAATTTAAGCAGACATCTTGGGATATGTCCTTTGTCTTCCTAGAAGACTGTGACGATTTTGCCTTTGCTCTTTTCCACACCCCAGAAGTCTTCGGCCAAGCTTTAGCCTCCTGGGATGTCGAAGTAAGATGTGCCTTGGGCTTCTTGCCCTTTTGCAAACTCTAGCTTTGTCTCCTTGAGCATAGCCATTAACTCTCCAAGAGTTTTCTATTGCAATTAGTACTTCTAAGATCTAAGGATAGATCTATGAAGATCCTTCAATTTTAATATCATACTATAAGGACCTAATCCTTAGTTCTGATGAAGAAATTAAGGAGTCTTTGCGGCAAGCATAACGGATTGAGCACTAAAGTTATCATCATATGAATCTTCCAAAGATCATGTTCTATTAGAGTAACTTCTCAGTTCCCAGAACTATCCTGAGGTTTTATTCCCAATCTGAAAATTAGAGCCGTTTGAAGACATTTTCACCCAGGATTATGTTCTAAACGCTAATCTTTCAGTTATCATGATTTCAATAGTCTAACTATCCAATCAATGATTTCTGGTACAATTGAATTTAATGATTACTATAGTCTAACTATATAATCAACTATAATTTAATTGATTAAATTCAAATATATTGATTGCTATAATCCAATTATATAATCAACTATAAATGAAATAGTTTGAATATAGTCCCACTGTTAAATTAAAACAACAATTAAATATTATTCCAACTAATATATTACATTAAATAATGACGAAAAATAAAATGAGCGCGTAATGGCAAGTATCTAAACGAAATTGCAAATTTAATACATGTCTCCCACTATTTTTCAGCGAGCCTCTAACCCTCTGTGGAGTACTCGGGAAACCTAGTTTCCTAGTGGGTTAGAATCCCGTTAAATAACACATAACCTTGACTTTGGCCAACAAGCTGTATGATATTTAACTAGGAAGATCTCTAAGATCAATTAGATCTCATCCAATTCCTAGATCCGGTAGGTGGACCTCCAAGTCTGAAACATTTATAATTTATATGCCAATATATCCAATATATTTCCTAACCTTTTCCTCTGAATCAACTAAGCCTTGGCTTTGGCATAACAAGCTTAATGATTCCAGTTAAGCGGGACCCATTGACTTTGGAAAGCTTCGTAATCGATGTCGATGGACAAGAAGTGATCTTCACTTTGGCCAACAAATCACAACTTGGACAAGACATGCGATATGGAACAAAGCCTTCATGATTCAAACACATCCGCGATGGATAAAAGTCTTGACTTTGGCCAACAAAACAGTGCCAATCTTGGATCTTGAGAAAAAATCACTCAATGGAAGGAAAGCGCTTAATATTTATTGAGGATTTTTCGCGTAATTTGCAACAAATTAATTTTCTTTAATTAGGTCTCATCATACACCCTTAAGCATGCATTCTAAAAGCATAATAAGACGCGATAAAATAATAATGGTATTTAGATGGATATTTAACAAACTTTATTCCTGGAACAAATCTCTCAATTTCCTCTCTCCCGCTAGCATTATACATACTTCTACCCAATTACATAACACTTCTAAAGAAACCTCATTTATATTGAGAGGAATTGGTGAGAAGAGAAATACAATGAGAAAATAGGTAATAGACTAGACACGCAGGTCCAATTTAATAAATTCTAAATTTATTACAATAATTTCCAAAATTGCCCTCACCCTTCTAATATCCATTCGATATACATTATTCATTTATGCATCCAAGTATTCACACAAAACATGTTATCAATCAATATAATCCAATTAATTAATCTTTGATTAATGACCATCCAATATTCAAACAACGATTTGATTTGCGCGAGTCCAACTCGTTTAAGAATAAATACCCAAGTACGTATTCTTGAATTATATCGAACGATAATCTTAAATCCAATTTAAATTATATTCAATACTAATTCACATTTAATTACAAATTAAATAATTACACTTTTAAAAGTGCCTTTTAGACTTGGATTCCAAATCCAATCTTTATGGGTCTCAAAGGCCAAATTAGTATCCGATACTATTCAATTAAAGTCCAATGGGCTTTCGTTTAATTCTATAGGCATGGCTTTGGAAATTATGGGTCAAACCCAAGATGCCAAGGCCCAATTAGGAATCACCATATTCCCAAAATCAATTTTGGCCCATTAGGCCCAATTAAAATTTTAAAGGCCCAATTATCATATTTGGACTTTATGGAAATGGTTTTAGGCCCAATTGGATCCAACCAATTATCCTAAACCAAACTTGGCCAAACCAAGCCCATTAAGCCCAAATACAACAATTAAATTAATATCATTCCAAATTACATATTAATCTAATTAAAGTGCAATAATCATAATTAATTAATTAATCTAACGCTTCCAAAACACTAATTAATTCAATTAATCATGCTCTACATTTCCAATTCATGTCCAACACAAATTGAAGCAAAATCAATCTTCCAATAACATGCATAACTCACGGCTAAGGCAATAAAATCATTCAATTTGATTTCAATTCAATTTAAATCAACATTCAATATTTTATCATGCCTTCAACACATCCAATATGTCAAATTTCAAAAAATCACCATGAATTTACCTAGGGTAACTTTCGGCCATGTCCAAGGAATTAGGGATTTATGATTTAATCAATTTTTCTCAATTCCATCAATGCACAAATCCAATTCAATATTATACAAACATAACCCAACAATCAATTTAGGCATTTCATGCTCCATTCACAAAAACCCAAATTAAAGTTCAAGAACCCTGGAAATCCAAATCAATCTTAGATGGCTCTGATACCATTGTAAGTGTTCCTAGAATTTGTCAAGATCTCTAAGAGTGATTTGTGTGTGAAAAATCAAAGAGAGTTACGGAAAAAAATTACTTTGATCCGATGGGTTTCAAGATTTTTTATGCATTTCCATGGAAGCTCCAAGCTTTGAATGAAGTTTTAAGCCATTGGGTGAGTTTCCCTATCATCTTGATTCACTCCATTATGTGGTAGCATGGAACAAAATGAAAGAAAAAAATTTCTCCAATGAAGCATGAAGTTTCGCCCATGGCTAAGGAGAGAAGAGAGAAGAAGTTTTGTTTTTGTTTTTCCAAAAATAATTACCAAAATCATTTTCAAAAAAGTGTATATACTTTCCAAAAGTCAAAGTGTGCTAAGCAAGTTTCCATAATTGCTCTCAACTACTTCCATCAATTAGATTGACTAGTGATGTAAGTTGGTGGGTCCCATACTTTAATTCAAAATTCAAGTGGGTGAGACTACACACACTTCGGGCTTTAGTTCGCTTAATCCGATTAAACGAATTTTCCGTTGCGACTTAATTAAATCCAATTTAATTAAATAATAATGCCTAGCAAAATTATCACGGAAGTCGCTCGTAAATTAATTCTAAATTAATTCGTTCACTTGAATTAAAATCCAATTTTAATTCTGCTTTGAAATCCGATTTCATTTAATATATCTAATATATTATTTTAGCCCAATTAAATAAATTAAATAGTAAAATCTAATTTAACTATTAAATTTACTTTACCGATTAATTCTAAATTAATCACGTTCTCTCTTCTCGACGAATTTATTCCCAGATAAATTCTTAACGTAATTAATCCCAGATTAATTCTCCCTTTTGATAAATAATTCCCAGATTAATTATTGCCGTAATTAATCCCAGATTAATTTTCTCTTTCATAATTAATCCCATATTAATTTTTGTTCGAGTCAAATCTCAATGGTTAATCTTCGGGAAGAGACCCAAGAGATCCCTTGATATGTTGGCAGTAAATACGATTATCGGACTATCCGAATACGTGCATACCCAGTATCACATTCTCACCGATTTACAAGACATGGTTGGCTTCTAGCAAAGCACCATGCCTACCCAATTCTCCAGAAATATTCAGTAAACAAATATGTAATCTTTGTCAGGCTTAGTATACGTAGTATTGTGTATTACGATCCAGTATCAGATGTCACATGTAAGGCCTGGGGCTGGAAATGTGTCTGCCCCGTACGAAGCATATATCGGATCTTTGGTAACTAGTCTCTTTAATCGGATAAACATGACCTAGTCATATTATCCCGATAGCTGTAGCATACAAGAGTACCAGTTTCGTTTCCTACGTGATTATCATCTCCATATGACTGAAGTGATACTTCCATCTTGACATCACACCCAATACACTACGATTCTCAATATACCCAGAAGAGGCATACATATAACTTGTTAAAGTCCTGGACGACCAAAACCAAAGTATATTGATTGTCGCAAGTATTAGCGATGCAAGTCTCAGGTTAAGACCAAATACACCTACCATGATTCGGATTCCCATAAACATATAGTCATACTACCAATGGAATTCCAAGGGCTCTATCTAGAGCGAAGCTGTTTCCCTACCATCGGTAAACACAACCTCCTATTACACTTGCATGAGTATCCAATACCCAAATATATAAGAATTTTGCCATTATGCTCTCATAACACGCACAAGTGTAATACTAGTGTATTCCGCATTATCGATATCCAATCTCGATAATACTACGACTAGGGATATTTTAATGATTAAACCTTAGTGGATTACTACTGTCTCATATCTTATTAATCTGGAACTAATTATATGGACTTTTATCATTTATATATCCCGGTAGTCCAATTACAAATGATAAAAGAGCAATTTCCTTTGTCACATAGTTAATTTGTACAATAACACCATGTTCTGTACAAATAGTAATACTATGGGTCATAATTGTCCAACAGTGGGCTATTAAGTCTAAGGTCTTTAACCAAAAATTTCTTTTCCAAGTTCATTTTAAGTTTACCAGTTCAATTTTATTAATGGCCGGTTAATAAAAAGCATTAGGATTAAGGCTCAATAAATAAACCTTTATATTACTAAAACTGTAATTTAATCCCTTATAAATCGGTGATATTGGATTTCATCACAACCCCAGTTAACTGGGTTAGTTACGACACATATATACGGGTAGTAAAAACTTAAATAAAAGAAAAGACATAAAATAAATGCTGGAAATTAAATTGTTGAAAAGTAAATTGCTGGAAAGTAAATTACTGAAAAGGAAAAGTACAATAAAAGAAAATGCTGGGGTTAGAGGATCCACTTTTATTACTAATATTTTAGATATCTCCCGTAATATAATATATTAACTTTGCATGATAATTACCAAACAACCATAAATGCGGTATCCTGATTAAGTCAAATAAATAATTAATTACCAACAGACCAACCAGGCGATATCAATGTTTAGTCAGGTTAAAACCAATTTATAATTAATTACCAACCGACCAATATGGCGGTATCCTCGTTAAGTCAGATTTTAAATAGTTATTATATTATAATTAGGGGAGATTAATCTAAATAACAATAATAAAAGCTTTTCCTTTTATCCCAAAAAGGGGGAGTTACCTCCTCATTGCTTGAAAAGTAAAAACTGAAAAAGTAAAGAAAAGAAAGTGCGAAAGCGGAAATTAATTACTGAAAGCTGTAAATAAACAAACAAGATACAATATTCTTAGTTATTCTTAAGGAATTTCAAAGAAGAAAGTATGCATTTACAAATGAAATGGCTTGATATTTATAGGTAAAATTTTGCCTCCACCAAATCCATTATTAAATTCTCCACCAAATCCATTATTAATTCCTCCACTAATTGCTCAACCAAATCCATTATTAATTGCTCCACTAAATCCATTATTAATTGATATTAAGTTTGGTGGGAGCTTGACTATTTTTATTATTTATTTATTTATTTTACTTTGAAAATGACTTTAATAATTACACATAACACACTTCTGGCTATTTCATCAATTTCGGTCACGATATCATCAGACTTCGAAATTAATTTGTCTTTAAAAGTTGTAGATCTTTGAGTCTTCTTTAATCTGGATCTTGATTCAGTTCAATCCGATACTGGAGTAAGACGTTATGTCCAAAATACGACACTTGTGCAAAACTGAAATTTCCGAAACTGCACTTCATTAAAACGCTCTTTCAAGTTTCCAATCTCTAAAATTAATATGTTAAGTCCAATTTTTACCCTTATTTGATCTACATTTCGTCCTAAATGATTTCATTGAGTCCTAATATTATTTTATCTGCAAAGTAAACTAAAACACATCAAAACGTTCATCAACCCGGGAAACTAAACAAAATATTAAGTAAAAGGGGAAGTAAATATTGATATATTTTCTGCTAATTAGGTATGCTATTATTGTTGGGATTTCGGGCGACGGGCGCAGTGGAAGCGCGGTTCGGGAGAAATCGTAATTTAAAACTTTTTCAAATTACCGAATGAATTCTTCAATATCTAATATGAATAATTTATTCATAATTCACCTAAATCTATTTATTCGATATCAAATAACTGTTAGGGTTGGTGCTCAGAGTGCCAATCTAGATCGTATTTATGTGTGATTCATAAATACGAGCAATTCTATTTTCCATAATATTACTAATTTAATGGTAGCACCCTTGTCTTTTATACACTTATTCGATCTAATTATGATTAGATATCTAATTATGATTAGATCGAAACTAAATCTGGTTTAGTGATACGTGTATATTAGACAAAGACCCTAGGATTTGCAATATAGTACGCAGTTACAAAGTAGTTTGTACTTGACATTGGGAAGTGCACTATAAGATGTATATCCTTAAATAAAGTTCATGGTCAAGATTTACTAACACTGGTCGGTTAGTAAAATCCGTTGAGACCAGTATATGTCGTATATCATGACTTGGTCCGATGGTTTTTCCCAGTGAACCATGATTCTCGGAAGACTCATATAGACATGTGGGAGTTTATTTGATAAGACACTGAAAGACTCATTGAAGATTTCCTAATAGATGGTACACCAACATCAATAGGAATCTTCACGAGTTGAGCGAGCATAGTGGTTATTTGACTTGAGATGCCACAGTGGGATATATGAGTTATCTTCCATACTTTGATGGCAGTCATGTCACCGATTGTAGGACACAGAAATCGGTGACGCTGTTCCAATTTCATGGCCTAGTTAGGAGTACGGAATAGTCCACGGGGGAACTAAACCAGAGAAATAATATGGAGTCGCCACCCGGTGTGAACCGGGATAATGATTTAAGGCCGCACTCACCCCTCGCAAGGGAAGACCTCAAACCATTAGGTTCGGAATGGTCCCTTAATTATGCCACTTATAATGAAATGATTTGTGCAATAATTTAACCGAATCTACGTAATATATATTTCCAAGAGTATTCTATTTCTAAGTTCACATGCATGAAAATAAAGCTCATATCTAAGTTTGCATATAACCTATATCTAAGTTTGCATGCATAAAAAAAAATTGGATAACGGCAAGCATATGATTTCATAAACACATTACATTAATAAACACGAAAATGCAAACAAATAATAATTGTACAAGCATGCATATCAAAGAGAAGCAATTAGATGTATAATGCAAAAAGATAACTAAAGAGGCAATTGTACATTAAGATAAACGTGCCATGATGCGATGTAAAAGAAGATAGACAAATAGGGTGAAAGAAAAGAGATGCACTCTATGCCTACATCTATATAGAACTTCGAGTGCCTGATTGAACGTATTTCACGTCCAATCGAACGTGCTTTGTCCGGCGCGGCAAAATGTCATGGCCAAGGTAGCCCTTAGGCTTTTCGTCCCTCAAAGTGGAGGATCTTTAATCCAACTTGATTTGCCCATGTGCATTGAAATATGATGCATGATTATGCAAAGAGATGACATATATAAAGAAAATAACGGAATAATAAAAGGCGCGCGACGAAGTATTGTCGTAAAGGTAGCCTTTTAGACTTTTGTTCCCTCAAATAGAGAACCTTTAGCCCAACATAATAACCCCATGCACATTACATTACGATGCATACAAATAAATAAGACATTGATATGGGACTTCGTATGTCCGATTAAACATATCTCTCGTTCAATCAAATATACTTCGTCTGACGCGGTAAAATGTCGTGGTTGGATATCATGCACTCGCCTACTAATCACACTAGTATTTAACTTCAACTCACTTGCACAAACAAGTTGATTAGTTTATCCATGTGTTTTACAAGACTTTCTAAGCGCTAAGCGGGCCTGACCGTCCTAAACCTAAATAGCTCACCGAAAAACAGCATGAAAGGTTGGTAACAAGCAATCTCATCACTTCCAATTCTACCAACTATAGCATCTTCTGCATTCTCAGCAACCCAATTCTTAACCAAATCCAACGATAACTACACCAACCAAAAAAAGAAAAGAAAAAAACTTAAACCCATCAATTATAGCACTCCAAAACCATCACTTAAATGATAAGTAACGAATTATTCCAATTCTAAAGCTGATAAAAATCTTAAGAGCTTAAATTTTGATATATAAACCTTTTTTTTTTTTCTGTTGTCAAAAGCACAACAAACCAAAGACAAAATAATCTAAAAAGAAAACCTACCTTGTTTTGAGCCAAACCAAGCTGGATAACCCGACCTGGATTGCCCACTTCATCGTAGGTGTCCTTCTCAACCCGCTTAAAACCCATATAATAAGGCGTCTCACTGCACTTCAAAATCGAGCTGAACCTAATCCTCAGGCATTTCTGGGTGACAACAGCGGTCGAGACAAACTCCGAGGCTATCCAGAAAGCTCTGTTTATGTGACAAAAACACAAACACCTTATCTACTACCACAACAAAGCATTTTTAAAACACAAAAATGACACAATAGCTTATAATACAGATGATAGGTTTTCCAGACGAGCGAGCATAGCCCTCGACTGTAAAGACACTGCTCTGTTCATGTCGAGGGATGAATCTCCATAGAAGTGCCACCTGGGAAAGCGAAAACGTCGGTGACACCCTAGCATCAGAGAGCCTTAACGAGAATGTCGATGCCTTGACGGGGCTCATCAGAGGAACATCGGGAATGAAAGATTATTTATGGGGTTGTAACAGCCGTGAGGGTGGGGGTAGAGGCGGCGGCGGCTGAGGGCTTGGGGAGGGAATTTGATATGCAGAGAGTGGGCTTTTGGATGTTAAAAGAAAATGGGAGGGTTTGAAGTTGAAAATGAAGGGGCGAAGGAAATGTCAATTTAAATTCGCCATTTTTTTAGGTTACTTTTAATGGCGAATTTAATTTTTTCTCCACTAAAAGTAACATTTTAGTGGCGAATTTAATTTTTCGCCATTAAAAGTTTAATTTTTACTGGCGAAATTTTTCGCCAGTAAAAGAATTTTTAGTGGCGAAATTATATTTCACCATTAAAAAGGTTGTTTTTAGTGGCGAAATTTATTTCCCCACTAAATTTTCGCCACTAAAAAAAACACTTTTTTGTAGTGATCACTTTTTCCCAGTTCACATCGGGTGGCGACTCCATGTTATTTCTCCGGTTTAGTTCCCCCGCGGACTACTCCGTTCTCCCACCTAGGCCGCTAGCCTAGAACAGAATAGCGTTGTCAACATTCTGTGTCCTACAGTCTGGCGACTCCACTGAGGATCTAGAGAATCGGCCCCGAAATCATGTCTTGTGATGTGTATGATTTGTGCTTTATTTGATTGTTTCTATAGTGGGTTGAGAGGGTCTTAATCAAAGGCATTGTTAAAGCTAGGTGATGGTTTGGTGTCTTCCTTCATTCACTACCTTTCGGGGAAAAGCTGTGAAGGCACCTAGATAATCATTACCTGTAGCTTGTTGTGATGGACTAATCTGGAAGACTCGTTATTTATTCCTGACACCAAACGATAAGAGCCTAAGGGGCTTGGGTACTTAAGAGAGCCTCGCTCCACCCTCCCTCTGGGGAATCTACAACGGGAAATCCTTTTGACAGTCAGTCACATATCATAACTCGTTGGCATGTACCGTAGTGTATAAAAAAGGTACGCTCACTTGGTCGCTTGAACCCTTGAGTTGTGAGTCCTAGTTGTGGGTAACCCTTCATCGACAAGAGCCTTTGTCTACACTCCTATAAACCCACATGTGAACCATAGTTATATATCCTATAGGAGTTGCCCCTTTATGCTTTTGAAAACCACATGCATATTATATCACATACATCGCACGCATCTCATGCATTCACGCATCATGTTAACCCAGTGTCTTAAAAGCCATCATAGATATCCGTTGGGTTAGGAAAAGAGGGGCTTGTCAAGAAGAGTTTAGCAAACGTGGATAGCGAGGAAAAGGAAATCGAGAAACAGAAAACCTTACGGTAAGGATAGAAAGACCATTGGGGGGCCTTCAAAAAAAAGAAAAAAAAGAGAAAAAAGAAAAAAAAAAAAAGAAAGAAAGAAAAAAAGAAACGAAAAAATTGTTTGTTTTTAATCTTTGATGGTTAGACATAAGTCTGATGATGAATTTGATTGCTTTAGAGAGAAACTTTAGAAACGATAAACCCTTGATGTGCTTTTATCTGATGCTTTGAGTAATTGATCTATGTTAGACTCGTAAGCACTTGATTATGGTTCTTAGGAGTGGAAATCTGAGTAGTTAGCAAAGTGACTAGTTGAAGAAATTATAGGTCGGTGAATGACCATTCGCCTAAATGTCTATCCTAATTTGCTTGTGCTAAGATGTGTGGTATGGTTGAAGATAAAAGAAATGTCTCTAAAGAAAAGAATTGAACCACCCATAATCGATAAGCGTGAAGCTACCCATGGGCGAGTATTAGGACCACCATGAGGAGAAATTCTACCTTAAAGGGTAGGTGCGTTGAAAAAAAAAAGGGAAAGAAAAGGAAAGAAAAGAAAAGAAAAAAATGAAGTTCAAAATGAAAAGAAAAAAAGAGACAAAGGAAGAGAAAGAAAACCATATCACATTGAGCACGGAAAAGCAATTGCAGAGCATAACTGAGACATCTAGGTTGGTTTGACCCATCGATCCTGATTTTTGAAAAGAAATTATTGAGTTGGCCTACTTAGGAATCAAGCTGTAAAAGAACCTTTGTGCACACACACTTTGAGTCTGGCATAGATCACTTATTTAAAGACTTGGATTTGAGTTGCATCGAATGTTTTGAGGGTTCTCTGGTTTCATTACCGAGCATTCTTTGAGGACAATGATATGTATAACTATGGAGACTATTTCCTAGCATGTAGTATAGTATGATGATATGGAAGGCCCCACCATGTGGTTCATCTTGACTAAGTACAAATAGTGGAGAGCAGAAAGCTAAACCAAGACTGGGGGCAACCAATCTACCACCGTGAATCAAGATATTGAGTCATGAGACCAGAGAGAAGACTGAGCAATCACCTGGAGAACTTGCAGCAGACCTAACCCAATGGAATAGGAAATTCATTCATGCATGCATGCATACACGTAACATATTTTGCATTCTTTTTGTGTTTGTTTTGTTCTGTATTCACAGGTTTCAAAGAAGAAAAAGAAAAAATAGTAAAGACAAGCCAACCAGAATCAGCAACATATAGGAAGTATGTTCGGGGATGAGTCCCAAGTTTGAGGCCCATCATCAGTATCAGTTTTGGGATGAGTCCCATGGTCAAGGCCTATATCAGCATCAGTTTCAGGGATGAGTCCTAGGGTCGAGGCCCACATCAGTATCAGCTTGGGGCGAGGCCCACATCAGTATCAGCTTGAGGGCGAGGCCCACATCACTATCAGCTCAGGGGCGAGACCCACATCAGTATCAATCTGGGGGCGAGGCCCATATAAGTATCAGTCTGGGGTCGAGGCCCATATAAGTATCAGTCTGGGGGCGAGGCCTACGTTAGTATCAGTTTTGGGGTGAGGCCCGCATCAGTATCAGTCTGGGGGCGAGGCCCACATCAATATTAGTCCGGGGGCGAGACCTACATCAGTATCAATCTAGGGAAGAGGCCCACGTCAGTATCAGTATGGGGTCGAGGCCCACATAAGTATCAGTCTGGGGGCGAGGCCTACGTTTGTATCAGTTTTGGGGCGAGGCCCGCATCAGTATCAGTTTGGGGGCGAGACCCACATCAGTATTAGTACGGGGGCGAGACCCATATCAGTATCAATCTGGGGGCGAGGCCCACGTCAGTATCAGTCTGGGGTCGAGGCCCACATCAGTATCAGTCTGGGGGTGAGGCCTACATTAGTATCAATTTTGGGGTGAGGCATCAGTATCAGTCTGGGGGCGAGGTCCATATCAGTATCAATCTAGGGGCGAGGCCCACGTCAGTATCAGTTTTGGGGCGAAGCCCACATCAGTATTAGTCTAGGGCAAGGTGCCCCCATTGTCAGTTGTAGTTCCGGAATACGTCCCAAGGTCGAGGACCCACTATATCAAAAATTTCTAGACGAGGCCCACTTTGTCAGCGGTATTGGGTCGAGGTGCCCAGAGTCGAGGTGCCCCCGTTTTCGATTGTAGTTTCGGGATGTGTCCCACGGTCGAGGACCCACTACATCATCAATTTCTGGGCGAGACCCACTTTGTCAGCGATGTTGGGTCGAGGTGCCCCTGTTATCGGTTGTAGTTTCGGGATGCGTCCCAGGGTCGAGGACCCACTACATCATCAATTTCTAGGTGAGGCCCACTTTGTCAGCGGTGTTGGGTCGAGGTGCCCAGGGTCGAGGTGCCCCCGTTGTCAGTTGTAGTTTCGGGATGTGTCCTAGAGTCGCGTACCCACTACATCATCAATTTCTGGGTGAGGCCCACTTTGTCAGCGGTATTGGGTCGAGGTGCCCAGGGTCGAGGTGCCCCCGTTGTCAGTTGTAGTTCCGGGATGCGTCCCAGGGTCGATGACCCACTACATCATCAATTTCTGGGCGAGGCCCACTTTTTCAGTGGTATTGGGTCAAGGTGCCCAGGGTCGAGGTGCCCCCGTTGTCGGTTGCAGTTTCGGGATACGTCCCAAGGTCGAGGGCCCACTGTATCATCAACACAGTTCACATTCGGTGGTTCGAGAATAAAGCCCAGGGTTGAGGCACCTCACCACCATATCCACTCAGTTCGAAGTGGCAGGCGAGTCAAGTGGCAGCTGGCGAGCCAGGTAAGTGAAAATGCATTGCACATACTTTGATAGGATTGTCATTGTCACACACTGCACATGTCCTATCAAAGTGGGGGGCGACTGTAGGCACTGTATTTTTGTATGTAAGTCCTGACGATGAGTCTCGTATGGAGACACTACCTCTTTGATTGTGAAAGTCGCGGGAAACGAACGTCGGAAGGGGAAAGTTGGAAATTAGCATTTGGTCGGATTTAACTCTATTGTTTCGCTTCGGTTCGCTTGTTGGACCTCTATTTTAAAACACATCACACAAATTAAATAATAATAAAACATGTGACAAATTAAATTAAATTAAGTTAAAACCAATTAAATTGAAATTAAATTAAATTAAATTACCTTCCCAAATTAAATAAATCACATAACAAAATTAAATAAAATCAAATAATATCCCATCAAAAGCTTTCCTAATTCACTTAAAATACTTCCCTAATTAAAAGATTTTCCCTCATTAAATACTAATTAAAAAGGATTTTCCCTTTAAACACACAAATCCTATTCCTTCTCCAACAAGGTAAACTCTCTCCCTTGGCCTATAAAAAGAACCATTAACCCACACATTCAACCCTGGCAGATTCTCACGAAAAACACAAAGAAATAAACCCCATAGCCGCACCAATAACCAGGTCTCTCCCAATCCATTCACACACTACCCTTCCACTCATCCTCACTCACAAACTGCACACACTTAGCAAACTTCAAACACGTACACTAGCCCACTTCAACCAGCCAACGACCCACGCATAAACCCTTTGCTCCACACGTCCCTCAAATCTCATAACAGCCGCCCAACTCTCTCGCCACTTAGCCAATTCCACTCACCTTAACGCCCCCTGCCCTTACCTCCACGCACTCACCACCTAGCCAAAACCACTCTCCCTCAACGTAAACCACTCACACCAACAACACATCAACGCCACACGTCCCTCACCGTTTCAATAAATCAGCTACACGCCACAATCCACGTTAACCAAGCCTCACATGAAGCCCATCATCAGCGCACCTAGCCCCTGCTCACTACCCTTCAATAATTCACGTAACACGGCCCCATAAATCATGTCTTTACAAGGCTGCTCCACGTAACAAGCTCATGTAGTCACGTCGAGCAACCTCACGTTAACTGTCCCCAATAACCGACATAAATCGAGCAACAGTGAATCATCCCATACACCAAACCGAGACCCAAAACAGTCCTTGAAATTAAAAATGCCCAAAATAGTCCCCATAACTGCACCCCGAAACTGCCCAAAACAGCCTCAGAAATTGTCGAGAACAGTCCCTAAACACACCTGAAACAGTGACCAGAAATTTCACCGAAAACAGCAGCAAAACGAAGTGGAATAGTAGTCTGAACAGTGAAACAGCGAGGAAAAACATTGGATTAGTGAACCAGAAAAGTTGCGGAGCAACAACCCTTCCGACGATCGTGTAACATGCTTTCGAGAGACGACAAAAGAGGTTAGACCTGAGGGCACCCTTTGTTATATTTTATTTTGTTATCCTGGACACGACATGCTCGGTTGGATGTGGAGTACGTCAAATCGGGTATGCAAAGTCCTACATTGAAAGCGGCCAACTCCCTTGGTCACATACTTATTATTTCGTGTTTGTTTCGTATTTAATTTACATTTATTATCCCTTTATTATTTCACATTTATTTTTACGTTATTTATTTTCCTTCATTATTTTACATTTTAGTTTATTATTCGTCTCTTTAGATATTTATCGTTATATGGATTGTCATGTCAATATTAGGTTAATGATTGACGTTGCCTCTCGTGGTATATCGGATGGAAACCCAGACGTAAATTCCGTTGCCGAATCCGAATGGACGGTAGTGCCGTTTGCACTCGGGATACAACTCCACGTACCACTTAAAGAGGCACATATTTCGTTCCATCCAAATTTGTGTTTGAGCATGATGTAGTTCGTAGATTAGTTATTTATTATTTAAAGTATGATTTAATTTAGTTTGTTATTTATTTTCAAATCATGATTATGTTATTTTAAGCATGATATTTTGTTGAGTTTATGATTATGTTTAAATTGCTATTCATTTTGGTTTAACGGTTCAATGTGCTCATTGTGTGATATTCTCTTTTGTCGTTTAAAGACTTACTTTCAAGCATGCAAACTTAGATATATGATTTATCTTTATGAACATGAACTAGATATAGGTTGTTCTTGAGTATGTTGGGTAGATTCGGTTAGTTTATTGTACAAATCACATCATTACAAGTGACATAAGTAAGAGACCATTCCGAACCCAACGATTTGAGGTCTTCCCTTGCGAGGGGTGAGTGCGGCCTTAAATCACTTTTTCCCGATTCACACCGGGTGGTGACTCCATGTTATTTCTCCAGCTTAGTTCCCCCGAGGACTACTCCGTACTCCCACTTAGGCCGCGAGCCTAGAACAGAACAGTGTCGTCAACATTCTGTGTTCTACACCGAGCGACCAAGTGAGCGCACCTTTTTTATACCCTAATATACGTGCCAATGAGTTATGGTGCGTGACTGACTGTCAAATCTTTTTCCCATTGTAGATTCCCCAGAGGGAGGGTGAAGCAAACTCTCTTAAATACCCAAGCCTCTTAGTCTCTTATCGCTTGGTGACAGGAATAAACAACGAGTCCTCCAAATTAGTCCATCACAGTAAGCTACTAGTACATGATTATCTATTTGCCTTCAAAGCTTTTCCTTGTAGAAAGGTAGTGAATGAGGGAAGACACCAAACCGTTACCAAGCTTTAAAAGTGCCTTTGATTAAAACCCTTTCAACCCATGGTAGACGCGGTTAACTAAAGCACAAATCGCAATCACTACAAGACATTATTTCGGGGCCGATTCTCTATCCCTAGTAGAGTCGCCAGACTATATGACACAGAAATTGGCGACGGTATTCCAGGTTCACGGCCTAGTTGGGAGTACGGAATAGTCCACGGGGGAACTAAACCGGAGAAATAACATAGAGTCACCACCCGATGTGAATCGGGACAATGATTTAAGGCCGCACTCACCCCTCGCAAGGGAAGACCTCAAACCGTTGGGTTCAGAATGGTCCCTTACTTATGCCACTTATAATGAAATGATTTGTGCAATAATTTAACAGAATCTACGTAACATATATTTCCAAGAGTATTCTATTTTTAAGTTCACATGCATGAAAATAAAGCTCATATCTAAGTTTGCATATAACAGATATCTAAGTTTGCATGCATAAGAAATAAATCGAAATAACGATAAGCATATGATTTCATAAACACATAAACACAAACAAATAATAATTGTACAAGCATGCATATCAAAGAGAAGCAATTAGATGCATAATCCAAAGAGATAACTAAAGAGGTAATTGTACAGTAAGATAAACGTGCAATGATGCGATGCAAAAGAAGATAGACAAATAGGGTGAAAGAAAAGAGATGCAATATATGCCTATATCTATATAGGACTTCGAGTGCCCGATTGAACGTATTTCACATCCAATCGAACGTGCTTTGTCCGGTGCGGCAAAATGTCGTGGCCAAGGTAGCCCTTAGGCTTTTCATCCCTCAAAGTGGATGACCTTTAATCCAACTTGATTTGCCCATGTGCATTGCAATATGATGCATGCTTATGCAAAGAGATGACATACAGAAAGCAAATAACAGAATAATAAAAGGTGCGGTGAAGTATTATCGTAAATGTAGCCTTTTAGAATTTTCTTCCCTCGAATAGAGAACCTTTAGACCAACATAATAAGCCCATACACATTACATTTCGATGCATACAAATAAATAAGACTATGATATGGGACTTCGTATGTCCGATTAAACATATGTCTTGTTCAATCAAACATACTTCGTCCGGCGCGGTAAAACATCATGGCAAAGGTAGCCCGTAGGCTTTTTATCCCTTAAATGGAGGACCTTTAATCCAACTTGATTTGCCCATGCGCATGATGTTACACTGCATATGAAATAAAGACAACAATATAGGACTTCGTATGCTCGATTGAACACATCTCACATTCAATCAAACATACTTCGTCCAACGCGGCAAAACATCGTGGCAAAGGTATCTCGTAGGCTTTTTATCCCTCAAAATGGAGGACCTTTAATCCAACTTGATTTTTCCATGTGCACTATATCATCAATGTACAAGCAAATAACGTGCAGAAAGTAAATGGCGGAATATAAAATTTGAAGAATAAACAAACAGGATAAAATATATCGAAACATGTGCCATTTGCTCAAGTGGTACGTGGAGTTGTTTCCCAAGTACATACCGTACTACCGTCTATTCAGATTTGGCTACGGAATTTATGTTTGGGTTTCCATCCGATATACCACAAGAGACGACATATTTTCCATTCATCCAATAGCCATAACATTCATTAATCCACAATACTCATGCAAATAAATATTAACGAAATAAAAGAAACAAGCGAAAATAGATAAAAATGGTGCCCTCGGGTCTAACCTCTTTAGTCGTCACTCGGAAGTGCAGTACGCGGTTGTCAGAAGGGTTAATGCTCCGCAACTCTTCCGGTTCACTAGTTCAACATTTTCCATCACCGTTTCACTGTTTGAGTTGTTGTTTTTACTCCGTTTCACTGCGGTTTCTGGTCGCGGTATTAGCTGATTGTTTTGCGATAAAGTGAGACTGGTTTGGGCTATTTTAGGTGCAATTTTGGGCAGTTTTTTGGTGTAGTTTTGGGGGTTAATTCAGGGACTATTTCAAGCAATTTTTGTAGTAAATTAGGGGATGTTCCAGGGCAGCTTATGGAGGGTATACGCGGCAAAACTAGGCAGTTCAAGAGGGTTATTTTTGTCCATTTGTGGGGGTTTGAACTGGGCGTGAATTGAGCTATTTGGAGGGGCTTTGTGCATTGTTTTATTGGCTGGTTAAGGGCAGTTTGAGGTTTCTTTTGTTGTGCCTTTGTTTAGCCGATGTGGGAGTGAATGAGGGTGTGGGGTTGGTAGCCAAGAAGGAGGCTTGGTTGCAGGCTACTTGATGGGGCTGTTGTGAGAGGCTTGATCACGAGAGTGAAAGGAGGGTTGGTGGCGTGGTTATTTGGCTAGTGATGAGGGTTGATTTGTGAGGGTTGCATGATTATTTGTGGCGTGAGGGATCTTGTTTGTGCGTGGGTTATTTTATTGGTATTATATGCGTGTTGAAGGCAGTTGTGAGGGTTTACTATGGCGTGAAGTGAGTGGCTGTTGGATGGGTGTATGGCGTGAGGTCGAGGGGCTGTTGAAGGAAGGCTGAAATGTGAAGTTGAATTTGTTTGTTGAGGGTTGTTACTGGCTTATTGCCGTGAATGTGTTTGCTATATGAAGGTGCCGCTGCTGCCGAGTGAGAGAGAATGAGTGTGTATTGTTTTAGGGTTTTTTTTTATTATTTTGCCGTGAGTTGTGCCCCATTGGGGTTACATTTTGTGTTATTTTTATAGTTGTCAATTATCGTTATGCATGGGTTTTGAAAAGGAAACAAATCAATTAAATTAGGGATGGATTTAATTAGTTGAAAAAGGAAAGCATAATTGTATTTTAGTGGGGGAATTTATTTAAATTGGTAGGTGATTTATTTAAATTATGAAGAGATTTTCTTAAATTAGGAATTTAATTTAATTGGATTTAATTTAATTTAATTTAATTTGTGTTTTAAATATATTTTAATTATTTCTTGGATTGGGCTTGGGTGAGATGGGCTTGGTGTGTGTCTTAGTGATGTGTGGGCTTGGTGTGTGGTTTGTGGGGGTTTGGGCCAAGGGTGTGTTTTAAAACAGAAGTCCAACAAGCAAACCCGAAGCATAAACAAACGAAATAATTCCAACAATCTGTCAATTCTTGACTATTCCCTTCCGACGTCCGTTTCCTACGACTTTCGCAACTTAATAGGTAGTGTCTGCATATGAGACTCATCATCGGGACTTACATGCAAAAATGTAGTGCCTACACCGATCTATTCATGATCAGACCTCCGCTTGTTCGTTGGGTGTGGACTGATGCTTATGATATCAGTGCATATCAAGATATGATCTGTCAATCCTGTGTACAAGGCATAGACATCCTCACTTATTTACGATCTAGTAAATCCATGTCTGTGGTATAACTTCGAAAACCAGATCCGAGTGTTATTTAGGGATCGTAAATTGAAAGTCGACTATATTATACCGAATGAATTTTGACGTTCTCATCTATATCCTAAGTATAATATGGATAGCCTGTGACAAAGGGATTATACGTATGCAATGACCTCGGCTTGCATAGTTTAGCGAGATTATCCGTGGTCATCATAATTCATGAGTGGGTGAATTATGTACACGAAATTGGATTTCGTGACAGATAAACCTAAACTTAAAGAGTCCCATAATATGAAGTGTACTTATTGAGCACTTGGACAACACGATATGAATAATACGGATTATTCATAATATTTCATCGGTTTAAATGAGTTAACTCGAATCATTTAATCAGTTAAATGATAACACACGCATAAGGGCAATTTTGGTCAACAGTAATTATATGTATTTATATTTGATATGAAATATGATTTGATACATATTAATTATTTTTCAAATGAAATTTTGACACATGCCATTAATATATGTATTTGTTATTTAATGTAAATAAAATACATATATAATAATAATTATATTAATTAATTATTTAGATATTTAATTTTTAAATATTTGAATAATTAATTGATAAACTTTTTCATAATGGTTATGAAATATGTTTAATTATTATTTGAACACATGGCATGTTTTTATTATGCTAAATGTGTGTGAATTTGATTGGCCACCAAAAAGCTTAATATAATTTAATTAGATTAAATTGTAAAAAAAGACCATAATACCCCTAAATGACGACAATGTAATTTTTAAAAAGGAAATATTTTCTTCTTCATTTATTCATCATCAATGGCCGATCAAACACCAAAAAGAAAGCCCTCAATCTTGGTTTGAAGAAACCATGATGAAATGAAGGAAAATCAAAAAACAATGCTAAGGATTTAAGAGATTAAAGGTATTTCTTCAAAACCCTAAACTTGAAAATGTTGGTTTTTATTTAGGTCCCAAGATCAAACAAGCAATGAAAAACATGCGTGGATACATCAACGGAGGTAGCAGAATACTCACATCGATCGGTTGAGTCGATTTGGAGACGATTCAAGCCAAGAAACCCACTGCCATTCACGCCCAAACTGTGCAGTGAACTGCCTCCAAAAACAAAAATTTGAGTGAAGAAACGGAGCTCCAAGCCTCGTCTAACGGATCCCGGCTCATGGGCGAACCTCCCTACCACCTTCGCAAGACTCGTAAGTGTGCTAGCATTTGAATTATCACCATGAAAATCCACTCTTGCTTCCCCATTGCTCACGCCATTTATGCTTCAAAAACAGTCCACTTTTTGTGTTGGGCGTGAGGTAGATGAGAGAGATGAGAGAGAAATGTTTGTTTGTTGACTTAATAAAATGTAAAGCAAAAAGATTATATATATTTTCCAAAAATAATAATCAATTTTCATTTAACTTTATCAAATAAATCAAATGAATTATTGGAGCCAAAACAAAAAGTTTTCCCTCAAAAAGGCTTTTTACACTTTATGTCAAGTCCATCACTATTCACATCAACTTTAAGTCATATCAACTTTAAGTCATGTCTTTCAATCAATCAATCACATCAATCAATCACATCACTCAAAGTGACATTTGATTTGACGCTTGATGTGACTAATGATTTGATGCTTGATGTGACTTGCGTCGCCGCACTCGAATTCGAAATACGAAGGCGCTCGCAATCACACTCGGGCTGGTTCGCTAATTCTAAATTAATGTTTTCCCGTCGCGTCGTAATTAAATGATCACTCCTAGCGAATTCACTATTCACGTCGCTAACGAATTAATTCTAAATTAATTCGTTCGCCCGAATTAAAATCTAATTCTAATTCCGCGTCGAAATCTAATTTCGTTTAATGTATCGAATATATTAATTTACCGATTAATTCCAAATTAATCGTTATCTCTCTCTAGACGATATTTTATCCTAGATAAATATCTCCGTAATTAATCCTAGATTAATTTTCTCTCTCTTCTCTATAATCCCAGATTATTCATGAGTGCGAGTTGTGCGTCATCGGTGGATTATCGGGAAGCGACCCATGAGATCTCCGGATAAGTTGGCAGTAAATACGGTCGTCGGAGTATCCGAATCACGTACGTACCAAGTACTACGTTCTACCGATTTACGAGACAAGGTCGACTCCTAGCAAAGCACGATGTCTACCAAATTCTCCGGTCATATTCATCTAAGAAAATTAAGATCTGTATCAAGCGTAGTATACCATTGTATTGTGTGTAGCGGCCCAGTATCGGATAGTCACATGCTAGGGCTGGGGCTGGATAAGTGTCTACCCCCGTCCGAAGCACATATCGGATGTCTGGTAATAGTCTCTATAATCGGATATTCATGACCTGGTCATAATATCACGATTGGATGCGCATCACTTAAGAGCACTAATACCGTATCCTGCGTGACATCATCTCTAATATGACTGAAGTGATACTTCCGTCTGACATCACACCCAATACACTACGACTCTCTGATAACAGAAGTGGTGTACGCAGAACCGGTCAAAGCCCCCTACCACCAAGACCAAAGTTTATCGATTATCGTAAGTATTAGCGATGCAAGTCTCAGGTTAAGACTATACACACCTACCTTGCTTTCGGCCTCCCATAGACACATAGTCATAATACCAATGGGATTCTGAGGGGTCTATCCAGAGCGAAGCTGTTTCCCGTACCATCGGTGAAACACGACCTCCTATCGCACTTGCATAAGTATCCAATACTTATATATATGAGAACTATGCCGTTGTGCCCTCACAACGCACACAAGTGCAATACTAGCCTATTCCGCATTATCGATGTCCAGTCTCGATAATACTCCGGCTAGGGATATTTAATGATTAATCCTTCGGGGACTGATACTGTCTCATATCATTCTCAGTCCAGGAACTAATCATAGAGACCTCTCTTCATTTATTTATCTATGGTGATCTAATCACAAACGATGAGAGTGCAATTTCCTTATCACATAGTTAATTTGCTACAACAACACAGTGATCTGTGCAAACAGTGACGCTATGGGTCATATTATCCAACAATCTCCCACTTGGCACATAGCCAGTCACTCGAGTGTCTAACACCCGAACTATGTACGGTTTGCTCAAATTGCTGAGGAAAGGTTTTCGTCAGCGGATTTGCTTGATTATCGTTTGACGCGATTTACACGATCATCACATCGCCACGATGTATGATCCGAATGAATCAGATGATATAGAAGTATATATCTGGATCATCGATGAGACCTTTAATTCCTTAGCCTATGCTGACGCCTAGCTCAGCTGCTAACAGAACTATATCTAATCCATTAGATTATTTTTTCGACCCAAATACTTCTATTGCTGCCTCAGCTGCAGCAATAATCCGTATTTGTTGTTTATTCGGCAACAGTTATCTTGCTCGGAATATTTCCAGCTCACTGTCCCAGTATTCAAACTTTATAGTACCGTATTATTTAATTGTTTGGAAACTTGCAGCAGTGATCCCAGTCACTTCAAGTTCTCCTTCTCCATAGTTTAAGACAGCATCTTTAGTTCTCTGAGATACTAACAGATGTTCTTAATTTCAATCCAGTGACTATCCCATGGATTGAACTGATCGTGACTCCATATGCTCGAAGCGTATGAGACACCCTATCAAGTATATTTTAAATGTACAATTTCCCAGAGAGTGTTAACAACTCCAAATCTATCCCAGTAGATCTTTATTCCTTGAATAAAGGCTGTTACTCCCCAGAATTCTACGAAGAATTTCTATTGAAAGAATATCTATGAAAGCCAAGCTTTCAACATAGCTTTATGGGAATTTCATTGTCAGTGCTCTCTCCCACTAACCTCTTTATATACACAAGAATTATTTCGTTTTGAGTCAATCATAAACCATTATGATTATTTCAAAACGTCAGTTTCCAAGAACCTTATGCTTGCTTCAATCCCAACATGGATCGAATAACCCACAAACCTTGTTTGTTGGTTATACACAAAATCGTCAGGATGTTGTAAACATCCTCCAAAAGGTTTCCTTTTCAGGAAAGCGATTTTGATCTGTAACTGACATATTTCATAAATGAAATACGCAGTTATCAACAAGCATTTTCAAAATGGTTTACCATGGCAACAGGTAAAAGGTTGAACCGTTATTAACACAATGTTGATAACGATAACCTTTCCGTCAAAAGCCCAGCTTTGTACGTTGGTATGTTGCCTTCCATGTATGTCTTCCTTGAAGACGTTTAATGTACCAATAGGCACAATGCCTTATGGTACAACAACTAGTATCCAAAAATAGTTGTTATACATGGAATCCATTTCGGATTCATGGCACTTTGCCATAACAGGGAGTCGATACCTATCCGTATCACTTCCTCAAAACGTAGTCGATGGTACACCTCCATAAGATTGACATCTTTATGAGGTTAGATCAGAAACCCATACCCTAGGTTGTTTTCTGACTCTATCCGATTTACGAAGTTCTTGTGTATTTGAAGATTAATGGTACAGATTCGTCATTGATGAACTATTTGTGTTCCATTAAGGACTTCGTGCCTTGAGCAGTGTTACTCTGATTTTCATTGAGTATCACTATCCTCCCACTGACCACTACCACTGCATATCGGCATTCCTCTCAGAAAACCGCATGGTGAGCAACAATCAGATTGTTCTCATGTGAGATTTACAAGTACTATACTTATGGTCTCCCTTAGGATAACCTATATTGGCACTTATCCAATTTGGGTCTTTTAGTTTGGTATCATCCAAACGTTATGCCTGGCATACCCAAATTATCAGGAATGAGAAACCCCGTTTCTTTCCTGTTCATATCCTATATGATATCTGTCAAACAGATTTACATGGAACCTTATTCTAAATAGTTTTGCACTGTTAATACATATCCTATTGAAGGAAACAGTAGCTCAGAGCGACTCGTGATAAACCTTATCATGTCCAACAAAATTTGGTTTTTGGTTCGGACACACCGTCTAACTGACGTGTCTCGGGAGGAGTCCTCATATGAAAGAATACCGTACTCTTTCATGTACATTTGAAACTTACTGCTTAAGTATTTTCCATTACGGTCTTACCGTGGCGGAATAATACTATAGCCGATCTGTTTATTTACTTCGTGTCGAAACTTCAAAAGTTTCCGATCTGTGTTCTTCAAAAGAAACACATAACCACAATGTGATGCCACATCCGTTAAGGTCACGAAATATTCATGTTCACATCTAGCCTAGCTAGATATGGGCCCACTACTTCACCATGAATAGGGCTAACAGATCGGTGGCCCTTTACTATACCAAGTAAATAGTATTTTAGGTATTTTACCTAATAAACTAGATTCGCGCAGACCTTATTTGAATAGTCAAATCAGTCATAGTACCCACTCTTCAAAAGTGTGGATATACGAGTCTCGTTTAATTGTGTCATAGACAACAATGCCACAAATAAGTCTCTATTGATCAAATCAATTTGAGCTATTTATTTGTCATTTTATATTTTGAGATTTTATTTATATTCAAAATATAAATTCTGTTATTTACATCTAATGTATTTATCTCAGTATTATCTTTATATAATAAAACACTAAGTGTTCTATAATATAAAGGTTTATCCCCGCAACAGAATCAAACACTGATATAGAGATAATGTCCTAGTCAAACTAGTTACATCATAACAATTCCTAATTTAAGTACATACCCTAAGGATAGTTCCTAAACTTAGGTATCTACGGTCGAAACACAGCGACTTTCGTCCCGTTTCCGATCTGCAGAGTAATCTCGGCTTGAAGTCAGTATCCAGCTCATAGCGAATTCTGATCATCAATACTATATTTTATGTACCACACTAAGTATTTAAAATCCAATTTCAATACTAGTAGTGAACATAACTTTGACAAATATTTTAAAGTTAGAGCCTCGCCCTTTCTTTAATTCCTTCGTGTCTTCCATATCCAAATGGCAGTCACTTTGGATATATGTCAATTATCTTTTCAATATTTCACAAAACCTTTGGCCAAGCCTTGGGTTTTAGAATATCGAAATGATGTGCACCTTTTGCAACTTGCCCAATTGCAAACTTTGACTTTTCACCCCTAGAATAGTCAAATCAATTCTCTAAGAATTATTAATTGCAATTTAATACTTTTAAATCTAAAGGTAGATTTATGATAAGTATATTAATTAAGCACTAAAGTCATCAATCACATAAATCTTCCAAAGATTTTATGCTCCACTATTTGCTTAATTATGGGCTAAGTCTATAATAAGTTATTTTATCAAATAAATTAACCTATTATTAATTCCCAATTGAAAAATTAAACCATTTAAAACATTTAATCCAAGGATTATATATTTTAAATATTCAACTTTTTCAATTCTTTCTTGATTTCAATAGTCCAACTATTTAATCAATTTAATAAGGTACTATTTATTATAATGATTACAATAACCCAATTATTTAATCAACTATAATTTTAATATTGATTACTATAATCCAATTATAAAATCAACTATCATATTTAATTCAATTATATTGATTACTATAATCTAATTATAAAATCAACTATCATTGAATGAGTTTGTATATAGTCCACTATATAAATTTTAAAATAACGTAAAATTTGACGAATGATATTTGTTGAGCGCGTATGGCGAGTAATTGAACGAATGTTGCAAATTCAATACTTGCCTCCCACTATTTTTCGTCGAGCCTCTAACCCTCTGTCGAGTACTCGGGAAACCGTGTTTCCTAGTGGGCTAGGATCCCGTTAAATGTCACACAATCTTGACTTTAGCCAACAAATTGTATGATAATTAACTAGGTAGATCTCGAAGATCAATTGGATCTGATCCAACTCCTAGATCCAGTAGGTGGACATCCAAGTCCCAAACATATATCTAATATATGCCTATATATCGAATATATACCCTTACCATTTTCCTCCGAATCAACTAGGCCTTGGCTTTGGCACAACAAACCTAGTGATCCCAGTCAAGCGCGGACCCATTGACAAGGAAGCTTCGTAATCAATGTCAATGGACAAGAAGTGGTCTTGACTTTGCCAACAAACCCACAACTTGGACACGACACCGATATGGAAACAAAGCCTCGTGATTAAAGCACATCTTCGAAAGACAAGGGCTTGACTTTGGCCAACAACCCTGCCAATCTCTCGGATCTTGAGCAAGAATCACTCAATGGAAGGAAAAGACGCTTGATATTTAACGAGGGTTTTCCGCGTGCAAATTGGCTACCAATTTAATTTCTTTGTTAAGGTCTCATCATCATACACCGCTTAAACATGCATTCTAAATACATAATAAAGCGAGTATGAAAATAAATATAATGATATGCGGATGGATACTTTACACATTGATCCTAGATCAAATCTCTCCCTTTCTCACTCAAGCTAGCACTTGTATTACTTCTACCCGTTACACTACACTTCTAAAGAAACCTCATTTACATGGAGGGGAATAGGTGAGAAGAGAATACAAAGAGAATGAAGGTGATAAGGCTGAACACTAGGTCCAATTTAATAAATCGAATTTATTACAATAATTTCTAAAATTGCCCACCCATCTAATATCCATCGATATACATTATTCATTCAACAAAACCACGTATTCACACAATAAGCATGCTATCAATCAATCTAATCAAATTAATTAATCTGATAATTAAGTGATCATCCAATGTTCAAACAACGAATTGATTTTGTTCGAGTCAAACTCGTTTTTTCGAATAAGTACTCAAAGTACGAATTCACGAATTAAATTAAACTAAATCATTAAATCAAATTTAATATGTACTTAATACTAATTCACTATTCAATTCCAATTAAACATTACACTTTTATTAATAAACCTTTTAAGATTTAAATTCCAAATTTAATCGCGTCGGGTCTCAAAGCCCGATTAACGTCCAACATCAATTCAATTAAAGTCCAATGGGCTTTTAATTGATTTCATAAGGCGTGGACTTTTGGTCAACTCGGGTCAAACCGATAACCAAAGTCCAATCCAGGATTTACCCATAAGCCCATAAATCAATTTTGGCCCATTAGGCCCAATTAAACTTTAAAGGTTCATTAGTTGCATTTGGGCTTTATGGTTAAGGTTTTGGGCCCAATTGGATCCAATCCACTTGGCCTAAACCAAACTTGATAAATCAAGCCCAATAGGCCCAAATACAACTTTAAAGTCCAATTTCCAAAATTAGGCCCAATTAATTAAATATACAAAATCCAATTCATATTCAATAAACTAAAGTGTGTTACATGATTAATCAACTAAATCAATAGTTCTAAAACATCATATTAGTCCAATTAATCATGCGCATCATCATTATCACATGTCCAACACATAAATGAAAAAATCAAACCCATTTACATGCTTTTATGCTCTCGGCCAAAAGAGGGATTTTGTGTCCGATTCGGTTTCAATCCAATCGAACCCATAATCGACATTAATCACCATCCAATTTGATTTCATACACATCCAATATCACAAAATCAAAATTACCAAGACATTAGGGCATTAACACCAATTCGGCCAACATAGAGATTTGGGGATTTTTGTCCAATTCGAAATCCAATCCAATTCGATTCAAATTAACATCAACCTAAATGATTCTAACTCATCAAATGAATTAAAATCAAAAATTCCAAGAATCCAAAAAATACTAATACATTCGGCCATGATGAAATTTTGGGGAAAATAATTCCAATCATTCTTTAACAAATTGGTCCTACCAAAATGAAATTAAACATGTTATAAGCATACTCAAATAATCAATTTATTCAAATCATGCCCACACACATTTACCCAAATTTAAGCCCTACATTTTTCATGCTTGAACCTAAGCTCTTTATGCCATTGTTGGTTTTTATTTAGGTCCCAAGATCAAACAAGCAATGAAAAACATACGTGGATACATCAACGGAGGTAGCGGAATACTCACATCGATCGGTTGAGTCGATTTAGAGACGATTCAAGCCAAGAAACCCACTGCCATTCACGCCCAAACTGTACAGTGAACTGCCTCCAAAAACAGAAATTTGAGTGAAGAAACGGAGCTCCAAGCCTCGTCTAACGGATCCCGGCTCATGGGCGAACCTCCCTACCACCTTCGCAAGACTCGTAAGTGTGCTAGCATTTGAATTATCACCATGAAAATCCACTTTTGCTTCCCCATTGCTCACGCCATTTATGCTTCAAAAACAGTCCACTTTTTGTGTTTGGGCGTGAGGTAGATGAGAGAGATGAGAGAGAAATGTGTTTGTTGACTTAATAAAATGTAAAGCAAAAAGATTATATATATTTTCCAAAAATAAATAATCAATTTTCATTTAACTTTATCAAATAAATCAAATGAATTATTGGAGCCAAAAACAAAAAGTTTTCCCTCCAAAAGGCTTTTTACACTTTATGTCAAGTCCATCACTATTCACATCAACTTTAAGTCATATCAACTTTAAGTCATGTCTTTCAATCAATCAATCACATCAATCAATCACATCACTCAAAGTGACATTTGATTTGACGCTTGATGTGACTAATGATTTGACGCTTGATGTGACTTGCATCGCCGCACTCGAATTCGAAATACGAATGCGCTCGCAATAACACTCGGGCTGGTTTGCTAATTCTAAATTAATGTTTTCCCATCGCGTCGTAATTAAATGATCACGCCCAGCGAATTCACTATTCACGTCGCTAACGAATTAATTCTAAATTAATTCGTTCGCCCGAATTAAAATCTAATTCTAATTCCGCGTCGTCGAAATCTAATTTCGTTTAATGTATCAAATATATTAATTTACCGATTAATTCCAAATTAATCGTTATCTCTCTCTAGACGATATTTTATCCTAGATAAAATATCTCCGTAATTAATCCTAGATTAATTTTCTCTCTCTTCTATATAATCCCAGATATTCAAGAGTTGTGCGTCATCGGTGGATTATCGGGAAGCGACCCATGAGATCTCCGGATAAGTTGGCAGTAGTAAATACGGTCGTCGGAGTATCCGAATCACGTACGTACCAAGTACTACGTTCTACCGATTTACGAGACAAGGTCGACTCCTAGCAAAGCACGATGTCTACCAAATTCTCCGGTCATATTCATCTAAGAATATTAAGATCTGTATCAAGCGTAGTATACCATTGTATTGTGTGTAGCGGCCCAGTATCGGATAGTCACGTGCTAGGGCTGGGGCTGGATAAGTGTTTAGGGTATTCATGACCTGGTCATAATATCACGATTGGATGCGCATCACTTAAGAGCACTAATACCGTATCCTGCGTGACATCATCTCCAATATGACTGAAGTGATACTTCCGTCTCGACATCACACCCAATACACTACGACTCTCTGATAACAGAAGTGGTGTACGCAGAACCGGTCAAAGCCCCCTACCACCAAGACCAAAGTTTATCGATTATCGTAAGTATTAGCGATGCAAGTCTCAGGTTAAGACTATACACACCTACCTTGCTTTCGGCCTCCCATAGACACATAGTCATAATACCAATGGGATTCCGAGGGGTCTATCCAGAGCGAAGCTGTTTCCCGTACCATCGGTGAAACACGACCTCCTATCGCACTTGCATAAGTATCCAATACTTATATATATGAGAACTATGTCGTTGTGCCCTCATAACGTACACAAGTGCAATACTAGCCTATTCCGCATTATCGATGTCCAGTCTCGATAATACTCCGGCTAGGGATATTTAATGATTAATCCTTCGGGGACTGATACTGTCTCATATCATTCTCAGTCCAGGAACTAATCATAGGGACCTCTCTTCATTTATATATCTATGGTGATCTAATCACAAACGATGAGAGTGCAATTTCCTTATCACATAGTTAATTTGCTACAACAACACAATGATCTGTGCAAACAGTGACGCTATGGGTCATATTATCCAACAGAAAATTTATTTTTTTGTTTCTTGATGATTTAGAAAGGTTCAATTCTGAAAAATTGGGGCTTTTGGTTGTGGATGATGAATTGGAAGTGTTGATGCATGTGTGAAGTAGTTTTGGATGAAATTATTGTAATTTTGGTCCAATTTATTCATTTGATGATATTTCCATTCTAGAGTGGTATGACCACTTCTGTAACACCTAGAATTGTTCTTGGGTGCTTCATGTGTGATGACTTTGGTTGGTGTTTTCATTAATTGATTTAATCTTAAGAATTTAGATTTAAAGCATGAAAATTAAAATTTTTGATTTCTGGATCAGATCTGAATAAAATGGAAATTTTTTGATGAAAATAATGTGTTATGAATATATTGGATATGTTTTGGGAGTTGGAAAAATTTCTGGAGAGTGTTTCGGAGTTGAAATAAGCGAAAATGGCGAAAAATAGAGTTACCAGGTGACTTTTGAGCCAACCAGGTGACGACTATCCAAACAGTGTGTTCGTTACTGTTCAGGCACCCCATGAACTTCCCTAATACTATTGGAGCTGACCTGGGCAGTCTCTATAAGTGTTGGGTGGTCGGTTCGATTAAAAACGCATTTTACATCATTTTACGGAAAAACATTTTTCGTAAAAGTTTCGCGACGTTTCCTTTATATTTATGTCACTATTTGATATCGAATAAATAGGTTTAGGTGAAATGTGAATAAATTATTCATATTAGATATTGAATAATATATTCCGTAATTTGAAAAAGTTTTAAATTATGATTTCTCTTGAACCGCGCTTCCGCTGCGCCCTTCGCCTAAAACCCCAACAAAAATGGTATCAGAGCAGGTCTGAACCTTCATCCATTGCATTATTCATGCTTGATATTTGATATTTAATCCAATTTTAATGTTCACAGATGCATATAATTTATATATGTTTCTTGAATTTTTGGTTCTACGCTAATGAAAATGTAATGGAAATTTAATCGTTAAATTAAGTTATGTTTTCTATAGGTAGAATTGAATTGCTTAGAAAATGATTTAAATTAAAATTTTGCATTTGATGTGGAGTATAGTTTCCTAAGGAAAATCCCCGCTTTGAAATAAGGCTGTTAAAGTGACGTGTATTCGATATATATTTCTTGGTCCGTCTTATCAGTACGGTTTATGGGTATCTTTCCATAAATGCATCCGAGATCGTGCCAAAGCTGTGAGGGTGTAGGTTATGGGATTTTATCCATGCCGTTTTTATATTGATACTAGACAAATTCAAGTGAAAGTGGAAATTCTAAACATGCCAAAGCTGTTAGGACTACATCGGTAGCTTGGGTTTTTCATTGACAAGTGAAGCCTTGATATGCCTCCTTGTGAACATGCCAAAGCTGTCATAACGAGAAACAGTCAGAACAAAAATCAGGAGTTACTGGTGAGTGATTGACAATGCGTTGTCTACCTAATGAATATATGTATGTGAGATCGTGCCAAAGGTGAGTCGAAATATATTCATGGGATCCTACTCTCACTATAGAATTTGATTTAATTATTGAAGTCCCGTTCTCCGTTAGGGATTACGGTATTACAAAAAATAGTGGGAAACATTACTGGGTTAAAAATCCATAACAAATGCAGTGCGTAATTTTATGGAAAATTCTGTTTCATTTTCTTTTTATTATATATTGTTTATAGAATTATACTTCTAATCCATTGCATGCTTATTACTTGAATAGGTTTTCTGACTTTACTTATGGTTGGGTTATTCTAGAATAGGTTCTAGAAAGATAGTAGACTAAGATATTGTTAGATTAGTTTAAAACCATCTGGAACTATTGTTCCGATTTCCTTGTAAATCAAGATGGTTAGTGACTTAGTTTCTAAGTCACAATTAGGTAATCTAAATAGATATCTACTTTAGGATATAATACTCTTGAAATAATAGTTTCTTATGCAGTAAAAATTACGAATTAGTTCATGTCTCGAGATTCTTGACTGACATTAAAAAAATCCATTTAGTATTTGTTTATCTTTTAATGACGTTTCTTGGCTTTAATGACTTTTAGAAGTCACGTGTTTGACACAGTTTGCTGATCAATTATTTATAATAGTTGTGAATGATTGAACATAAATTATAAAGCTTAAGAAATGAGATGCGTATAATTGTATATAGAGAGTATTGATTCTCATAATACGACAATTATAAGTATTGAATTCCATATCTCTCTTCTAGTTAATTAAAATAATATTTAATGATTGTTTGATATTTGATATCAGAACTTGTGACTATTGGATAATTACTTATTCTATATAAATGGTTGTTACATATTTTAATAAGACTAGTAGTGTCATTAATGAACAGATAAATATTAAGAAAAAATATTTAGTTAACTAAATAACTTAGAACAATGCTTTATGAGTTTTTATCACATGAGCATTAGATGCTTGTTCCTTATGGCAAAGGATGGTCTGATACGAGATCACACCAAATATCCTTATCCATTTAATGAATATTGTATTCAAGATGTAATTAAATCTCATTTAACCAATGATCTTCATTGGACCACAGTTTTATTAGACTAATATATTGGATACATGTAGTTTAATGAATTAGAAATTGCCTTAGATAGTTTTCTTTACTCCGTAACTTAATTAATGATTTGTCATGATTTTATTACGTGTTTCTAATAGAGAACATGTTGAACGTCTTGAATTGTTTGAGAACTTTCAATATGTTTCTGATGAAACGAGGATAGAATATTTTGAATGATTTAAAGATTTTCTATTTAAAGTATTGAAAATTATAATTTTAGAATTCATCGTGAATTTTTGAATTGTTCAAAGATGTTTGATATGATCAAATATATTAATTAAGACAATTAGTTTTAAAGTTATTTAATGAATTTGATTCTTACTCAATATTAAACTTTCATGATTTCATCTTGATGGAATTGGTCAGTGGGAGTAATTGAATCTTATATGATTTGATTCATTGATATTGAGTGTTACCGAATTAGTTTTCAATACCCTTGAGGTTATGCTCCAGTAACACTAATTCATCTCTTTAATTTAGGTTCCATTTGTTCCTACAGTTACATATATGATATGTATAGTGGAAAATTCGAATCTTGAAAACTTTGAGATTTGAAACTTTCTTTTGTATAATTGTTATATAATTGAAAGTACTTGTGCCTCAGAGGTACAAGTAAGGTTTATCATTTATTCTATTTAATGGAATATTATATTCTATTTAATAGAATATCTTTTCTACGATCCTGAGTAATTAAATTCTTTTATTACTTGGTGTGTAACATCAGATGATGACGATTGTAGATAAGAATTGACTTATTAATGTGAGAATGATAAACTGTAACAGAATTACATAATTAATAAGATGAAATGACCCTTTGACATCTTCTGTATAAGTGTAATAGGATGTCAAAATCATTTACAAAGTATTTGATACTTAATGATTCTATTATTTTCTTATCGAAGAAAATTATCCTATAATTTATAGTGAGAGCGATATTTGATATCGATTTCGGAAATTACCATTGAACCATAGATCTAAGATTGTTCTTAGCTTACTACGATTAAGTTTTGAACTTGATTAAGCTTTCTGTATGAATAATTCATAAATTGTGCAAATTATTTGCGCAGCATAAGCAAAGTAAGCTTGTTAAAGGTTTGACCTTTATAGTATGACAATGAGAAAGGCTATCCTCAGTAATCTATTGTAGATGAAAAAACTTGCCTCTAGTCGCACTAATTGAATAATTAAATATCTGTTGGTTAATATTGATATTAAACTGTATTTTGGCTAAATAATGCAAAGTGGTGTTCTTGAATGGTTTCTTCGAATGAGATATCCGTCGTGATTTCTTTGTTTAAAGAAGTTCATTCTAGAATGGCCCTAGAGTTTGTATTCTGCTAAGATCACGGTTTGATATACTAGCTTATGGAGCCTATTGTAGACTCAGATAAGATTTCCGGAAACATGTGTTCTCTAATTTTGATAAAGTCAGATAGTCTGATTATATCAAAGCATAAAGAATACATATTTGTTACTAGGGTCAGTAGAAGCGTACAAATTTTTTTCTAAGATTATATATCCTAACGACATTATCATTATCAAAGTAATAATAGGATGTTTGTAAAGTAAAATGTTTACTTAAGTCTCATTTTCTCCGTGTAAGCAGCGAACGTAGTCTCTGTTATATTTGATATAAACTTTCATATATGATATAAACTAAGAGACTTGTGAGATATTCCCATTAGTCGCGTATTAGTTATGATCTAATAAAGGACACAGTAAGACTATATGTATGACAGTTAGTATAACTGTTTGACAGTTAACGCGTCTTTTATATATATAGTATTCATCTTTCGTAGATGATAATTCCTTATTGAAAGAGAGATTGATTAGAATGTCTAGTCAATGTTATGTATCATAAGATGATGGCGTAATGAATACTATATTATGTTCGATTAAAGATGTCAATTTAATCGTAATTGTTACGAGTTATTTTGATATGCTGCTGACCATATGATGGATCTTGAAACTTGATCTTTGTTATCTTAGAGATATTTAGAACGAATTTCTTATTCATGGAGAATTTAGCCTGCAACCATAAAGTCAGATTATTTTTTATCCTAATTATGACATTAGATGATCTATGTTATATAAAATCAAAAAAGATGTAGTGGGAATGTTACCGTTGATTCTACTAAACTAGTGGAATCAGTTGCAACTTATAAAGTATTGACTTATGAAGTTGCATAGTGACCCTATAGATGAGAAGTTTTCATATTAGTGTAGTGCTTGTGATTGTCTTATAGTATTTTGGATTTGATCCATATATACTTAGCAACTCAGTAGCTATAGCACAAAACCAATATAGCGTCTGAGTCATATCGATGTTTGCAGAATATGAATGACGCTGACTAAAGAAAAAGATTGGGTTTGTTGGATAGACTCGATTTGTTAAGCGGGCTTACTTGTTGTTGCCTACCTTTTGAGTGTAAGGTGAGCTCTAAAGGGCCATGAGTATACGATACACATTAAGATGTGTATAGGATACCATGGATTGACACTAGAGCAAATGAGAGAAATTGTTAGGGTTGGTGCTCAGAGTGCCAATCCGGATCGTATTTATGTCCGATTCATAAATATGAGCAATTCTATTTTCCAAAATATTAATAATTTAATGGTAGCACCCTTGTCTTTTATACACTTATTCGATCTAATTACGATTGGATATCTGATTATGATTAGATCACAACTAAATCTGGTGTAGTGATACATGTATATTAGACAAAGACCCTAGGATTTGCAATATAGTGTGCAGTTACAACGTAGTTTGTAATTGATATTGGGAAGTGTACTATAAGATGTATATCCTTAAATAAAGTTCATGGTCAAGATTTACTACAGTTATTAAATTCACCGAGACCAGTACAAGTCATATATCGTGACTTAGTCCGATGATTTATCCCAGTGAACCATGAGTCTCGGGAGACTCGTATAGACATGTAGGAGTTTATTTGATAATAAATTGAACGACTTACTGAAGATTTCCTAATTGATGGTACACCAATAGGAATCTTCACGAGTTGAGCGAGCATAGTGCTCATTTAACTTAAGATACCACAGTGGGATATATGAGTTATCCTCCACACTTTAATGGCAGTCACATCACCGATCTATTCATGATCAGACATCCGCTTGTTCGTTAGGTGTGGATTAATGCTCATAATAGCCAGTGCGTATCAAGATAGGATCCGTCAGTCCTGTGTACAGGGCACATGCATCCTTATGATCTAGTAAATCCATGGTTGTGGTATAACTTGGGAAATTAGTTCTGAGTGTTATTTAGGGATCATAAATTGAAAGTCGACTATATTATACCGAACAGATTTGACGTTCTTATCTATATCCCAGGTATAATATGGATACCCTGTGATGGAGGGATTATACGTATGCAATGAACTCGACTTGCATAGTTTAGCGAGATTATCTGTGGTCGTCATAATTCATGAGCCGGGGAATTATGGACACGAAATTGGATTTTGTGATAGATAAACCTAAACTTAGAGAGTCCCACAATATGAAGTGTATTCGTTGAGCACTTAGGCAACGCGATATGAATAATACGGATTATTCATAATACTTCATCAGATTAAATGAGTTAATTCGAATTGTTTAATCGGTTAAATGATAACACATGCATAAGGCTATTTTTGGTCAACAGTAATTAATATGTATTTATATTTGATTCAAAATTTGATTTGATACATATTAATTATTTGCCAAATAAGATTTTGTCACATGCCATTAATATATGTATTTGTTATTTAATGTAAATAAAATACATATATAATAATAATTATATTAATTAATTATTTAGATATTTAATTTTTAAATATTAGAATAATTAATTGATAAACCTTTTCATAATTGTTATGAAATATATTTTATTATTATTTGAACACATGAAATGTTTTTATTAAGCTAAATGTGTGTGAATTTGATTTGCCACGAAAAAGCTTAATATAATTTAATTAGATTAAGTTGTAAAAAATGACCATAATACCCCTAAATGACGACAATGCAATTTTAAAAAGGGAAATATATTCTTCTTCATTTATTCATCATCAATGGTTGACCAAACACCAAAAAGAAAGCTCTCAATCTTGATTTGGAGAAACCATGAAGAAATGAAAGAAAATCAAGAAAAAATATTTTAAGGATTTAGGAGATTTAAGGTAATTCTTCAAAACCCTAAGCCTAGAAATTTAGTTTTTTATTTCTTGATGATTTAGAAAGGTTCTAGGTTCCTTCAATTCTGAAAAATTGGGGCTTTTAGTTGTGGATGATGAATTGGAAGTGTTGATGCATGTGTGAAGTAGTTTTGGATGAAATTATTGTAATTTTGGTCCAATTTGTTCATTTGATGAGATGTTGCCATTCTAGAGTGTTATGACCACTCTTGTAACACCTAGAATTTTTATTGGGTGCTTCATGTGTTGTGACTTTGGTTGGTGTTTGATTAATTGATTTAATCTTAAGAATTTGGATTTAAAGCGTGAAAATTGGGACTTTTGGTTTCTGGATCAGATCTGAATAAACTAGAAATTTTGTTTTGAAAATAATGTGTTATGAATGTATTGGATGTGTTTTGGGAGTTGGAACAATTTCCAAAAAGTGTTTCGGAATTGAAATAAGTGAAAACGGCGTTACCGGGCGACTTTTGAGCCAACTGGGTGACGGCTGTCCAAACAGTGAGTTCGTCGCTGTTTGGGGAGCTCATGAACTGCCCTAACACTATTTGAGCTAACCTGGGCAGTCTCCATAAGTGTTGGGTGGTTAGTTCGGTCAAAAAACCATTTTGCATCATTTTAGGGAAAAATATTTTTCGTAAGAGTTTCACGACGTTTCCTTTATATTTACGTCGCTGTTTGATATCGAATAAATAGGTTTAGGTGAAATATGAATAATTTATTCATATTAGATATTGAATAATTTATTTGGTAATTTGAAAAAGTTTTAAATTTGATTTCGCCCGAACCGCGCTTCGGCTGCGCCCTTCACCCAAAACCCCAACAATAACGACATAAATATATATGAAACGTTGCAAAACTTTTGCTAAAAATATTTTTCCGTAAAATGACGTAAAACATGTTTTCGACCGAACTACCACCCAACACTTATGGGGACTACCCAGGTCAGCCCCAATAGTGTTAGGGCAGTTCATGAGCTGCCAGAACAGTGACGAACTCACTGTTTGAACAGCTGTCACCTGGTTGGCAAACAGCTGTCACCTGGTTGGCTCAAAAGTCACTCGGTAACACCGATTTTCACCTTTTTCGCTTATTTCAACTCTGAAACACTTTTTGGTAATTGTTCCTGTTGGACAATCATAACCCATAGCATCATTGTTTGTAAAACACATGGTGCTCTTTGTACAAAATAACTATGTGACAAAGGAAATTGCTCTTTTATCATTTGTAATTTGATTACTTGGATATATAAATGTTAAAAGTCCATATGATTAGTACCAGATTAATAAGATATGAGACAATATTAATCCACGAAAGGTTTAATCATTAAATATCCCTAGTCGTAGTATTATCGAGACTAGACATCGATAATGCAGAATAGGCTAGTATTGCACTTGTGCGGGTTATGGAAGCTTAACGATATAGTTCTCATATATTTAAGTATTGGATACTTATGCAAGTGTGATAGGAGGTTCTGTTAGCCGTTGGACCGGAAACAGCTTTGCTCTGGATAGACCCATTGGAATCCCATTGGTAGTATGACTATGTGTCTATGGGAATCCGAATCAGGGTAGGTGTATATGGTCTTAACCTGAGACTTGCATCGCTAATACTTGCGAGAATCAGTATACTTTGGTTTTGATCGTCCGGAGTTTTAACATGTTATGTGTACCCCTCTTCTGGGTATACTGAGAATCGTAGTATATTGGGTGTGATGTCAAGATGGAAATATCACTTCAGTCATATGAAGATGATGATCACGCATGGATATAGAACTAGTACTCTCAAATGCTGCAGCTATCGGGATAGTATGACTAGGTCATGATTATCCGATTAAAGAGACTAGTTGCTAGTGATCCGATATATGCTTTGTACGGGGCAATCACAATTCCAGCCCCAGGCCTAGCATGTGACATCTGATACTGGATCGCAATACACAATATATTATATACTATGCCTAATACAGATTATATATATTCCATGTTGAATATATTTCTAGAGAATTGGGTAGACACAGTACTTTGCTAGAAGCCAGTCATGTCTTGTAAATCGGTGAGAACGTGGTATTCAAGGATCTCTTGGGTCGCTTCCCAAAGATTCATCGATGATATTTGACTCGAACAGAATTAATCTGGGATTAATTACGATAAGAATTAATCTGGGATTAATCATGAGAGAAATAATTAATCTGGGATTAATTGCGATAAGAAATTATCTGGGATTGAATTCATCTAAAAGAGAGAACCCGATTAATTTGGAATTAATCGGGAAATTAAATTTAATAGTTAAATTGGATTTTACTATTCAATTTATTTATTTGGGCTAAATAATATATCAGATTTATTAATTGAAATTGGATTTCAATACGGAATTAAAATTAGATTTTAATTCAAGCGAACGAATTAATTTGGAATTAATTCGTAAGCGAGTTCCGTAATAATTTTACTAGGTATTATTATTTAATTAAATTAGATTTAATTACGTAGCGACGGAAAATTCGTTTAGTCAGATTAAACGAACCGGCCCAAAGTGTGTTGTGTAAGCCAACTTGAATTTGGAATTCAAAGTTGGGTGGGATCCACAACTAACATCACTTGTCAAATTCGTGATGGAAGTAGTTAGCCACTTTAAATGGCATCTTTTTGCCAACACACACAAACAACTTAAGTCAACACACTTTTGGAAATGTGAACTAGTCATCTTCTCTCTTTCTTCCTCACTTTGGGCGTGACCTTGCCTCTATTTTTCTCGAATTTTATTACAAAATTCACCATTGCTAGCACATTAAGAGTAAAAAAAAGATATAGGGAAACTCACCCTTGAGTTTGGAATTCAAAGTTAAAGCTTGGAGCTTCCATACATCTATGGAAAAGTTTTGAATCTCATACAATTAATGTGAGTATTTCCGCTATTTTCACTTGATGCATTCACACTAGAATCATGTTTAGAATCTTTAGGATGTGTTGGACACACTAACAGTCCGAACTCCCAAAAATATCCAGTAGATTCATATGACATCAAATATATCACATAATTTCCAGTTTACACAGATATAATCCAGAAATCGAAATTACCAATTTTTCATGCTTTAAATCCAAATTTTCTACATTAATCAAATTAATCTCAACACAATTCAAGTCACCACATATGAATCACCCAAGAATAATTCTAGGCATTACAAGAGTGGTCATAATACTCTAGAATGTCAACGTATTATCAAATGATAAAATTGGACTAATATTATAATAATAACAACTAATCTCACTTCACACATGCACTACCACTTCCAATTCATCCAGCATAACCAAAAGCCCCAAAATTTCATGAAAAGAAGAAATCTTAGGATCTCATAAGATCATCAAGGAACATGAAATAAAATATCTAAGCTTAGGGTGTTGAAGAATTACATTTAATCATTGTTTGCTTAAGCTTTTTATTTGATTTTCTTATTTTCTTTCACTTGAATCATCAAGCAAATATGAAACCCATTTTTTCTTAGGCGTTTTCGACCAAGGTGATGAAGATAAGGAAATGAAAAAAATTTACCTTAAAAATTGGAAGAGACCAACTTTGGAAGGGTATAAAGGTCATTTTCGCATTTTTTAAATTTATTAAATCAAGTAATTCATATTAAGCTTTTGGTGGGCAATCAAATTTACACACCTTTAGCTTAATAAATTCATGCCATATGTTCCAATAATAATTGGACAAATTTCATAACATTTATCGAAAAAGTTAATTAATTCATTAATTAAATATTTAACAATTAAATATCCAAATAATCAATTAATATAATTATTATTATATATGTATTTTTATTTATAATAATTAACAAATACATATATTATGGCATGTGTCAAAATCTCATTTGATGAATAATTAATGTGTATCTAATCGTATTATGTATCAAATACAAATACACAATAATTATTACTAGACAAAATTTCCTAACGCATGTGTTATCGTTTAACTGATTAAATGATCCGAATTAACTCATTTAATCCGGTGAAGTATTATAAATAATTCGTATTATTCATATCGCGTTGCCCAAGTGCTAAACGAGTACACTTTATATTGTGGGACTCTCTAAGTTTAGGTTTATCCATCACGAAATTCAATTTCGTGTCCATAATTCACCCACTCATGAATTATGATGACCACGGATAATCTTGCTAAACTATTCAAGTCCAGGTCATTGCATACGTATAATCCCTCCGTCACAGGCTATCCATATTATACCTGGGATATAGATGAGAACGTCAAATCCTTTCGGTATAATATAGTCGACTTTCAATTTATGATCTCTAAATAACACTCGAAACTGATTTCTGATGTTATACCACAAACATGGATTTACTAGATTATAAACACATGAGGAAGCATATGCCCTGTACACAGGACTGGTGGATTCTGTCTTGATACGCACTGGATATCATGAGTATCAGTCCACATCCAATAAACAGGCAGAGGTCTAATCTAAATAGATCGGTGACGTGATTACCATCAAAGTGTGGAAGATAACTCATATATCCCACTGTGGTGTCTCAAGTCGAAGGACCACTATTCTCGCTCAACTCGAGAAGATTCCTATTGACGTTGGTTTACCATCTATTAGGAAATCTTTAGTGAGTCGTTCAGTGTTTATAAAATAAACAACTACATGTCTATATGAGTCTCCCGAGACTCATGGTTCATTGGGATAAACCATCGGACCAAGTCAAAATATATGACATGTAATGGTCTCAGCGGATTTTACTAACTGATCCTGTTAGTAAATCTTGACCAAGAACTTTATTTAAGGATATACATCTTATAGTGCGCTTCTTAATTTCAATTACAAACTACGTTGTAACTGTGCACTACATTAAATCCTAGGGTCTTTATCTAATATACATGTATCACTAAATAAGATTTAGTTCCGATCTAATCATAATCAGATATCTCATTGTAATTAGATCGAATAAGTGTAAAAAGACAATGGTGCTACCATTAAATTAGTAATATTATGAAAAATAGAATTGCTCGTATTTATGAATCGGACATAAATATGATCCAGATTGGCACTCTAAGCACCAACCCTAACAATTATTGTCAATTTTCTTACAACAGGAAAAATATGTCCAGATTGGAGCCATCAAGATAAGAAGAAATTTTTTATCGCAAAAGTTTCTACTGGGACGATCCATATCTGTTCAAGTATTGCACTGATCAAATTTTCCGAATATGCATATCAGACAATGAGATAAGTGGTGTTATTCAGCTTTGTCATTTAGAATAATATGGAGGTCATTTATCATCTAAGAAAATCTTTGTAAAAATCTTGCAGTGTGGATTTTATTTGTAACATCCCAGATTTTCGGGATAATTCTGGAAAAGTTCCCGGACTGAAAATTGCGGTCCTGGAATAGAGCGACACTAGCGGATAAGTGTTTAAGTGGTGGAATATGGGTTGGAATAATATATTATGAATATTCATCGCATTGGAAAACGCGTGGGATCAAAAGTCAATTACGTGATTTTTTATTATACGGGTAAAGTTTACAGTTTTGGTCATGGAAAATGCAAACGAATTTCGATTGAGTTGATTCTTGAATCATCGGACTCAGTTTTCTGAGACGAACAACTTTCGTGTTGAACACTTTTCGAAAATAGCGCTAGAAGGGCTTCAAAAATATGAAATTCTAGAAAGTTCCATAACAGGGGTCTGAATGATATTTGCAGGGGTCAGATTGTAATTTTTCGAAACTTTCCTATAAATACCCCCTAGTTCTCATAAATTACAAAAAGCTCAAAAATCCCTTAACTCTTCAAAACGCCCCCCTTCTCCATTTCGATCCGGTAGCTGCCAGGTCGCGACAGAACCGAGAAAGATGTCCGGCCACCCTACTTTCAATGGTGGTCGGCGACGACACCAGAAGCGCTAGAAATGGCGAGAAACAGGAGAGAAATATGCGGCTTTGGGTTTTCCGATCCCGGCTCGTTGCTTTGTTTCACGGCCCGAGCCACCCTTTAAATCGAAGCCCTCGATGAGTACTACAAGATGGTGGTGACGATTTTCCCGATCCGTGCTCGGTGGCACGCAAAACAAGGAAGGAAGATTCAGATAAATAGTCACCCATGGTGAACATTAGCTTCGATCGGAATTCTGACGACACCAGCACGTTTGTATGGCCGTTGGGAGTCCGAATATGCCCTCGAAATTTCGATACGACTCTCCGTTAAAAACATGTTATTTTATAGTTTATCGATATATTTTCGGATGCTTCCAATAGTTTCGTAGTGTAGCGAATTGTCATGAAATGAATTGAATGTGATAGAATATGTTGAAACGATGCATGTGGTAGAATTCGGGCGAAAACGGAATAGATCCGGTAAAATTAGCGAGTTTCCGGTAAAACAGAATTTCTCGCGCGACTATGGTTTAAGGACAGTGATCATGAATATGATCTAACTATGATAGTACGAAGATAATTAAACGAGGTCCTTCCGTAGTATTTGCAGAAACGTCTCCATAAGATTTTCTGTAAACGCATAAATCGAGAATTTAAGCAACCGAGTTAGTTTAGAACCTTGTGTAATGACTTAAAATGAGTATTATAGTGATTTTAGATGAATCAGGAAAAATCTGACAAGTTTCTGATTTGATTTGATTATTTCGGGAAGGTCCGAAGTTTATTATAGAAATGTCTAAAGTTCCGCAAGTAGCGGTTCTGACCATATTTTGTTACTTATTTTGACAGATCAGATCCATGTTAGGAGTGTCCGCGAAGCCAAGTAAGTAACTCATGCTATGAATACTTAAGAGATTTAACATTGTTCGAAATCAGTAATATAATAAAATTGTATATAGTTACATGCATGAAACCTGTATATATATATATATATATATATATATATATATGAGAAAGAGGCAGGTGTATATAAGTGCACAAGTGTGTGTGTATATATATACATACATACAGATAAGAACAAGTAGTTATAAGCATATGTATGAGCAAAAGATAAGCATGAGCATATAGAGGTAAAGAGATACATAGGTAGGTATAAATCAGTATATATAAATGGAGCATATGAATAATGTCATGTTTATGTTAGACATAATTTTTATTATGTATAAGTATATAAAAACATTAGATGTATGAACCCAAGTTAGATAAAGACAGATGCATGCTAGTACAGATACAGATACATGTGAGAAAAGAGGGGAACAACTATGTTTATTTTTATGATTTTATAGGTGTAAGTAACCCATGCGATAAATTCTTGTGATGTGTTTGTTCGAATTTAGATAGCAAATAAATTCTATAGGCATATGCATAACCTGAGACCCGAATGTGTATATATACATATATATGATTATATGCGAATACGATATTATCAAGCCTAAGAAAATTGAAAGTATAAAAAAATGAAATGAAATGATAAGTATATTGCGTACGTGATATCTGGGCAAGTATATATTAGTGTAATATAAGGATACTTGGGTTTGGGGGTTGTAGAAACTACACCCTAGGGAATGGGTGTTGGTAAATTATCTAGGTCCCAAGATCAAACAAGACATGAAATACATGTGTGAACACACCAACGAAGATAGCGGAATACTTACATCGGTTGGTTGAGTCGATTTAAAGACGAACGAAGCCAAAAAGCTCACTGCCAAGGGTGCCAAAATGATGCAGTTCACTGCCTCCAAAAACAGAATTTTGAGTTGCGAAACGGAGCTCCAAGCTTCATCGAACGGATCCCGGCTCATGGGTGAACCTCCCTACCACCTTCGCAAGTCTCGTAAGTGTGCTAGCACTTGGATTTTCACCATGAAAAACCACTCTTGGCCTCCCTTTATTCACGCCATTTCTGGTTCCAAACCAGTGAAGAAAATTCAGTTTGGGCGTGAGCATGTAGAGAGAAATGAGAGAGATGAAAGTTGTGTAATTGTTTATTTGATTTGCATTTAAGTATATCTTATATACTTGTGTGAAATTCAAATGAATTTCACTTGCATTTACCTTTAATTTGAATTTCAAAAGTCAAATAAAAAGGTAAACACTATGCACATCAATCACACATCAAGTCCATCACTATTCACATCACCTTTATTAAAGTGACATGTTGTCAAGTCACATCACTCAAAGTGACAAGTGATTTGACGCTTGATGCGACTGATTGATTTGACGCTTGATGCGACTTGTGTCGCCGCACTCGAATTCGAAATATGAATGCGCTCGCAATCACACTCGGGCCCGGGTTCGCTAATTCCAAATTAATGATTTTTCCGTCGTGTCGTAATTAAATGATTACGCCTAGCGAATTCACTGTTCACGTCGCTAACGAATTAATTCTAAATTAATTCATTCGCCCGAATTAAAATCTAATTTGAATTCAGCATCGAAATCTAATTTTATTTAATATATCGAATATATTAATTTACCGATTAATTCCAAATTAATCGTTATCTCTCTCTAGACGATATTTTATCCTAGATAAAATATCTCCGTAATTAATCTTAGATTAATTTTCTCTCTCTTCTATATAATCCCAGATTATTCAAGAGTGCGAGTTATGCGTCATCGGTGGATTATCGAGAAGCGACCCATGAGATCCCCGGATAAGTTGGCAGTAAATACGGTCGTCGGAGTATCCGAATCACGTACTTATCAAGTACTACGTTCTACCGATTTACGAGACAAGGTCGGCTCCTAGCAAAGCACCAAGTCTACCCAATTCTCCGGACATATCCATTTAAGAATATTAAGATCTGTATCAAGCGTAGTATACAATTGTATTGTGTATATCGGCCCAGTATCGGATAGTCACGTGTTAGGGCTAGGGCTGGATAAGTGTCTGCCCGTCCGAAACACATATCGGATGTCTGGTAACATAGTCTCTATAATCGGATAGTCATGACATGGTCACAATATCCCGATTGGATGCGCATCACTCAAGAGCACTAGTACCGTATCCTGCGTGACATCATCTCCATTATGACTGAAGTGATACTTCCGTCTCGACATCACACCCAATACACTACGACTCTCTGATAAACCCAAAAGTGGTGTACGCAGAACCGGTTAAAGCCCTGTACCACCAAGACCAAAGTCTACCGATTATCGCAAGTATTAGCGATGTAAGTCTCAGGTTAAGACTATACACACCTACCTTGATTTCGGCCTCCCATAGACACATAGTCATAATACCAATGGGATTCCGAGGGGTCTATCCAGAGCGAAGTTGTTTCCCGTACCATCGGTGAAACACGACCTCCTATCGCACTTGCATAAGTATCCGATACTTATATATATGAGAACTATGCCGTTGTGCCCTCACAACGCACACAAGTGCAATACTAGCCTATTCCGCATTATCGATGTCCATTCTCGATAATACTCCGGCTAGGGATATTTAATGATTAATCCTTCAGGGACTGATATTGTCTCATATCATTCACAGTCCAGGAACTAATCATAGGGACCTCTCTTCATTTATATATCTATGGTGATCTAATCACAAATGATGAGAGTGCAATTTCCTTGTCACATAGTTAATTTGCTACAACAACACAATGTTCTGTGCAAATAGTGACGCTATGGGTCATTTTGTCCAACAATGGGATCAAAGTTAAAGTATGATAAATTGTAAAGAAGTAAACATATAAGTACAAAAAGCGGGTAAGTATGCATAGAGAAATAAGTAAGCTCGTATATAGTAAGTTTGTGTTTTGTGTACAAGTATCTCAGTGCATGTTTACATAAACATAGTATATGTGCATATGAATATATGTAAATGAGATATTGAGCATGTTGATTTATATGTATGTAAGTATATAAGTAAATATGACTATCAAGATAAGTTTTGTGTGAGCATAGAGTGTGAATATACATGAATAGTCTCAATGTATCATAAGTATGTAAGAATGAATGCAGGTACTTGTATAATAGTATAAGAAATGCATATGCATATTTATATGTTGTGATTTTCAGAAGTTGAGTTAAAGCTAAGAATGTTTTGAGATTCCAAGTGTTACAAAGAATAGTTTTGAATGTTTTTGAAAGAAAAGTATTTCATAAAAATTTTCTTACAGTTTTGAGATTTGATTTATGTTTTAAAAGTTTATCAGCAGTTTTTACGTGATTTACGGGGCATAAGGTGAAACCTCACCCCAGTATGTAACTTGAGACACAGATGGAATTGACGGATATCATATGGATTCGGAATTTGGGATTTGACTCATCCCAGTTGTACATTGTTGGAATTGACGGATTTATATACATGTGCAAATACGGAGGACTAGGGGGACGCCCCTAGATCCTCAGCATATTTATATGTTGTGATTTTCAGAAGTTGAGTTAAAGCTAAGAATGTTTTGAGATTCCAAGTGTTACAAAGAATAGTTTTGAATGTTTTTGAAAGAAAAGTATTTCATAAAAATTTTCTTACAGTTTTGAGATTTGATTTATGTTTTAAAAGTTTATCAGCAGTTTTTACGTGATTTACGGGGCATAAGGTGAAACCTCACCCCAGTATGTAACTTGAGACACAGATGGAATTGACGGATATCATATGGATTCGGAATTTGGGATTTGACTCATCCCAGTTGTACATTGTTGGAATTGACGGATTTATATACATGTGCAAATACGGAGGACTAGGGGGACGCCCCTAGATCCTCAGCGTTCAGATGATATATTCTTGGGTGGAGATGCGTCTTTGTGCGGAGATGCGCCTTCGGGCGGAGATGCGCCTACAGGCGGAGATTCGGTTTTCAGAAAAAAGATTTTAGATTTCAGTTTTCAGAAAAAAAAAAATGAGTTTAGAAAGCGATTTTAGAAATAAGTACAAGAAAGAGTTTTCAGTTTTCAGATTCTAAGTAAACTGTTTTTTTAGAAACAGTTCTTCAGATTTCAGCTTTCAGTTACAGCTTTCAGAAGAGCTTTTTAGAAAAGAAAGTTTCTAGAAAATAGTAGCTTTATAAGAGATAAAGAATTTTAAGCAAGAACCGGTTTTCAAGTAAATTTTTCAGCAAAGAGTTTTCAGAAAGAAACTTCCAGAAAAGAGTTCTTCAGAAAAGGGTTTTCAAAAAGTATTTTTTTTTTAAAAGCATAGCATGTTAAAGTAGAGTATGGTTTACAAATCATGTTTATAAACCATGTATTCTAATAATTTATCTGAGATGCATATAGTTGCTGTAAATACATGATAACGTGATCTTATTCATATAAGTATATGACTGATGTTTATATGCATTGTATGTCTAAAAATAATGAGTATTTTAGAAAACATTGATGTATGATAACATGATTCTATATACATGAGTACGTGGTTATTAATAGTATGTGAATAGAAAGAATATTTTATAATACCGGTTTGATGATATTTCAAGAAAATAAAAGAAGAAAGAAAGTTATAATAGATTCCTGAGCGGAATTAACAGAGATATAATGAGGTATTAGAGTTAGCATAGCATAAATGTGATGAGAATATAAGAACTTGATGCGTGTTATAGATGTATGAGGTTCATGTTCAAGTTGTTGCATGAAAATATACTATTTGTAGCATATGTAAGTAAATAAGTGAATTAAGTACATAATAAATTTTGATTATACTATATATGTATCATGTGATTGTGATGCCTGAGTTCAGACACAGGATAAGTAGTATCGGAAGTATACTTATGGCTTTGCATGTATGATGGAATGCGTATGTACGAGATATCCAATGTTCACAGATAACAGTTAAGGGAAGGTAAAAATATATGCATTTGTTTTTTTGCTAAGATTAGTTTATAAGCAAATATATGACGGAGATGTGAAGTGTGAAAGAATGATAAGTTAATGTGGGTGTTAAAGAGGTTAAGAGATTTCAAAACTAAGATTAGTAAATAAGGACTTGTAAAGGTAATAAAGATCACAGAATATGCATGAGTGAATTTATATTGGAAGTTGAGATCATCCATTAGTAAGACTTCAAGAAAAAATTTTTGTATTCGAGTTATAAGTAAAGAGGGACAATTAACTTATCAATTGAGGCTTTCTTTTCCAATTGGGAATTAAGGCTATAATTTGAATTAAGATTATATAAATATGACGTTTTATTATTAGGATTCATGCATGGTTTCTTACTGAGTCATTGTGACTCACACCACAACAGTTTGTTAGTTTTGCAGGTTGGAGACCTAAACGGTCGACCGTGGACTTCAGAGTTGTAGAGCAGTCGAGTAAGCAGCGTTGTAGTCAACCAATCACCAAGTCTTGGGGAAAATAAAGAGTCTAGTAGTCCATGTTTTAGATTGTATAAGTTGTAACGTGCTGAGCACGAGTTTATTTTAGAAATTTTTGTATATACATACTTTCGGGCACGGAGCACTGGTTGTTTTGTGTCTGCATCATATTTTAGTTGGACTCTTAGATTGCGTATGTTGAGATGTTGGCCTAAGGCCGAGATTTTATGTTTGTGTTGTAAATGGATGCTGCCTATAGGCCAGGTTGCATGATGTTACGAATACATCATGCCGAAATTTTTCTAGAATCAGAGGCTTATGGAGATGTGTTTAGCTTGTATCCTACCGGTAACATTACTGCTAAGGCGGGATGTTACATTATTGGCCCACTGTTTTTAAAGATACTCATGTCTTTTGTAAAAATTGTGAGAATTGTCAAAAGTTGGGATCCATTTCAAAAAGAAACATGATGCCTTTAAATCCTATCATTGTCATTGAAATATTTGATTATTGGGGAATAGATTCCATGGGTCAATTTCCATCGTTATTTGGATTTTATATATTTTAGTTGTGGTTGATTATGTCTCAAAATAGATAGAGGCGATTCCTTGTCGAAACAATGATCATAAAACTGTGATTAAATTTTTAAAAGAAAATATTTTAAGTTTATTTGGAATTCCTTGGGCCATTAGAAGTGATGGAGATAAACACTTTTGTAACAAGCCTTTTGAGTCCTTAATGAAAAAGTATTGAGTTACACATAAAGTTTCCACCTCCTATCACCCTTAGACAAATGGTTAAGTTGAACTAGCAAATAGGGAAAGCAAACAAATTTTGGAAAAAAAATACTCAACCCAAATCGCAAAGAATGGTCTCTTCGACTAACTTATGCATTTTAGGCATACCAAACAAATTTCAAAACATCTTTGAGAATGTCTCTCTATCGTCTTGAGTATCTGCTATCATTTGACTACTACCTTACTTTGGTACTATTCTAACTTATCAGCTTCCTTTCTGACTCTCAATAGCTTCGTTCATTCTTTCTTGGACCATAATTGTAGGTCTCAACTCCTTGATCTTCCTTTACGATTCTTTTATATTCACCCGTCTTCTATACTCAATTACATACTAGAATGTTTTCTCTTTATTGATTTCTATACCATGGTAAACTTATTTTCTTGATCCTACATCATACCACATTCCTATCAATACTTAGTATTTCCCTCTTGCTTGTTATTTCACTTAAACAATTTCACTTTCTATACTCGTATCAACTAACCTTTTGATTTACTCTTATACTTTGTTCTATATCTGAATCTAGTATAAGTCACATCTCTTCTTTTCTTTACTCAAATGATACTTGTCCTCATATGTCCTTAGTTATTCTTAACGTTGTCCTTTACATTCTTATTGTATGTTTAACTGATACTTCTTCTTTTTGTTATCTTATCTAACAGCTTCTCTTTAAATCTTTTACTTAGGCTATTTCTTCCTTTCTTTTTATTATGATTTGTTGTTGTTCTTAAGAGTCGTATGATATCACTGCACTTATTCTTGCTTCTGGAGTATTTCAAGGTTACGCTTCGGGTCCATCCTTGTTCTGGTATCGATCGAGGTTTAGGAGGGTGGGAACTAATCTTGAGGCTCTTCTACTACGGTATCTCCAAGACGCATACTTTTTCCTAAGAGTTTCGTGTATACCTATCTGATATCTTTTCCTAAATTGGGTCTTATTGCTAACACTTATCTGACTTGTCTTTTCCAACCTTACTAATGATCACTTTATCAGTCAATCACTCTGCATCTTATACCAGATCCTTCTATAAGCAAACTCCGTAATGATTTTCCTTATACTATCCTTTCTGTTACTTAACTTTTTACGGTTACTATATTCTTTCTCGAGATACTACTATAATCTTTTTCGTATATTTCCTAAGGTACTCATTCTACTTGAAGGTTCCTTCCTTAATCATAGTTCTTCGATTCTTCATTCCTTTACTCCCTTGAAAACTTTATTTTCTTCAACTACTAAAGTTGTCTTTTAGTAGGTCTTTGGTCCATGCACTACACTCTTTCTAAAATCCTTCTTCTTCTTTATACCATGAGCTTCTTTATAAGTTACTCACTATATTCCTACGAATCATTCTCCATGATCTTTTGTACTTCTAATTTTCTTTACTTTCTTGAAGGTTCTTATTTCTATGAAGGTTTCCTGTACTTAGCTCACTCTCAGTACAGTATTAAACCTTCCCTTTTTAATTCTTAGTCTATGATTCTTTGGATTCATTAACCTAGTTATCGCGCCATCTCGTGATTTGTCTAATCTTTTGATTTCTCTTATTTGCTGGCTCTTTTCTTTACTAAACTCTAGGATCCCATAACCATCCTCGATTCTTCACTTGATTGTCTTCTCGTTATGTTATATTTGCGCTCGAATTCACTGAATTTCCTTGTTTCTACTCGCGTTTCTCTTGTCTTAATCTTTGCGCTACCCTGGGTTTTCTTCCTTATATCCTCAAAACTTTATTGATCCTTCTCAATTTTTTTCCTTGAATTCTTTATATTTTTTTTAAGTCTTTACTCTTTTTTAAAGGATCATTAATTTAACGATGGCCTTTAGAGCAGTTCAACTTATTGTGACTTCAAATTATTCTGGATCATGCTGTTTGTCTAAGTCTCTTTAAACTTATCAATTTGACTATCTTGCTATTTCGTAATTCACCTATCCTGTCAACTGCTCTTTCTTTTCTAGACTCTAAGTTGAGCAGAAAACATATAAATTCTATAGGAACCCGTAGGCACGCATTCTGTTTAACATTTAAACTTGATAACACTCTGGTTAAATTATTGCACGCTTTCTCGATTTGAGGTTTTTTGGAAGGGAGGGTCGTCATTGGTTCCACGGGAACCTGGTAAACTACTTCATATCTTAAGGTTCATTACTCTTTACTAATTACTCCGAATTCTTAACTTATTTTACTGTCTCCAAACTTCTTTTCTTATACCACTATTCATACTTAATCTTCCTGCCACTTTTGTTCCTTTCTTACCATCTTCATATTCTATTCCTTGGTTTTACATCATGTTACTAAGGCTAGTAGTGGTTCGCTCTTTTGGCTATTTCCTAAATCTCCACTCTTTGCTCTTGCCACCAATTACTACTATATCACTTCGTGTTATGGTTTATACTAGTACCTTCTTTACTTCTAAATATCATCAACCTTATAGTTTTGTTCTTTTATACTTCCGTGGTTTTCTACTGACTAGCGGCTGATCCTTAGGTTCTACCGTATTGGTTTATCCTGCGGAATTTTACTAGTGCTACAAACCTTGGGCTAATTTGTCTTATTCTCTGGGCTATATTGGGTTCTTTTCCTAATAGCCTCGAAACTTCTTTAATCTCTCTCTGGGTGACCAATCTTCTGTGATCCTACGTGAACTTTTGTCAAATTTCTTATGGTCATCTATACCTATACTGGTAGGGACTAGGGTAGACATCTTTATGTCTCCACTAGTTTTGGTAATCTTGTTTTAATGCTCTGCGTCCTGGTAGAGTCTATTCCTAATATAAAGTAGGTATAAGATAGGCCTTATCAGGGTGTCACTGGAGGGTTCGAAGGCTAGATAGTTCAAGGTCTTGTCTTTATCAAATTTGTTGGGAATTAAGTAACTAACCGTTTCTACAACTTGCTTGGGAATCGGAGTCGGAGTTTGGGTATCTGGAATTCTCTAAATCCTTTTTGACATCTAGATCCATTAGGGCTCAAGACTAATATGGGTTTCTTACTTCTGTTATCACTCTGGCTATTCTTCGTTACTCAGGGAATTCACCCTCTATAGGAAGATCTCAGAGGCTATGGGATTCTTTTGAAAGAATTTTCCTGAGGAAGAGATGAGTATTACTTCTACTGAACAGCTCTAATACTTGCTGGGGCTTTATCTATTCTCTTGGCTACTATAGGTTCCTGTACTTTCTTACCGATCTGATCTTGTATCTCTATCTTTCTTACTTCTGACTAATGAATCCTCCTTGCACTTTCCTTACTTCTCTTATAGCTTTCTCTTTCTCTTTTAATTACTTGGATAACTATCTTTAGGATTTACTATCTGGTTCCCTAACTTGGATTGAACTTCAGGGAGTAATCTAGGATGATTACTGAATTATTCCTAGCTAGAGTAAAGAAAAATGATTCAAATGACTTGAGAATATTGACTAATCTGTTTGTGGATCTTGGGGATATACTCGAGGATCTGATACAGGAGAGGTAATGCCCCCATACTAGTATCTCTGACATACTAAGTATACAAGACCCCAAAACTCTACCCACTATAGTCATTGACTCCCTAGACTATACTCTGATACCATCTTGTAACATCCCCAACCTGGGAGGTGTTACTGGTAGGGGATAGCAATACTAACCTCTTTAGCCTCTGATTTCTGACTATATTCTAAACTATTCAAATGCAATATCACACACGGGGACCAGAACCCAATTTATCAATATAAAACACTTTTATCTCTCATAACTGTATGCTCAAAAGTATTTTTCTTTACAAACATAAATAGACACCAATAAATGACTTATACTACACTAGTGTAAACATGCAGCTTCACTTTGACTCTGACTGGACTCTCATGCTATATGACTCTGTGCTGGTGGACTCCATCCCTTGTGACTCCATCCCTTGTGACTACATCAGTATCCATCCTCCCGAGCTCATCCTCCGAGAAACCTGCAAGATATAAAGAATGGGGTGTGGTTAGATCACTTTACGATCTAAGTGAGTGGGCTAAAATTGAAAACTGATGTGAAAACTTTTGATTTCAAAACCATCGTTTCAATAAAAACATCTTTATATGTAAACTTGTTTATGAAAGCTTCGTCTTTCTGAAATCTATTTTTGAAATACTGGTTTTTGAAAAATGTTACTGAAAAACTGGTAACTGTTCTATGTATGCTGAAAAACTAACACATGAGGGCGTTACGTATCGCCGTCCCCCCATACGTCCTGGAGCCAGATATGTAAATCCATGATATTGAGGCATTACATATCGCTGTCCCCCAAAGCATGCCATACTTGTCACTGAAATTGGTGGGCTTGGGGCGTTACATATCGCTGTCCCCTAAGCCACAAACTAGAACTAGGAGTGCGAATCTATGCTACCACCCAAGTTTTGATACTGGGGTCTAAGGGGCGTTACGTATCGCCGTTCCCCTAGCCCTACTCTACGTATGCACATGGTCTCTATCCGTCAATTCCAACCGTATATTCCAACCGTATCAAGTTACATACTAGGGTAAGTTTTACCTCGTGCCCCAAAAACATAAAACATGTTCTAAAAAGCATAAAACTCAAACTGAAAACATCTCTTTTCCATAAAACTTCTCAAAACATGCTAAATCATATATGATATAAAAACAAACTTGGCTAATGCTCTAATTACAGAAAAGTAAGTTTGATATTGAAAAATGTTTAAAAAAATAACTTAGAGAAAATTGTGTGTGTGCACTCACATATTGAAATCCGGCTAAGTTTCCTTCGAGCCGCTGGTTACGGGTTAGAATTAGCAGTTATAAAATATGGTTCATAATTACATAAAATTCCTTAATTTAATTAGATTATCTCAATAGAACATTCATATTCTTCATATGAAAGTAAATTAGAAATCTAGACTTTCGGTTATGCGTTATAACACCCAAAATTTTTCCCGCTTCTGGTCGTCGCGTTGCGACGCAAAACTAGCCGCACATCGTAACGCATCATCGAAAATCTGGGCAGATTCTGCCTCTCTGCTAATCAGTCCTCTAGCTAAAATCCACATACTCCAAATCAAATTTTACTTCTACAATACATCCCTAAGTAGATATATCATCCAATTTATCATTCTAACATACTTCTAACATCAATAATCATCAATCTCATCATTTTACTAAACCCACAAAAAAAAATATATTCTAAAGTTACCCAAAGCATCCATTCACTCATCACCAATCATCTATACTTCATCCTCATCAATTCAATAACACACTGTAATCATCTAGTCATCAATATTTAAATTATTACAATTTGGGTCAAGAATATTTTACCTCCATTTTTTTTATTTTCCTTTACTTTTCAAGTCTTCCATGGATGTCAAGCTTCTTTACTCTTCCTTTCTCTTCTTTTCTTCCTTTCTTTCCTTTCTTCTTTTTCTCTTATTCTTCTTTCTTTCTTCCTATCTTTTTCCCTTCATTTACATTTTTCATTTCATTTTTCCTTTTTGGAAAATAGTGAATAGTAGTCCCTTATATAGTGGACCCAAAAGATATTTAGAAAGTTGTAGAAGAATGTAGAAAAATGAAGAAAAATTGAGACTTTTCCATTTTGACCTCTAAATTACTATTCATCTAGTTTTTGACTTGCTTTGTTGACCCGGTTCTAGCCCGAATTTGGAACAATTTTTAACGCGGAAGTTGTAGGTCTCGGTCTCATCTTTCCAATGATATAAAATTCATAAAAATCGATGATCGTATGGAAATGTTATGCCCCAAATACTACGGGCAATCCAAAAGTAACACGATACAGTCTCGTCTCGGGACTTCAAGAAATTTACTGATCGTCTCCAAAGTCATTCCATGAGCGTATTTGAGGCTAATCATAATTTATTTTACGTGCCTCCGTCCCATACCTAGTAATATTAATGTAGGCAGTAATAGAAATTATCAGTTGTTACACCCATGAATATATTTCAACTCACGGCTTTGACACGTTCCCGCCTACGTATATTCATTAGGTAGGCAACTCATTGCCAATCACTTGCTAGTGACTCCTGACATCTGGTCCTGATCGTTTCTCGTTGTGATAGCTTTGACACATTTACAAGGAGGCGTACCAAGGTTAAATTTTTCAATGATAAATTCAAGATACTTGCGTAGTTCTGACAGCTTTGGCACGTTCAGAATTTCCACTTTCGCTTGAATTTACCTAGTATCACATATACATTCGGTATAGAAAAATTTCTATCGGCTACACCTTCACAACTTTGACACGTTCTCTGATACAGTCATAGAAAAAATATCCATAAATCGTATTGATAAGATGGACCAAGAAACATGCATCCAATATATATTACTTTTAAACTTTATTAATTAGGGATTTTATGCGAAAGATGTCTTACACAATATTTAATCAAATCAAATTACACAAGCATGTATAAAGCAAAGAATAGATTAAACATTGAATTTTAAGGGCTAATTATATCATTGGCCAAGAATCGACTCGCTCTGATACCATTTTTGTTGAGATTTTTGACAATAAGTACTGGTAACGCAGCGGAATGTCGGAAAATCAAAATTTTCAATTTCTTTTATTTTTCTTGGGTAATTAAAATAAACTAATTTATTTTAATCACTCAATACTCAACAAAACATATTTTTACCCCAAAATTCAGAATTTTTCAATATTATCGAAATGCCATTAAACTTTGCATTTTGATCATTTTAGTCCCTAAATTGTCATATATAATTTTGAGTGATTCCAAAACAGTACCAAAATGATTTTAAACATGTTATACACATCAAAACATAATTGCAACCGAAAATTGTGATAACGCATCGGAATGTCGGAAAATTAAATTTTCCAATTTCTTTTATTTTTCTTAGGTAATTAAAATAAATAAATTTATTTTAATCACTCAATACTCAATAAAACATATTTTTACCCCAAAATTCAGAATTTTTCAATATTATCGAAATGCCCTTAAACTTTACATTTTGATCATTTTAGTCCCTAAATTGTCATATATAATTTTGAGTGATTCCAAAACAGTACCAAAATGATTTTAAAGATGTCATACACATTAAAACATAATTGCAACCAAACATCCCATATTTCCTATAAATTGCCATGAAGCCCACCAAATTTCAATTTTGGTCAATTTGATCCAATCTTGTTCAAAACAAGTCAAGATCAAATCCAATCAACACCAAATTAAATGTACATCATAATACAACACATACATGAAAAGGCCCAAATTTGAAAATGGTATGAACTAATTTTATAAATTCATCAAATTAAACAAATAACACTAAATTAATTCAATCCAACACTTTAATCTAATCTCTACAACACCAAACAAGTCTTACCACTTTGAAACAACTCAAGAATAATTCTATGTCATTACTGAGTGGCCTAACAACTCTAGAATGGAAACCAAGTCATCCAATGACTAAAAGAAAGCTTAATAACACTTTATAAGCATTCTTTCTTAGCATGCATGCTAACATTTTTCATCTAAGCTTCCAACACCAATATCATATGCTAAAAGTAGTAGAGGAAAAAAAAAATTCAAACATCATATGTTAAAGCTTGGAACCCTAGAAATATTTTTCTAGTTGAAAATGAATTGAAAAAATTTACTTTGATTCAAGTTTTCTTCAAATCTTCTTATTTTTATGTTCTTTTTCTCTCAACTTTTCTTTGTGATATTTTTTGGATACTTAATACTTATGTTGAAGTAAATGAAAAATGAAAGCCTTTTATACCTAGGGTTGGCCGAAATTTGCAAGGATAACATGGTAAATTGAATTTTACAATTTTTTAATCCAAATTACAAGAATTCAAATTCAAATTTGCTACTATTTTCAAAAAGCAAAATACATGTGCACCAATCGAAATTTGTCATTTAAAAGCATATTAATGATAAAGATAAATGTATATAATTATTCTAATTATTTAACATTTAAATAATTAATAATTACTAAATACAAATATCTAATTATATGTATCACATTTACTTTAAATATTCCATAATACATATATTTGGAAAATATGTCAAATACTTTATTTGACAAATAATTAATGTATATTTAATAAAACAGCCGGATAACCCTTTAAGCATGTATCTTTCTTTTAACCATTAAATGATTTATAAATAATCAATATTATTTATAAAAGTTTCCCTAGTGCTCTACGGGTATATGTCATTAGTGAGACTCTCTAGATTCAGACATATCTGTCATGAAATCCAATTTTGTGTGCATACTCTACCCATTTATAAATTATGACGACCACAAATAAACTCACTGAATCATACAGGTAGAGGTCACTGTATACATATAATCCCTCTGTCATAGGTGTCCGGATTATTCCACAGATATAGATATAAAATTCAAATCTCTATAGGTATAATATTGTTGACGATTCTATTAGAAATCTCTCAATAACACTTAGAACTCACTTCTACAGTGTACCACGGACCCATGGATTTAACAGATTTCTAAATCTATAATAGATAACTATGCTCTGTACACAGAACTAATGGATCATTATCTTGATACACACAAGATGTCCTGAGGATCAGTCCACACCTAACGAAAAGACGGAGGTCTGATCTAAATAGATCGGTGACGTGACTGCCATCAAAATATGGAGGATACCTTACACATCCACGGTGGTATCTCAAGTTGAAACACTACTATGCTCATTCGACCGAGAAGATTCTTATTGACGCTGGTATACCATTAAATACCTACATGTCTATACGAGTCTCAAAGACTCATGGTTTATTGAGAAACCATTGGAATCCAAGATTCCAGTATACTACATATACTAGTCTAAGCACGTTTACTTAACTGACCAAGTAATGTCAACCTTAACTAGGAACTATTCAAGATTGATGTTGTTACGATACAACTCAATGTCAGTTGTGATGCTTTTGTAATAGTATCATGACCAATCATTCTAAGATCATTTACGTCTTTACCATATAATAAAAGAATTCATATTATAGAAACTGTTTATTTTATTCATAATAAAATATTTATACAAGTATTTATAAGAAAATACAAGAGAAATTGGCACTCAGAACACCAACCCTAATAAAAACTTACCTCATCTGCCAGCAAGATAAAGTAGAAAAGTTAAAGACCGCAGGGCTGTTGGAACCATTGAGTGTCCCAAATAGGTCATGTGAGAGTGTCTCACTTGACTTCATAACCAACCTTCCAAAAATTGGTAACCCAACCAACATTTTGGTGATTGTTGATAGGTTCTCCAAGTATGGGACGTTTATACTAGCACCTAATTACTACAAGGTGGAAGAAACTGCAAGATTATTTTCCAAGCATGTGGTGAAGTAATGGGGGTACCTAGACAAATCGTAAGTGATCGAGACCATAGATTTGCAAGGACCTTTTTGGTCTGAGCTCTTTAACTTACTTCGTTCCCAATTGAACATGTTGACAAGTTGTCACCCTGAAACAGATGTCCAGACAGAGAGATTCAATGGGATGTTGGAAGAGTATTTATGCCACTTTATTAGTGCCAACCAAAGAAATTGGGAACAATTACTTGACGTTGCCCAATTTTGTTTCAACTTTCAGAAAAACTCTGCCACTAATAAAACTCCTTTCGAAATTGTGATGGGAAAACAACCTCTATTTCCACACACATTGATAGAATATATAGTGAAGAGTCCACAAGCTTTCAACTTCATTAAAGAATAGAAGACCAATGCAGAGATTGCACAGGCATATTTAGAGAAAGCCTCCGCAAGGATGATAAAGTGGGCAGACCAGAATAGAAGACCTCTAGAGTTCCAACTTAGAGATTTGGTGTTAATCAAGTTAAATCCAGAGCAAATGTGATACAAAGGGAACAAAGATAAGAGACCGGTGAGGAAGTATAAAGGACATGTTGCCATTATTGTAGAACACAGAAATTGGTGACGTTGTCTCGGGCTCGCCGTCTGATCGGGAGTATGGAGTAGCCCGAAGGGGACTAAACCGGACAAATAAAAGGAGTCGCCACCCAGGGTGAACTGGGAAATGATTTAAGGCCGCACTCAACCCTCGTAAGGGAAGATCTTAAGCTGTTAATGGTCCCTTACTTATGCCAATTGTAATGAAAAGATTTATGCAATAGTATTGTTGGACAAAATGACCCATAGCGTCACTATTTGCACAGATCATTGTGTTGTTGTAGCAAATTAACTATGTGACAAGGAAACTGCACTCTCATCATTTGTGATTAGATCACCATAGATATATAAATGAAGAGAGGTCTCTGTGATTAGTTCCTGGACTGAGAATGATATGAGACAGTATCAGTCCCCGAAAGATTAATCATTAAATATCCCTAGCCGGAGTATTATCGAGACTGGACATCGGTAATGCGGAATAGGCTAGTATTGCACTTATGTGCGTTGTGAGGGCACAACAGCATAGTTCTCATATATATAAGTATAGGATACTTATGCAAGTGCGATAGGAGGTCGTGTTTCACCGATGGTACGAGAAACAACTTCGCTCTGGATAGACCCCTCGGAATCCCATTGGTATTATGACTATGTGTCTATGGGAGGCCGAAATCAAGGTAGGTGTGTGTAGTCTTAACCTGAGACTTACATCGCTAATACTTGCGATAATCGGTAGACTTTGGTCTTGGTGGTACAGGGCTTTAACCGGTTCTGCGTACACCACTTCTGGGTTTATCAGAGAGTCGTAGTGTATTGGGTGTGATGTCGAGATGAAAGTATCACTTCAGTCATAATGGAGATGATGTCACGCAGGATACGGTACTAGTGCTCTTGAGTGATGCGCATCCAATTGGGATATTGTGACCAGGTCATGAATATCCGATTATAGAGACTATGTTACCAGACATCCGACATGTGTTTCGGATGGGGCAGACACTTATCCAGCCCCAGCCCTAGCACGTGACTATCTGATACTGGGCCGATACACACAATATAATGGTATACTACGCTTGATACAGATCTTAATATTCTTAAATGGATATGTCCGGAGAATTGGGTAGACTTGGTGCTTTGCTAGGAGTCGACCTTGTCTTGTAAATCGGTAGAACGTAATACTTGGTACGTACGTGATTCGGATACTCCGACGACCGTATTTACTGCCAACTTATCCGGGGATCTCATGGGTCGCTTCCGATAATCCACCGATGATGCATAACTCACACTCTTGAATAATCTGGGATTATATAGAAGAGAGAGAAAATTAATCTAGGATTAATTACGGAGATATTTTATCTAGGATAAAATATCGTCTAGAGAGAGATAACGATTAATTTGGAATTAATCGGTAAATTAATATATTCGATATATTAAACGAAATTAGATTTTGACGTGGAATTAAAATTAGATTTTAATTGGGGCGAACGAATTAATTTAGAATTAATTCGTTAGCGACGTGAATAGTGAATTCGCTAGGCGTAATCATTTAATTACGACGCGATAGGAAAATCATTAATTTAGAATTAACAACCCGAGCCCGAGTGTGATTGCGAGCGCATTCGTATTTCAAATTCGAGTGCGGCGACGCAAGTCACATCAAGGATCAAATCAATCGTCACATCAAGCGTCAAATCAAAAGTCACTTTGAGTGATTGATTGATTGATTGAGTTGATTGATGGATTGAGTGAAAGACACACATCAAATCACTTTAATAAAGTGACAATGAATAGTGATGGACAAGATGTGTAATTGATGTGCATAGTGTTTACCTTTTTTGACTTTTGAAATTCAAATTAAAGGTAAATGCAAGTGAAATTAAAATGAATTTCACACAAGTATATAAGATATATTTGAAATGCATTTCATTAACAACTAATACACAATTTCTTCTCTCTCATTTCTCTCCTTCTAGTCACGCCCAAAGTGAGAAATACTCACTGGTTTTGGAAGCCAAAATAGCGTGAATAAGGGAAGCAAGAGTTGGGTTTTTGTGGCAAAAACCGCAAGTGCTAGCACACTACGAGACATGCTAAGGTGGTAGGGAGGTTCGCCCATGAGCCGGGATCCGTCGGACGAGGCTTGGAGCTCCGTTTGTCATCTCAAAATTCGGTTTTTGGAGGCAGTGAACTGCATCATTTGTACGCCTATTACAGTGAGCATTTTGGCCTTGATTCGTCTCCAAATCGACTCAACCGATCGATGTGAGTATTCCGCTACCTCCGTTGATGTGTTCACACATTCTTTTCATGTCTTGTTTGATCTTGGGACCTAGATAATAACCAACAATGGCATCAAGAGCTATAGGTTCAAGCATGAATTTGTAGGGCTTAAAATTTGGGTAAATTTGTTTTGAGCATGATTTGAATAAATTGATTGTTTGAGTATGCTTATAACATGTCTAATTGCATTTTGGTTGGACCAATTTGTTGAAAATTGATTTGGAATAATTTTCCCCAATTTTTGTCACTTGGCCGAATGTGTTGGTGATTTTGAATCCTTGGAATTTTTTGGTTTTGATTCATTGGATGAGTTAGAATCATGTAGGATGATGTTAATTTATGGTCAATTGGATTGTACTTTGAATTGAACATAAATCCCCAAAATTCTCATGTTGGCCGAATTGGAATTATTGCCCTAATGTCTTGGTAATTTTGATTTTGTGACATTGGATGTGTATGAAATCAAATTGGATGGTGATTTGATGTCGATTGTGGGTTCGATTGGATGGAAACCGAATCGGACACAAAATCCCTCCTTTGGCCGAGAGCATTAAAGCATGTAAAGGGTTTGATTTTTTCATTTATGTGTTGGACATGTGATAATGATAATGAGCATGACTAATTGGACTAATTTGGTTTTTTAGAAATATTGATTTAGTTGATTAATCATGTAATGCACTTTAGGTAATTAAATTGCGGAATTGGATTCATGAAATTTAATTATTTAGGCTTAAATTGGATTTGGTCTTCTAATGTTGTATTTGGGCCTATTGGGCTTGATTTATCAAGTTTGGTTTAGGCCAAGTGGATTGGATCCAATTGGGCCCAAAACCTTAACCATAAAGCCCAAATGCGACTAATGAACCTTTAAAGTTCAATTAGGCCTAATGGGCCTAAATTAATTTCTAGGCTTATGGGGTTACTCCTTGATTGGGCTTTGGTTGCCGAAGCCCATGCCTTAAAGAAATTAATTAAAAGCTCATTAGACTTCAATTGAATTGACGTTGGACGTTAATCGGTCTTTGAGACGCGTTACGATTAAATTTGGAATTTAAATCGTAAAAGGTTTATTAAATAAAAGTGTAATATTTAATTTGGAATTGAATAGTGAATTAGTATTAAATACATGTTATATTGGATTTAATGATGTAGTTTAATTTAATTCAAGAATTCGTACTTTGAGTACTTATTCGCAAAAACGAGTTTGACTCGAACAAAATCAAATCGTTGTTTGAACATTGGATGATCACTTAATTATCAGATTAATTAATTTGATTAGATTGATTGATAGCATGCTTATGTGTGTGAATACGTGGTTGTGTTGAATGAATAATGTATATCGGATGGATATTAGATGGGTGGGCAATTTTAGAAATTGTTGTAATAAATTCGATTTATTAAATTGGACCTGCGTGTCCAGCCTTATCACCTTCATTCTCTTTGTATTCTCTTCTCACCTATTCCCCTCCATGTAAATGAGGTTTCTTTAGAAGTGTAGTGTAACAGGTAGAAGTAATGCTAGTGCTAGCTTGAGTGAGAAAGGGAAGATTTGATCTAGGATCAATGTAAAGTATCCATCCGCATATCATTATTATTTAATTTTCATACTCGCTTTATTATGTATTTAGAATGCATGTTTAAGGGTGTTTGATGATGAGACCTTAACAAAGATAATTAAATTGGTAGCCAATTTGCACGCGAAAATCCCTCAATAAATATCATACGTCTTTTCCTTCCATTGAGTGATTCTTGCTCAAGATCCGAGATTGGCAGGGGTTTTTGGCCAAAGTCAAGCCCTTGTCCGTCGAAGATTTGTTTTAATCACGAGGCTTTGTTCCATATCGGTGTCGTGTCCAAGTTGTGGTTTGTTGGCCAAAGTCAAGACCACTTCTTGTCCATCGACATTGATTACGAAGCTTCCATGTCAATGGGTCCGCGCTTGACTGGGATCACTAGGTTTGTTGTGCCAAAGCCAAGGCCTAGTTGATTCAGAGGAAAAAGGTTAGGGTATATATTCGATATATAGGCATATATTAGATATATGTTTGGGACTTGGATGTCCACCTACTGGATCTAGGAGTTGGATGAGATCCAATTGATATTCGAGATCTACCTAGTTAATTATCATACAATTTGTTGGCCAAAGTCAAGATTGTGTGACATTTAACGGGATCCTAGCCCACTAGGAAACACGGTTTCCCGAGTACTCGATAGAGGGTTAGAGGCTCGACGAAAAATAGTGGGAGGCAAGTATTGAATTTGCAACATTCGTTCGAATACTCACTAAACGCGCTCATCTATATTTTACTCGTCATATTAATCAAAAGTATTAGTTGGACTAATATTTTATGTTGTTTTAAAAATATATATAGTTGGACTATATACAAACTCATTCGATATATAGTTGATTTTATAATTGGATTATAGTAATCAATATAATTGAATTAAAATGATAGTTGATTTTATAATTGGATTATAGTAATCAATATTAAAATTATAGTTGATTAAATAATTGGATTATTGTAATCATTATAATAAATATTACCTTATTAAAATTGATTAAATAGTTGGGCTATTAAAATCAAGAAAGTATTAAGTTGCAATTAATAATTCTTGGAGAATTAATTGACTATTCTAGAGGTGAAAAGTCAAAGTTTGCAATTGGGCGTGTTGCACAAGGTGCACATCATTTCGATATTCTAAAACCCAAGGCTTGGCCAAAGGTTTGTGAAATATTGAAAAGATAATTCACATATCCCAAAGTGACTACCATTTGGATATGGAAGACACGAATGAATTAAAGAAAGGGCGAGGCTCTAACTTTAAAAATATTTGTCATAGTTATGTTCATTACTAGTATTGAAATTGGATTTTAAATACTTAGTGTGGTACATAAAATATATGTATTGATGTTCAGAATCCGCTATGAGCTGGATACTGACTTCAAGCCGAGATTTCTCTGCGACTCGGAAACGGGACGAAAGTCGCTGTTTCGACCGTAGATACCTAAGTTTAGGAACTACCCTTTGGGTATGTACTTAAATTAGGAAATGTTATGATGTAACTAGTTTGACTAGAGACATTATTTATATATTAGTGTTTAATCCGTTATGGATAAAACCTTTATATTATAGAACACTAAGTGTTTTATTATATAAGATGATACTGAGATAAATACATTAGATGTAAATAACAGAATTTATATTTTGAATATAAATAAAATCTCAAACATATAAAATGACAAATAAATAGCTCAAATTGATTTGATCAATAGAGACTTATTTGTGGCATTGTTGTCTAGGACACAATTAAACAAGACTCGTATATCCACACTTTTGAAGAGTGGGTACTAGGACTGATTTGCTATTCAAATAAGGTCTGCGAATCTAGTTTATTAGGTAAAATACCTAAAATACTATTTACTTGGTAATAGTAAAAGGGCCACCGATCTGTTAGCCCTATTCATGGTGAAGTAAGTGGGCCCATATCTAGATAGGCTAGATGTGAACATGAATATTTCGTGACCTTAATGGATGTGGCATCACGTTGTGGTTATGTGTTTCTTTTGAATAACACAGATCGGAAACTTTTGAAGTTTCGACGGGAAGTAAATAAACAGATCGGCTATAGTATTGTTCGCCACGGAAAGACCGTAATGGAAAATACTTAAACAGTAAGTTTCATACGTACATGAAAGAGTATGGTATTCTTTCAGATGAAGACTCCTCCCGAGACACGTCAGTTAGACGGTGTGTCCGAACCAAAAACCAAATTTTGTTGGACATGATAAGGTTTATCACGAGTCGTTCTGAGCTACTGTTTCCTTCAATATGATATGTATTATCAGTGCAAAACTTATTTAGAATAAGGTTCCATATAAATCTGTTTGACAGATGTCATATAGGATATGAACAGGAAAGAAACGAGGTTTCTCATTCCTAATAATTTGGGTATGCCAGGCATAACGTTTGGATGATACCAAACTAAGGACCCAAATTGGATAAGTGCCAATATAGGTTATCCTAAGGGAAACCTTAAATATAGTACTTGTAAATCCCACATGAGAACAATGTGATTGTTGCTCACCATGCGATTTTCCTGAGAGGAATACCGATATGCAGTGGTCAGTGGGAGGATAGTGATACTCGATGAAAATCATAGTAATACTGTTCTAGGCACGAAGTCCTTAATGGAACACAAATAGTTCATCTATGATGAATCTATACCATTAATCTTCAAATACACAAGAAACTAGTAGATCGAATAGTCAGAAAACAACCTAGGGTATGGGTTTCTGATCTAACCTCATAAAGATGTCAATCTTATGAAGGTATACCAACCGACTACGTTTTGAGGAAGTGATACGAGGTATCGACTCCCTGTTATGGCAAAGTGCCATGAGTCCGAAATGGATTCCATGTATAACAACTATTTTGGATACTAGTTGTTGTACCACAAGGCATTGTGCCTATTGGTGCATTAAACGTCTTCAAGGAAGACACACATGGAAGGCAACATACCAACGTACAAAGCTGGGCTTTTGACGGAAAGGTATCGTTATCAACATTGTGTTAATAACGGTTCAACCTTTTACCTGTTGCCATGGTAAATCCATTTTGAAGATGCTTGTTGATAACTGCATATTTCATTTATGAAATGTGTCAGTAGTAGATCAAAATCGCTTTCCTGAAAAGGAAACCATTTGGAGAATGTTTATAACATTCTGACGATTTTGTATAACCAACAAACAAGGTTTGCAGGTTATTCGATCCATGTTTGGATTGAAGCAAGCATAAAGTTCTTGGAGCTGACGTTTTGAAATAATCATAATGATTATGATTTGACTCGAAACGAAATAATTCTTGTGTATATAAGGAGGTTAGTGGGAGAGCGCACTGACAGTGAAATTCCCATAAAGCTATTGATGAAAGCTTGGCTTTCAATAGAAATTCTCCGTAGAATTCTGGGGAGTAACAACCTTTATTCAAGGAATAAAGATCTACTGGGATAGATTTGGAGTTGTTAACACTCTTTGGGAAATTGTACATTTAAAATGTACTTGATAGGGTGTCTCATACGCTTCGAGCATATGGAGTCACGATCAGGTCAATCCAAGTGATAGTCACTGGATTAAAGATTAAGAACATCTGTTAGTATCTGAGAGAACTAAAGATGTTGTCTTAAACTATGGAGAAGGAGAACTTGAAGTGACTGGGATCACCGTTACAAGTTTCCAAACAATTAAATACTACGGTACTATAAAGTTTGAATAACGGGACAGTGAGCTGGAAATCTTCCAGAGCAAGATAACTGTTGCCGAATAAACAACAAATGCGGATTATTGCTGCAGCTGAGGCAGCAAAAGAAGCCATTTGGATCGAAAATAAATCTAATTAGATTAGATATAGTTCTGTTAGCAGCTGAGCTAGGCGTCAGCACAGGCTAAGGAATTAAAGGTCTCATCGACGATCCAGATATATACTTCTATATTCATATGATTCGTTCGGATCATACATCGTGGAGATGTGATGATCGTGTAAATCACGTCAGACGATAATCAAGCAAATCCGCTGACGAAAACCTTTTCTCAGCAATTTGAGTGAACCGTATATAGTTCAGATGTGGGACACTTGAGTGACTCGCTACGTGCCAAGTGGGAGATTATTGGACAAAATGACCCATAGCGTCACTATTTGCATAGATCATTGTGTTGTTGTAGCAAATTAACTATGTGACAAGGAAACTGCACTCTCATCATTTGTGATTAGATCACCATAGATATATAAATGAAGAGAGGTCATTGTGATTAGTTCCTGGACTGAGAATGATATGAGACAGTATCAGTCCCCGAAGGATTAATCATTAAATATCTCTAGCCGGAGTATTATCGAGACTGGACATCGGTAATGCGGAATAGGCTAGTATTGCACTTGTGTGCGTTGTGAGGGCACAACAGTATAGTTCTCATATATATAAGTATATGATACTTATGCAAGTGCGATAGGATGCCGTGTTTCACCGATGGTACGTGAAACAACTTCGCTCTAGATAGACCCCTCGGAATCCCATTGGTATTATGACTATGTGTCTATGGGAGGCCGAAATCAAGGTAGGTGTGTGTGGTCTTAACCTGAGACTTACATCGCTAATACTTGCGATAATCGGTAGACTATGGTCTTGGTGGTACAGGGCTTTAACTGATTCTGCGTACACCACTTCTGGGTTTATCAGAGAGTCGTAGTGTATTGGGTGTGATGTCGAGACGGAAGTATCACTTCAGTCATAATGGAGATGATGTCACGCAGGATACGGTACTAGTGCTCTTGAGTGATGCGCATCCAATTGGGATATTGTGACCAGGTCATGAATATCCGATTATAGAGACTATGTTACCAGACATCCGACATGTGTTTCGGACGGGGCAGACACTTATCCAGCCCCAGCCCTAGCACGTGACTATCCGATACTGGGCCGATACACACAATACAATGGTATACTACGCTTGATACAGATCTTAATATTCTTAAATGGATATGTCCGGAGAATTGGGTAGACTTGGTGCTTTGCTAGGAGTCGACCTTGTCTCGTAAATCGGTAGAACGTAGTACTTGGTACGTACGTGATTCGGATACTCCGACGACCGTATTTACTGCCAACTTATCCGGGGATCTCATGGGTCGCTTCCCGATAATCCACCGATGACGCATAACACGCACTATTGAATAATCTGGGATTATATAAAAGAGAGAGAAAATTAATCTAGGATTAATTACGGAGATATTTTGTCTAGGATAAAATATCATCTAGAGAGAGATAACGATTAATTTGGAATTAATCGGTAAATTAATATATTCGATATATTAAATGAAATTAGATTTCGACGTGGAATTAAAATTAGATTTTAATTCGGGCGAACGAATTAATTTAGAATTAATTCGTTAGCGACGTGAATAGTGAATTCGCTAGGCATAATCATTTAATTACGACGCGACGGAAAAATCGTTAATTTAGAATTAACGAACCCGAGCCCGAGTGTGATTGCGAGCGCATTCGTATTTCGAATTCGAGTGCGGCGACGCAAGTCACATCAAGCGTCACATCAAGCGTCAAATCAAAAGTCACTTTGAGTGATTGATTGATTGATTGATTTGATTGATGGATTGAGTGAAAGACACACATCAAATCACTTTAATAAAGTGACAATGAATAGTGATGGACAAGATGTGTAATTGATGTGCATAGTGTTTACCTTTTTTGACTTTTGAAATTCAAATTAAAGGTAAATGCAAGTGAAATTAAAATGAATTTCACACAAGTATATAAGATATATTTGAAATGCATTTCATTAACAACTAATACACAATTTCTTCTCTCTCATTTCTCTCCTTCTAATCACGCCCAAAGTGAGAATACTCACTGGTTTTGGAAGCCAAAATAGCGTGAATAAGGGAAGCAAGAGTTGGGTTTTTGTGGCAAAAACTGCAAGTGCTAGCACACTACGAGACATGCTAAGGTGGTAGGGAGGTTCGCCCATGAGCCGGGATCCGTCGGACGAGGCTTGGAGCTCCGTTTGTCATCTCAAAATTCTGTTTTTGGAGGTAGTGAACTGCATCATTTGTGTGCCTATTGCAGTGAGGATTTTGGCCTTGATTCGTCTCCAAATCGACTCAACCGATCGATGTGAGTATTCCGCTACCTCCGTTGATGTGTTCACACATTCTTTTCATGTCTTGTTTGATCTTGGGACCTAGATAATAACCAACAAGTATAACCAAGCCTTATGCAGCACATACAAGATAATTTAAATGACATATAAGTTTGCACACCCATAAACACAAATGCAAGTGAAAACAAAGGCATAATTCTATAAACATGTTAACCAGAGAAGTGCGAAAATGTCAACAGAAATATTAACACTAATGATAGATGATTAAGCTCATGATTCAGAAAGAAATAACTAAAAAGACAAGCATGCGTAAAACATGATCTGTCCAGTGTGCACGGGTTGTTTAGAGTTCGAAAATACGTTCGAACGGAGTGGGGCAGAATGCACGCGTTTGGGTAGCGTTCGTACGAGATTACAAAAATGGAATCTATAATGACATAAACACATGCTTGAATATTTCCCAAGCAATACGTGGAGTTATATCCCAAGTGCAGACCGCACTACTGTCCATTTGGATTCAACTACGGAATTTGTGTCTGTGTTTTCATTCGATATACCACAAGAGATAATGCAAAATCATTCATCCAATAATAGTAACATGCTTGAACCAACAAGATGCATGCGAAGAAATAGTAATAAACAACCAAAAAAGATGAACGAAAGTAAACAAAGGTTGCCCTTAGGTCTTACCTTTTAATTCGCTTCTTGGAAGTGCGTTATGTAGTCGTCAGAAGGGTTAATGCTCCGCAACTTTTCTGGTTCGCTGGTTCAATATTTTCCTTCGTTGTTTCATTATTTTGGGTTGCTGTTTTCTCTATTTTATTACTGTTTTTTAGTCACTGTTTTTGCTATTTTTGCTACTATTTTTGGACTATTTTGGCTTTCAGTTTTCAGTGATTTATGGGCTAAGGGCTGCTGTTTTTTAGGTCACTTTTTCCATTAAGAGCACTGAACACCATCAGATATAAAAAGGAATACACTTTTGTTGCCTTCTTCATTTGTTCCCCCATAAAACTATCATCATTCTCTATAAGACACTCCCTAGCTTCTAACCTAAATTTTAATTTTTTTGAACCTTGATTCACTACCACCACCAATTGACCAAGCAACCAATCAAGTCAGTCATCGATCACACTTGCCGGTTCAGTATAAATTCAATAACTATCTCCATACACGTGTCAATAACTATCTCCATACACGTGTCAATAACTATCTCTATACACGGGTGGAGTACGAATTAAATAATTATCTAAATATACGAATGCTACCCACTTATTATCCATTAAGAGACACAAATCTGAACCCAGAGCACAAAAACAAAGGTAATGGCAACTGCAACGGGCATCAGTTCACATACATACTACAATGGAATTGAACCACAAATCTGTCAGTCTCTACGCCTCCATATTCGTACACAGATGGATTTCCAGACGCCACTACCAAAGCCACAACAACAACATTCTCACAGACCCTCATCTCTTTAAAACCACCAATCCTTCACGTTAATGGAGAGCTGCGTGTGTTGTTGTTACTGTGAGTTGACGGGCACTTTTTTGAGAGACGTGAAGTGAGTTACATGAGAGAATGATCTGGCTTTAGAGTGGTCATTTGGTGTTTGGCGGGGGTGATGCCATGTGTGAGTTACGTGTTAAGGGCTGCTAGAGTTTATTTATTATGGCGTTCGTCAGTTAGGGCATTTTGTGTGCAAGGTTTCTGTGAGGGCTGGTTGTGTCGTTTTTTTATGTGTAAGTCGTGGCTTATGCTTTGTTTGTGGCTTGGTTGATGGTCGAGAGAGATGAGGGATGGGCATACTAGGGTTTTGTGGTCTCTTGTTGCTTTGCTGAGAGTGGGAGGGGATAGAGATGAGAGAGGTTTATTTTTTTACCGAGAGAAGATGAGGGTGAGCCACATTTTGAGTGGAGAGTTGGGCCCCTGAGATGGTTATGCTTTTAGGATTTTTTATTGCATTTTTTTTGGGTGTGAGTTTATTGGGAACAAGAGGACCTGTCTTAGGGTTTTGAAGTGTTCACATATATAGGGATGCATTAGGGTTAGGGCTTTGGATGGGTGTGTTTGGGTTTTGGACGGGTGCAGGGTTTTGGACCAAGATTAAAGTTTGAAACAAGAATCGATTAAGCGAATCCATGGCTAACGAGCGAATTAAAATGTGATGATGTAATATCCCGCCTAGGCAAGGATGCTACCGGCAGGAGATAGGCTAACCCTTCCTCCATAAGCCTCTTATTCTAACGAAATTTTGGAATGATGTATCGTAACATCATGCAACCTGGCTTATAGCCAGCACCATGAGACAACCTGTTTATGCAACTCAACACACATGTAAACATTATCAAGGCCTCAAGCCTAAACTCAGTGAACAAATGCAAATACTTGGCCACTGGCCAGAACTCAAAATAAAACTATGCTTTTACATATACAATAGAACCACATATATAAAACAAAGAGTCGTGATGACCCATAACTCCACACAGGACTCAATGACTTCCTTGAATGCAAATGGGGCGATCTACTGTCTTCAAAGTCTTCACCAAATTTCTGCTACTGACCTGCAAAACTACAACTGAAATGGTGAGAGTCATATTGACTCAGTAAGTAATCATGCTCATAACTACAGCATAAACACACAATAGCTTATATTTTCGTTTCATTAAATTTCTTAAGTTATCTTTCACTGTAATCATGCAATTATATTTCCCTCATTCATTCTCAAACTATCTATTTCTTAATCTTTTCACAAACCTGTCACTTAGCTGATCATCGGGTGTTACTCTTATTTGCTACATACTTTACTGAACATCTGAAAACTATAGGTAATATATATATATATATATATATATATATATATATATATATATATATATATATATATATATATATAAATTTTCTATATCACCCATGTATAAGACTTATCATGCTTTTGCTGCGCTACACTGATTCTTACTTACCTTCTATACTCTTTACTAATATGGTTCAGATATTTATTATAACTTTCTCTTTTTCATTATCTTGAAATATCATCAAATCGGACTATTAAAATTTTAATTCTGTTAATTACCTAATCCACTGTCACTATTCATGATTACATGCATACGCTACCATTTCATCATGAACTAGCATCCTTACAGTATATTCTTTCTAAGTAAGCAAGAAACTTATACAATCTTCATTGATGCACATATACTAAAATAAGATCTAGCTACTATGCACTCGTATTTTAAATTGCTAACTATATATAGATATAGTATGCACAAGGTTAACCATACAGTCATGAATATAAAATCGTTTAATCATACGCTAATATCTTACCAATTGTTTCTTCTTCCATGTGAACATAAAATACACACGACATCAATCACAAATATAAATATATAATTATGGACAACAGAAACTGGGTGACGCATGCTGTTCCGGGCTCGCGGCCCGGTTGGGAGTACGGAGTAGCCACGGGGGACTAAACCGGAGAATGATGGAGTCGCCATCCGGTGTGAACCGAAAAAATGAGATTTAAGGCCGCACTCACCACTCGCAAGGGAAGACCTCAAACCGTTAGGTTTGGAATGGTCCCTTACTTATGTCACTTATAGTGAAAGGATTTGTGTAATAATTTAATCAAGCTTGAGTAACACTTATTTCCAAGAATATCATGCTTCTAAGTTCACATGCTCAAAAAGATAAAACTTACACCTAGATTTGCATATATCCTACTTCTAAGTTTACATGCTCGAAAGTAAGTCAAAGTAGCGGCAAATATACAACTTCATAGGCATATTGTATTCATGAAAATGCAAGCACGTCATAATCACATCAGCACACATAAAAGGGAACCAAATAATGATGAACACGTGATTTCATAAACATTTCATACTTATACATGCGGAAATATAAACAAATAGCCATTATATATTCATGTGTAAATAAAAGAGTCAACTAAGTACATAATGCACAAAGACAATTAAAGAGGCAATTAGGCATTAAAGTAAGCATGATATAACGTGATGCAAGAGAAGATAACTAATATGGACACCAACACACATGTGATCACTTTTCCAAGTGGTAGGTGGAATTGTATCCCAAGTACAGACCGCACTGCCGTCCATTCGGAATCAGCTACAGAATTTACGTCTAGATTTCCATCCGATATATCACAAGAAGTAATACTCAAATGCTATCATGACATTGGTATATGAATGAGGAGATATCAAGTAAAGACAGATGTAAATAATGCAACCAAACGGAATAATGGCGCGGCAAATATCGTGGTAAAGGTAGCCTTTTAGGCTTTTTCTTCCCCAAATGGGAAACCTTTCATCCAATACAATAAGCCCATGCGCTTTTCATTAAAATACATACAAAGATAAAGATGACTTTATGGAATTTCGTAATGTATTTATAAATAAAGCAATGATGTGCGAACGGAAATACAAGACATAATAAGGGTGCGCGGCAAAGCATCGTGGTAAAGGATTTTAACCTCTTCAATTAGAGGACCTTTCATCACACTTACTAAGCCCATGCGCTTATCTCAATGCATATATATGAAACAAAAGTAAATACAAAGATATCAGATTTCGTATACCCGATTGAACATATCTTACATCCAATCGAATATACATCGCCCGGCGCGGCGAAGCATCGTGGTAAAGGATTTTAACCTCTTCAATTAGAGGACATTTCATAGCACTTACTAAGCCCATGCGCTTATCTCAATGCATATATATAAAACAAAAGTAAATACAAAGATATCCGGCGCGGCGAAGCATCGTGGTAAAGGATTTTAACCTCTTCAATTAGAGGACCTCTCATCGCACTTACTAAGCCCATGCGCTTACCTCAATGCATATATATAAAATAAAAGTAAATACAAAGATATCAGATTTCGTATATCCGATTGAACATATCTCACATCCAATCGAATATACATTGACAGGCGCGGCGAAGCATCGTGATAAAGGATTTTAACCCCTTCGATTAGAGGACCTTTCATCGCACTTACTAAGCCCATGCGCTCGATCATATCATTACAAGAACAAATAATATGCAGAAATTAAATAACGAATGATAAACACATCAAAACAACATAAAAAAAATATGCGCCGTTTGCTCAGGTGGTACGTGGAGTTGTATCCCGAGTGCAGATCATACTACCGTCCATTTGGAATCGGTTATGAAATTTACGTCCGGGTTTCCATCTTATATACCACAGGAGGCGACACATTTTTCATTTTAATCAAGGGCCACAACACACATCATATTCATAATACATGCACATTTATCTACTCAAGGGCCACAACACGTATTTTTATCATAATAATCATGCGAACAAAACTCAATAAATAATAAAAATAAAACCGAAAACAAGTGTGAAAAATACCCTTAGGTCTAACCTTTTTGCCGACTTTCGGACTTGCGTTTCACGGAGATCGGAAGGGTTAAAGCTCCTCACTTTTCCGGTTCACTGGTTTAGCATCTCAACTCGCTGTTTTATTGTTTTGCTCGCTGTTTGGCTTCCGTTTTGCTGCTGTTTTCTCTGTATTTTCTGCTCACTATTTCAGGTCTTTAAAGCTACTGTTTTGAGTGTTTTAGTGGACTGTTTTGGCTCGATTTTGGAGGGCTGTTCTGGGCGGTTTCTGGATTGTTTTCGGGATGATTCAAGGTCATTTTTAAGGGTCAGATCTGCGGCTGTTTGTTGTCAAATAGGGGCTATTGAAATGTGTGTGAAGGGTGCGTTTGAGTGAGGGTTAGGGGCTGTTGTCAGGCGTGACTATTAAGTGAGGTAGGGGGCAATCATGCGTGAGTGATAATGTCGTGAATGGGCAGTGGCTGATTACGTGAGGTGTGTTTCACGTGGGCTGCATGACTGAGAAGTTTGTATGAGAGGCGTGATAGTGGGGGGAAGTTGGCTACGTGTTGGAGGCTGTGTGAGGCGTGTTTCACGTGGGCTGTATGGCTGAGAAGTTTGTGTGAGAGGCTTGCTGGTCAGTGAAAGGCGTGAAGGATGATGGGTTCATGGCGGCAGTTCATTGCTTGGCTTGTTGAAGGCGAGACTGAAGGCGGGTTAACGTGGCTTATTTGGCGAGAGAGTTGAGTGTTTGTGAAGTGCGAAAATGGACTGTTGAAGGCTTAGGGTTCGTTGCTCCTGGCTTGATGTTGCATGAGGTGTGTTTCACGGACAGAACAAGGGTTTGCAGTGTGTTATTTGGCGTTGATTGGAGAGGTTGCCGTGTGAGGGTTTTATGCGTTGAAAGGGTGCGTGAATGGTTGTGAATGAGTGTGATACGTGAAGGTTATATGTGTGTGGTTGAAGGTGGCTTACATGAGGGTGTATTTGGCGTGGATCTAGGGTTTTGTTTTGTTAGCAAGGGACGTGTGAAGAGGGCAGTGAGTGCGTGAGACGTAGGGTTACCGAGTGTTTAGTTTAGGATTTCATTGTTTTTTTTTTGGTTGAGAGAGGGAAGAATCAGAGAGAAGCTATCTAGGGTTTTTTTTTTTTTTTTTTTTTTTTTTTGTGCCGTGAGGGAGAGGAGGAGAGGAGAGGACTTAGGGTTATTTTAGTGTGTGTTTTATAGTGAGAGGGTAGGGTTAGGGTTTATTGTGTGTGCATGGTTTTTGAAAGGAAACAAATCAATTAATTAGGGAGGGATTTATTTAATTTAATTATGGAAAGAATAATGTATTTTAGGAGGGGATTATATTAAATTAGGGGAGTGATTTAATTAAATTAGGAAGTGATTAATTTAATTATATTTGATTTTAATTTAATTTAATTAGTTTCATTTTAATTTAATTTGCTTTAATTTAATTCAATTGTATTTTAGTTTAATTTAATTAGCTTTAATTAAATTTAATTTCACTTTAATTTAATTTAATTAAATTTGGTTTAATTTTAATTTACTTTCAATTTAATTGATTGGTTTTAATTTAGTTTAATTTAATTTGTGAAATTAATTTAATTGGTTATAATTTAAAAAATTTGTGACATGTGTTTTAAACGTTTTAATTCTTTTAAATTTAATTTGTGACATGTGTTTCAAAACGGAGGTCCAACAAGCGAACCCAAAGCTAATCCAGTGAATAAGATCTAACAAAATACCGATTCCCTTCCGACGACCATTTCCCGCGGCTTCCGCGACTTGAAAGGTAGTGCCTCCAAATGAGACTCACCATCGGGTTTCACATACAAAAATGCAATGCCTACAGTCGCCCCCACTTTGATGGGACTTGTGCAGTGTGTGACTTTGAACAATCCTATCAAAGTTATGCAATGCATTTTCACTTACCTAGCTCGCCAGCTGCCACCTGACTTGCCTGCTGCTCCGCCGAGCTGATGATGCAGTGGATCTCGATCCTGGGACGCATCCCAATAACTACAACCGACAACGGGGGCCTCGACCCTGGGACGCATCCTAAAACCGCTGACAAAATGGGCCTCGGCCCGGGGACGCATCCCCAAAAATGATGCAGTGGGTCCACGACCCTAGGATGCATCCCAATAACTGCAACCAACAACGGGGGCCTCGACCCTGGGACGCATCCCAATACCACTGACAAAAAATGGGCCTCGGCCTGGGGACGCATCCCCAAACTGATGTAGTGGGTCCACAACCCTGGAACGTATTCCAATAATTGCAACCGACAACTGGGGCCCCGACATTAGGACGCATCCCAATACCGCTGACAAAATAGGCTTCGACCCTGGGACGCATCCCAATAATGATGTAGTGGACCTTGATCCTGGGACGCATCCCAATAACTGCAACCGACAACGGGGGCCTGGGACGCATCCCAATAACGTTGCCAAAATGGGCATCGACCTTGGGACTCATCCCCTAAACTGCTGATATGATGAAGTGGGCCTCAACCCTAGGACGCATCCCCAAACTACTGATAAAATATGAGCCTCAATCCTGGGACGCATCCCCAAACTACTGATACTGATGGAGTGGGTACAACCCTGGGACGCATCACCAAACTGATACTAACGATTATGCTGAATATGGGTCTCAACCCTAGGACGCATCCCCAAAACTGCTGATGCTGATGATGACGTAGGCCTCGGCCTTGAGACTCATCTCTGAAACTGAAGCTGATGGGGGCCTCGACCCTGGACTTATCCCTACAACTGATACTGATGATGACGTAGGCCTCGGCCTTGAGATTCATCCCTGAAACTGACGCTGATGTAGGCCTTGACCTTGGGACTCATCCCTACAACTGATACTGATGATGACGTAGGCCTCGGCCTTGAGATTCATACCTGAAACCGATACTGATGGCGACGTAGGCCTCGGCCCTGGGACTCATCCCAGCAACTGATGCTGATGTAGATGTGGGCCTCGCCCGCAAACTGATACGGATGTGGGCCTCGCCCCCAGGTTGATACTGATGTGGGTCTCGCCCCCAATCTGATACTAATGTGGGCCTCGCCCTCAAACTGATATGGGCCTCGCCCCCAAGCTGATACTGATGTGGGCCTCATCCCCTGAGAGTCATCCCCGAAACTGATATGTTATCGTGTGGGGTGGTATATTCCCGAACCGTTACTGTGATGTGGTCCATTCTCGAGCTGTTACTTTGAGGTGGTCCATTCTTGAACTGCGTTCCATTCTCGGACCCTGCTCAATTATCAGATTGCCATTCTCGGCTGGTTCATTCTCAAATTCTACTCCATTCTAGGATAACAATTCTCGGTTTGTCCATCCCTGAACCTTGTTCCATTCTCGGGATTACCATTCCTGTCAAAACTGATATTATATACCGGAGTGTCATATCCGGCCGGACTGATCCTGATAAAGATGTGGGCCACGCCCCCAGAGTGCCATACTTGGCAAAACTGATACTGATGTGTTTCCATACCCGGAGTGCCGTACCTAGCGAAACGGATCTGATGTCCCTATACCCGGAGTGCCGTACCTAGCATAACTGATTCTGATAAAGATGTGGGCCTCGCCTCCAGAGTGTTATACCCGGCAGAACTAATACTGAAACAATGTGGGCCTCACCTCTAGAATGTCATACCCGGTAGAACTGACACTGAACTAATGCGGGCCCCGCCCCCAGAATGCCATACCCGGCAAGTATGCTATTGAACCAATGTGGGCCTTGCCCCTAGAATGCCATACCCGGCAGAACTGATACTGAACTAATGTAGGCTTCGCCCCCAGAATGCCATACCCGGCAGAACTAATACTGAACCAATGTAGGCCTCGCCCCCAAATTGCCATACCCGACAGAACTGCTATTGATACTGATATTTTATTTTAACATATTGTATTGCCTCTCACGAGATAATCTTGATAGCTAGACATATTTTCGTCCTCGACGAATGCTTCACGTCAAAACCAGAGAATCTTCAAAGTACGCGATACGCTCAAGTACGATCATCTGAATAAGTGATCTATAGTGTGTGTGTGCCAAAGCTCTTTCGCAGCTTATTCCTTAAGTAAGCAACCTCGATGATTTCGTCTCAGAGAATCAGATCGGTGGGTCTAACCAACCTGGATGTCTCGATCACGTTTTGTGATTACGACGACATACTCAATATGATAAGGTCTTCTTCATTTTGCTTGTCTTTTTATTTTCATTCTTTTCATTTTTTTTCTTTCTCTTTTCTTTCCTCTTTTTCTTTTTCTGACACACCTACCCTTTAAGGTAGTATTTATCCTCATGGTGGTCCTAATACTCGCCCATGGGTAGCTTCACGCTTATCGGTTATAGATGGTCTATTTTTTTTCTTTTCTTTTCAGAGACTTTCTTTGCTTCCAACCATATCATATATCGTAGCCTAAGTAAGCCAGGGTGGACATCCACGCAAACGGTCATTCACCGATACACCATCTCTTCAACTAGTCATCTCGCCAACGCTCAGGCTTCCACTGTTGAGATCCCGTAATCAGATGGACGTGAGTCTAGTTGAGATCAACTTATTCAGAATACCGGACGAGAGCTCATCTCGCACTTATCGTTTCTAAGGTTTCTCTTTTCAGCATACAATGTCATCACCGGACATATGTCTAACTATCAAAGACTTCTCTCTCACTTTTTATTTTTATTTTTTTAACTCACTCCAAGGAATTCTTCCTTTCAACCGCTGATAATGTGGACTTCGCCCCCTGAGATTCATACCCTGGAAATCATGTTGATATGGGCCTCAACCCTAGGATTCTTCCTCGAAACCGGTTCATTCTGCAACTGATACTGTGGGCTTTATTCCCGAACTGTACTAAATAAAGTGGGTTCTCGACCTCGGACCGATGTGGGCCTCGCCCCCAAAACTGATACCGATGTGGGCCTCGCCCCCAACTGATGTGGGCCTTGTTGGTTTCTAATATAGGTCCCAAGATCATGAAATCAAGCAAGAAAATGCATGAATACATCAAATGAATAAGGCGGAATACATACTCACAATGATTGGTTTGGATGCTTCAAAGAACACAAGCCTTTTAACCTCTCTTTGAAGCTCGGCAATGGCTCCCCTATGCAGTGGGTTGGTCGGTTTTGGCCCTTATGGTTCCTAGAATTTTCGGCCATTGAAGACCTCCATTAAAGCTCCAAGCTTTGAGATTTCAAGCTCATGAAAAAAACTGCTCTATCACCTATGTATCACTCAAGGTGTGCTAGCACTTCTCTCCATCCTTGCTTCTCCTTTTGATTTCGGCCATAACCAAAATTTTTAGGAAGAAAACGGTTCCAAAACCGTGAATGGAAGAAGGAGGGAAAGAGTGGGAGAAGGTCAAAAACGTATATCAAGGAGAGAGAGAGATTTATGCTTTTTGTATATCATTTATATTATTATTATTTACCAAGTAAATAAATAAAAATAAAACATATACCACTTTTACTTTCAAAAAGCAAAGTCAAAAGGTCAAAAGCAAAAGCAAAAGTACAAGTCCTTTCAACTTTATTCCCATCACCTTTTACTATTCACATCAAGTCACTTAATAAAGTGACAACATGTCATGTCACATCACATCACTCAAAGTGACAAGTGATTTGACAATTGATGCGACTAGCGATTTGACGCTTGATGAGACTTGCGTGCCACGCTCGAATTCGAAATTCGAATGCTCTCGCAATCACTCTCGGGCTCGGGTTCGCTAATTCCAAATTAACGAATTTTCCGTCACGTCGTAATTAAATGATTACGCCTAGCGAAATCACTATTCACGTCGCTAACGAATTAATTCTAAATTAATTCGTTCGCCCGAATTAAAATCCAATTTTAATTCCGCGTCGAAATCCAATTTCGTATAATATATCGAATATATTATTTTGTCGATTAATTCTAAATTAATCATTCTCTCTCTTTTATTAATATTTTATCATAGATAAAATATCTCCGTAATTAATCCCAAATTAATTTTCTCTCTCATTGAATTAATCCCAGATTAATTTTAGTGCGAGTCATACATCATCGGTGAATCTTCGGGAAGCGACCCATGAGATCCCTGGATATATTGGCAGTAAATACGATCGTCGGACTATCCGAACACGTAAGTACCTCATACTACGTTTATACCGATTTATGATACAAGGTTGGCTTCTAGCAAAGCGCCATGCCTACCCAATTCTCCGGAAATATCCTTACAGGAATATATGATCTATATCAAGCGTAGTATACCGTAGTATCGTGTATTTCTGTCCAGTATCGAATGACACGTGCTAGGCCCGGGGCTGGAATTGTGTCTGTCCCGTACGAAGCACATATCGGATGTCTGGTAACTAGTCTCTATAATCGGATAAACATGACCTAGTCATAATATCCCGATAGCTCGAGCATTTAAGAGATCAAGTTTCTGTATCCTACGTGATCATCAACTCCATGTGACTGGAGTGCCACTTCCGTCTTGACATCACACCCACACACTACGATTCTCAATACACCCAGAATTGGCGTACACATAACCGGTTAAAGCCCTGGACGACCTAAACTAAAGTATATCGATTGTCGTAGGTATTAGCGGTGCAAGTCTCAGGTTAAGACCAAATACACCTACCCTGATTGCAGACTCCCATAGACACATAGTCATACTACCAATGGGATTCCGCGGGGTCAATCCAGAGCGAAGCTGTTTCCCGTACCATCGGTAAAACACAACCTCCTATTACACTTGCATGAGCATCCTATACCCAAATATATGATAACTATGCCATTGTGCCCTCACAAGCACACATAAGTGTAATACTAGTCTTTTACGTATTTATCGATGTCCAATCTCGATAATACTCTGACTAGGGATATTTAATGATTTATCCTTCGTGGACTGATACTGTCTCATATCATTCTCCATCCAGGAACAAATCATATGGACCTCTCATCATTTATACATCTAGGTGATCTAATCACAAATGATAAGAGTGCAATCTCCTTTATTACATAGTTAATTTGTACAACAACACCGTGATCTGTACAAATAGTGACGCTATGGGTCCTAATTGTCCAACAACCTCCCACTTGGCCTATAGCCAGTCACTCGAGTCTTTGACACCCGAACTATGTACGGTTGGCTCAAATTGCTGAGAAAAGCTTTCGTCAGCGGATTTGCATGATTATCATTTTGATGTGATTTATTCGATCATCACATCGTCACGATGTATGATCCGAATGAATCAGATCAATATGTAAGTATGTATCTGGATCGTTGATGAGACCATTAATTCTTTAGCATGTGCTGATGCCTAGCTCAGCTGCTAACAGAACTATATCTAATCTAATTAGATATGTATTGACCCAAATGACTTTTATTGCTGCCTCAGCTGCTGCAATTAACCCGCATTTGTTGTTTATTCGGTAACAGTATCTTGCTTGGAAGATTTCCAGCTCACTGCACTGTTATTCAAACTATATAGTACCATTTGCGACTTTTAGTCGTCTTTATCGGTTATAGGAAACTTGCTACAGTGACCCCAGTTACTTCAAGTTCTCCTTCTCCATAGACTAAGACAGCATCCTTAGTTCTCTAAGGTACTAACGGATGCTCCTTACATCAATCCAGTGACTATCACTCGGATTAGCCTGTTTATGAATCCTTATGCTCAAAGCGTATGATACACCAGGTCTTGTACATTTTTCAACGTACGGTTCCACGGAGAGTATTTCGAAAGCCAAGCTTTCACCGATATTTATTTTATGGGAATATCATTTCCAAGAAATGACATATTATCATTATTTTATAGGACATCCACTGTCAGTGCGCTCCCACTAACCCTCTTATTTACACAAGAATCATTTTTGTTTTGAATTAAATCATACACCATTATGATTGCATCAAACCGATAATTCCTAGAACTCATGCTCGCATCAGCAAGCATTATCCAAATGGATTTACCGTGGCAATAGGTAAAAGGTTGAATCGTAATTAACACAATGTCGATAACGATACCTTTCCGTTAAAAGCCTAGCTTTATACGTTGGTACGTTGCCATCCATGTACGTCTTCCTTGAAGACATATAGTACCAGTAAACATAATGCCTTGTGGTACATCAACTAGTATCCAAACTGGTTGATATACATGGAATCCATTTCGGATTATATAGCACTTTGCCATAATAAGGGAGTCGATACCTTGTATCACTTCCTCATACGTAGTCAGTTGGTATTCCTCAATAAGATAGACATCTTTATGAGGTGAGATCAGAAACCCATACCCCAGATTGTTTTCTGACTCTCTCCGATCTACGCGGTTCTTGTGTATTCGAAGATTAATGGTATAGTTTCATCTTTGATGAACTATTTATGTTCCATTATGATTTGGTGCCTTGAAAAGTATTAATCCGATTTTCATCGAGTTATACTATCCTCCCACTTACCACTGCATATCGGTATTCCTCTTAGGAAAACCGCATGGTGAGCAACAATCTATTGTTCTCTTGTGAGGTTTATAAGTACAATACTTATGGTATCCCTAGGATGACCTACTTTTGGCATTTATCCAAATTTGGGTTTTAGTTTGGTATCATCCAAACATATGCCAAGCATACCCAAATCATCAGGAATGAGAAAACTCGATTTCTTTCCCGTTCATATCTAATATGATATATGTCAAACAGATTATTATGGAATCTTATTCAAAATAAGTTCTTGCACTGTTTAAAGCTTATCCGTTGAAGGAAATGGTAGCTCAGAGCGACTGGTGATTAACCTTATCATGTCTAACAAAATTCGGTTAATCCTGTTCGGACACACCGTCAAAATGACGTGTTCCGTGAGGAGTCCTCATTGAAAGAATACTATACTCTTTCAAGTATATGAGAAACTTACTGCTTAAGTATTTTCATTACGGTTTTACCGTGACGGTTTAATACTTTAGCTGATATGTTTGTCTATTTCGTGTCGAAACTGTGAAAGTTTCCGATTTGTGTTTTAAAAGAAACACATAACCATAACGCGATGCCACATCCGTACAGGTCATGAAATATTCATATCCATCTCTAGCCTAGCTAGACATGGGTCCACTTGCTTCACTATGAACTATGGCTAACAGATCAGTGGCATTTACACTTTTATCAAGTAAATAGTGCTATAGGCACTTTGCCTAATAAACTAGATTCGTAGACTTTATTTGAAATCAAATTAGTCCTAGTACCCACTCCTCGAAAGTGTGGATATACGAGTCTTGTTTGATTGTGTCCCAGACAACAATGCCACAATTAGTTTCTTCTGATCAAATCAGTTTGAGCTATTTATTTGTCATGTTATATATTTGAGATATTGTTTATATTCAAAATATAAATGCTGTTATTCACATCTAATGTGTTTATCTCAATATCATCTTTATATAATAAAACACTTTAGTGTTCTAGAATAAAGGTACACCCGCAGCGGGTTATACGCGATATAGAGATAATATTTCTAGTCAAACTAGTTACATTTTAACAGTTTCCTAATTTTAAGTACACACCCGAAGGGCAGTTCTTAAACTTAGGTTTCTACGGTTAAAACAGCGACTACCGTCCTATTTTCAATTCGCAGAGTAATCTCGTCTGAAGTCAGTATTCTGTTTAAAGCAGATTCTGCACAACAGTACATATTTATGTATCACACTAAGTACTTAAAATCCAATTTCAATACTAGTTGTGAACATAATTATGACAAACATATTTGAAGTAAGAGCCTTGTTCGTCTTCAATTCCTTCTTAGGATATATCCTTTTTATCTTCCCAAAAGATTATAATGATTTTGCCTTTGCCAATTTCAACATTCCAGTAGCCTTTGGCCAAGCCTCCGGTTTCTAGAATATCGAAGTAAGGTGTGCCTTGCGCTACTTGCCTAATTGCAAAGTTTGACTTTGTCTCCTTAAGAATCCAAGAATTATTTATTGCAATTTAGTATTTCAAAGATCTAAAATAGATCCATGAAAATCCTTCAATTTCATTATCATACTTTAAGGATCTAATCCTTAATTCTGATTCAGAAATTAAGGAGTCTACTTCGACAAGCTTAATGGATTAAGCTATAAAGTTATCATTACATGAATATTCCAAATATCATATTCCACTTATTTGCTTAACTCCGGGCTTTAGGCATAATTCATTATTTTATCAAATAAAATAACTTATTAATTTCCAAGACCATCTTGAAATTATTCCCAATTTGAAAATTAAAGTCGTTTAAATATATTTTCACCCAGGATTATGTTTTAAACACTAATCTTTCATTTCTATCTTGATTCTAATAGTCCAACTATTTAATCAACGATTTGTGGTACTATTTATTATAATGATCATAATAGTCCAACTATATAATCAAATATAATCTAAATTAATTAACCTCAATTACATTGATTACTATAATCCAATTATAAAATCAACTGTAAACTAAAATTAATTAATTCAAATATATTGATTAATATAATCCAATTATATATAATCAACTATAATACAGTCCAACTGTTTATTAAAATAATAATTTAAATATTAGTCCAACTAACATTTAATCTTACGACGAAATAATTTGAATGAGCGCGTATGGCGAGTAATTGAACGAGTATTGCAAATTCAATTCTTGCCTCCCACTATTTTTTCGGCGAGCCTCTAACCCTCTGTCGAGTACTCGGGAAACCGTGTTTCCTAGCGGGCTAGGATCCCGTTAAATATCACACAATCTTGACTTTGGCCAAGAAATTGTATGATAATTAACTAGGTAGATCTCTAAGATCAATTGGATCCAATCCAATTCCTAGATCCGGTAGGAGGAAATTGGATCCAATCCAATTCCTAGATCCGGTAGGAGGACGTCCAAGTCCGAAGCATATATCATATATATGCCAATACATCCAATGTATTACCTAACATTTTTCCTCTGAATCAACTAAGCCTTGGCTTTGGCACAACAAGCTTAATGATCCCAGTTAAGCGGAACCCATTGACCATGGAAAACTTCGTAATTAATGTCGATGGACAAGAACTGGTCTTGACTTTGGCCAACAAACCACAACTTGGACAAGACACTGATATGGAACAAAGCCTTCGTGATTCAAATACATCTTCGACAGACAAAGGCCTTGACTTTGGCCAACAAACCAATGCCGTCTTAGATCTTGAGTAAGAGTCACTCAATGGAAGGAAAGACGCTTAATATTATTTGAGGGTTTTTTGCGTGCAAATTGGCAATAAATTTATTATCTTTGTTAAGGTCTCGTCATCATACACCCTTAAATATGCATTATAAACACATAATAAAGCGTATATGAAATAAAATAATAATGATATGCGGATGGATACTTACATTGATCCTAGATCAAATCTCTCATTTTCTCTCTCCAAAGCTAGCACATGTATTTACTTCTACCCGTTACACTACACTTCTAAAGAAACCTCATTTACATTGAGGGCAATAGGTGAGAAGAGAATACAAAGAGTATAGAGGTGATAAGGCTGGACACGCAGGTCCAATTAATAAATCAAATTTATTACAATTTCCAAAATTATCCCACCCGACTAATATCCATCCGTATACATTATTCATGCATCGCAACCATGTATTCATACAAGCATGTTATCAATCAATCTAATCCAATTAATTAATTTGATAATTAGTGATCATCCAATGTTCAGACAATGATTTGATTTTGCTCGAGTCAAACTCGTTTTGCGAATAAGTACTCAAAGTACGAATTCTCGAATTAAATTAAACTACATAATTAAATCCAATTTAATACGCATTTAATTCTGATTCTCTATTTAATTCCAAATTAAATATTACACTTTTATTAACGAACCTTCTACGATTTAAATTCCTAATTCAATCGTTATGGGTCTCAAAGCCCAATTAACGTCCAATGTTTATTCAATTAAAGTCCAATGGGTGTAGGCATTGCATTTTTGCATATCAGCCCGATGATGAGTCTCGTATTGAGGCAACTACTTCTTTAGTCATGAGAGTCGCGGGAAACGGACGTTGGAAGGGTAAAGTTGGAAATTAGAATTCTTGTTGGATTTTATCTGAGTTGTTTAGCTTCGGCTGCTTGTTGGACTTCCGTTTTAAAGCTTACCCAAGGCCCAAAACCCAAACCAAACCCAAAACACCTAAGTCAACCCAAGTCAACCCAAGTCAAACCAAGCCCACACCCAAGAGGAGGGATTCACGCCCATATAGCTTTATTTAGGTAAATATGCATATTAATCACATGTTTAAATCAAATAAAATCCTTACCTAAATAGAAGAAATCAAATCAAATCCCTACCAAATCAAATCCAATCACCAATCCAAATTAGGAGATCTATTCCTTATTAAGAAGATGTCACCATCAATATAAATCCTTCTCCTAGTCGTATAAGGGAACCTCCTCTCCTTTGCCTATAAAAAGAGGCCTTCACCCCCACTCACAACCCTAGCTCACATATCCCCCTCAAGCACGTCCAAGCACTTTGTGAAGCCTACTTTGCACGCCCAAAGCCCTTCCAATAGCCTCCATTGCCGTAACACCAAACCAATAAACCCTCCAATTGCCGCATCTTCTCTTCTTCACCAACACCACTCACGCCCAAACCCTTTTCACAGCCCTCCATTGCCGAGTTCCAGCCACCAATCACAGCCCTAAAACACCTTCAAATAAGCCTCAAATATAGCCCCAAAGTCCCACAAAAGACCCCCTATTCACAGCTCCAATTCAGCGCCCAAAACAGTCCCGAAACACCCCTCACTGCACCTTGAACTGCACAGTTTCGTCCCCTGTTCTGGTCAGTTTCCTTGCATCCTTAACCCATTAAAACCGTCCTAAAACCATCTTAAAACCATCCCAAAAATCCCCAAAAAGTTTCCCCAAAAAATCCTTACAAACGCACCTCCCTAAGCCACCAAAATCATCCAAAACAGTCCATAAATCAACCAAAACAGTGACCTGAAACGCAGCAGCAAAATGGACTTAAAACAGCAGCCCGAGCATCAAAACAACGAGGAAAAACAGTGAGCAAACAAATCGGAAAAGTATCGGATCATTCGCTTTTCCAACGGACGTGTAACACCCTTTCTTGAGACGACAAAAGAGGTTAGACCTGAGGCCACCCTTTTACTTATCTCTTTTTGTTTTATTTATTTATTTTTGATATATAATTGCATGAGAGTCGTTTGAGGCATGATTTGATTGTTGGATGAGCGGGACATGTGTTCCCTTTTGTGGTATATCGGATGGAAACCCGGACGTAAATTCCATAGCCGATTCCGAATGGACGGTAGTATGGTCTGCACTCGGGATACAATGCCACGTACCACTTAAGATACATGTATCTCGTCTCATCCAAATTTGTATTCGAGCATGATGTAGTTCTAGGTTCTTTATTTATTATTTAAGCATGCCTTAACTTAGTTTCGTTATTTAATTTTAAAGCATGATTATGTTTCTTTTTATGCGCGATATTTAATCTAGTTTATATTTATGTTCAAATCATTATTTGTTTGCATTGGTTTGATGGCTTAACATGTTCAATGTGTGATATTGCGTGTTTATTATTTAAAGATTTACTTTCAAGCATGCGAACTTAGATTAGGATTTAGTTAGCGGAAGCATATTAGATCTAAGTGACCTTTGAACACTATTATTGAGTAGATGCGGTTGATTTATTGCATGAAATATATCATCACAAAGACATAAGTAAGGGACCATTCCGAACCCAACGGTTTGAGGTCTTCCCTTGCGAGGGGTGAGTGCGGCCTTAAACCTTTGTCCCGGTTCACACCGGGTGGCGACTCCATTATTCTCCGGTTTAGTCCCCCGTGGACTATTCCGTACTCTCAACTAGGCCCTGAGTCTAGAACAGCATGCGTCGCCCAAGTTCTGTTGTCTACAATGGGCTTTTAATTAATTTCTTAAGGCGTGGACTTTTGATCAACTCGGTCAAACCAAATAACCAAAATCCAATCCGGGAGTTACCCCATAGGCCTTTAAATTAATTTTGGCCCATTAGGCCCAATTAAATAATTAAGGTCGATTAAGTCATAATTGGACTTTATAGATGCGGTTTTGGGCCTAATTGGATCCAATCAATTTTGCCTAAACCCAACTTTGTACAACAATGCCCAAAAGCCCAATTACAACTTATAAGGCCCAATTTCCAAAAAACAAGCCCAATTAATTAACTTATAAAATTCCAAATTCCATGATTAATTAACCTAAGTGTAATGCACAATTAATTACCCAATTAACATTTCTAAAACATCAATTAGCATAATTAATCATGCACTTTAACAACAAATAGTGTCCAACACAATTTATTAAAATCAAACCCATTTTACATGCTTTAAAGTCTCTCGGCAATTTGGGGATTTTACGTCCGATTCGAATTCAATCCAATTAATTTCACAATCGACATTAAATCATATTCCCGAATGATTTCCAACACATCCAATGTTCAAAAATCAAAAATTCCAAGACAATATGGTTATATGTATTCGGCCAACATAAGCAATTTGGGGAAAATTGTTCCAAACTAATTTTCATCAAATGATCCATCAATCCTCAATTAAACATACTTTAAGCATTCTAAATCATCCAATTTCATCAAACATGCTCAAAATCAAGTTTACCCAATTTGTCAATTTTGGCCAACACAAAATTGGGGAAAAATGGATCCAATCCAATTTCATGAAATTGAACATACACAACTTCAATTCATCAACATATAAGCATACTTATCAATCAATTTAACCAAATCATGCTTCAATTGATTTTACCCAATTTGTCATGCCCAAATTTGGGGAAAAATGGATCCAACCAAATTTCTTGAAATTGATCATGCACAACATCAATTCAACCTCATTCAAGCATACTATATCAAACAATTTAACCATTTGATGCTCAAATTGAGTTTACCCAATTTTAACCCTAACTTTTTCATGCTTGAACTAAGCTCTGATACCATTGTTGGTTTCTAATATAGGTCCCAAGATCATGAAATCAAGCAAGAAAACGCATGAATACAACCAAGGAATAAGGCGGAATACATACTCACAATGATTGGTTTGGATGCTTCAAAGAACACAAGCCTTTTAACCTCTCCTTGAATCTCGGCAATGGCTCCCATATGCAGTGGGTTGGTCGGTTTTGGTCCTTGTGGTTCCTAGAATTTTCGGCCATTGAAGACCTCCATTAAAGCTCCAAGCTTTGAGATTTCAAGCTCATGAAAAACACTGCCCTATCACCTATGTATCACTCAAGGTGTGCTAGCACTTCTCTCCATCCTTGTTTCTCCTTTTGATTTCGGCCATAACCAAAATTTTTAGGAAGAAAATGGTTCCAAAACCGTGAATGGAAGAATGAGGGAAAGAGAGGGAGAAGGTCAAAAATGTATATCAAGGAGAGAGAGAGATTTATGCTTTTTGTATATCATTATATTATTATTATTTACCAAGTAAATAAATAAAAATAAAACATATACCACTTTTACTTTCAAAAAACAAAGTCAAAAGGTCAAAAGCAAAAGCAAAAGTACAAGTCCTTTCACCTTTATTCCCATCACCTTTTACTATTCACATCAAGTCACTTTAATAAAGTGACAACATGTCATGTCACATCACATCACTCAAAGTGACAAGTGATTTGACAATTGATGCGACTAGCGATTTGACGCTTGATGTGACTTGCGTGCCGCGCTCGAATTCGAAATGCGAATGCGCTCGCAATCACTCTCGGGCTCGGGTTCGATAATTCCAAATTAACGAATTTTCCGTCACGTCGTAATTAAATGATTACGCCTAGCGAAATCACTATTCACATCGCTAACAAATTAATTCTAAATTAATTCGTTCGCTCGAATTAAAATCCAATTTTAATTCCGCGTCGAAATCTAATTTTAATTCCGCGTCGAAATTGAATTTCGTATAATATATCGAATATATTATTTTATCGATTAATTCCAAATTAATCGTTCTCTCTCTTTTATTAATATTTTATCCTAAATAAAATATCTCCGTAAATCCCAGATTAATTTTCTCTCTCATCGAATTAATCCCGGATTAATTTTAGTGCGAGTCATATATCATCGGTGAATCTTTAGGAAGCGACCCATGAGATCCCCGGATATGTTGTCAGTAAATACGGTCGTCGGACTATTCGAACACGTAAGTACCTCGTACTATGTTTATACCGATTTATGAGACAAGGTTGGCTTCTAGCAAAGCGCCATGCCTACCCAATTCTCCGGAAATATCCTTACAGGAATATAAGATCTATATCAAGCGTAGTATACCGTAGTATCGCGTATTTCTGTCCAGTATTGGATGAGCACGTGCTAGGCCTGGGGCTGGAATTGTGTCTGCCCCGTACGAAGCACATATCGGATGTCTGGTAACTAGTCTCTATAATCGGATAAACATGACCTAGTCATAATATCCCGATAGCTCGAGCATTTAAGAGATCAAGTTTCCGTATCCTACGTGATCATCATCTCCATGTGACTGGAGTGACACTTCCGTCTTGACATCACACCTAACACACTACGATTCTCAATACACCCAGATTGGCGTACACAGAACCGGTTAAAGCCCTGGATGAACTCAACTAAAGTATATCGATTGTCGTAAGTATTAGCGGTGCAAGTCTCAGGTTAAGACCAAATACACCTACCCTGATTGCAGACTCCCATAGACACATAGTCATACTACCAATGGGATTCCACGGGGTCAATCCAGAGCGAAGCTGTTTCCCGTACCATCGGTAAAACACAACCTCCTATTACACTTGCATGAGCATCCTACACCCAAATATATGAGAACTATACTGTTGTGCCCTCACAAGCGCGTACAAGTGTAATACTAGTCTTTTACGTATTTATCGATGTCCAATCTCGATAATACTCTGACTAGGGATATTTAATGATTTATCCTTCGTGGACTGATACTGTCTCATATCATTCTCCGTCCAAGAACAAATCATAGGGACCTCTCATCATTTATACATCTAGGTGATCTAATAACAAATGATAAGAGTGCAATCTCCTTTATTACATAGTTAATTTGTACAACAACACCGTGATCTGTACAAATAGTGACACTATGGGTCATAATTGTCCAACAGGCCTCGCCCTAAACTGATACTGAAATGGGCCTCAACCCTGGGGTTCATACCCGAACCTGATACTGTACTGTTGCTACTCTGATTGGCTTGCTTTTGCCGTTTTCTCTTTTTCTTCTTCAAAACCTGTGAACACAAAACAAACACCAAAGAATGAAAAATGTGTTACGTGTATGCATGCATGCATGAATGAATTTTCTATCCCGTTGGATTAGGTCTTCCGATAATTCTCTGGGTGACTGCTCGGTCTTCTTTTACTTAGGCAAAGTACTGCTTCAATCTATCAATATTGATCCGCTCGATGAACTCATTCCCTTCACAAATCTGACAGGCTCACTGCCCTGTTTCTCAATTTTTGAATGGCTATCTTATCTTTTATACTGGCTTCTTCCAAGGATTTCCCATGTTCTGGACGCCACTGAGCACCATAGTACCAAGGTTGAATGCTAATATATTCATGTTGCAGGTTGAAAGGAATAAACTCAGGCAAGTAATTGAAATTAACGTCTTTATTAAGAGATGGTTCAAACCCGTAAACAAAATCAATGTATTTATTAAAAAAAATACTGGATCACAACTGAATAAGGTCTGGAAGACAAACATCTCCATAAATTGCAACTTTATTTTCCATTGCTTTCTTATTTCCTCAACCATCAATTTCTCCAGGTACAGTAGTTCCTCTTCCCATTCACTTCTCCCTTTTACAACCTCCGTCTCATCACTGTCTGAGAAGTTTTCCCAAAGATCCTCCCTCTACTTTATTTGACTTTTACCACTGTTGCCCCGTATCCCCATGTGAGAAGTTTGGTAGCTGTGGGTTTGAAGGACACGGCTGTCGGGTAGGCCGGAGTCAATAATGTGGGTAGGTGGAGTTTTTCTGTGTATGTTGGCTTGTTCTTTTTCCGGGTTGGGTATTTTATGGGCATCAATCAGGTTTTGGATTTCATGCCTAAGGCGGATGCATTTATTAGTTTCATGGCCTCTTTGCTGGTGGTAGTGACAGTAAAGGTTTAGCTTAAGGTAGCGTGGTACAGGGTTTGGAAGTGGTCTGGGCTCTAAGGGAATCATGAGTCCTTACTTTTCCAACTCTTTAAACACCTCTAATAAAGGTCTACCAAGTTTGGAGAATCGTCTGTTTCTAACAGGGGCAACCTCAGGGGAAGTGGGCTTGGTCTCCAAAGGTTCCCCGATGATCTTTCCATTCTGATTGTTAATCTCTCTGTTATCGGCTATACAGAGAACGGTCAAACTGGCCACAATATTAGTCAGAACTTGCAATATCTCAATAATTCCTGTTACTTTGGTCTCCAATTGATCCAGGCGGGATCCCTCATTGGCTGACTCGTTCATGTTTGTTGATGGTCTTCTGACAAGTCTCGCTGCTTTCCTAACCCAACGGGAATCTATGATGTCTTTTTGAGACATAGAGGGTGTTAACATGATGCATGTATGTATGAGTTGCATGAGATGCATGTAACATATAAAACATACTAAATCAATTAAAATTTTCAAACAAATCGGCCCATTACCATTTTAGAAGCTTTTGGGCTAAATGTCATAGGAGTGAACTCGTCCCAGTTTAAATGGCCCAACGAGTTCGCATCTCACGGCAAGGAGCCCAACTACACCCAAATGGTAATGTTCCGAACACAATCACAAAATGGCCCATCAACATTTAGAGGCCTTTGGCCCAATCGTCATAAGATACATTCTTGTCCCAGTTTAAATGGCCCAACAAGCCCATATCCCATGACAAATGGTCCAAATGGATCCAAACGACGATGTTCCCAAACACAAGCATAAAGATAATTCAAGCATAAAACAGTAAATTCTACAAGGTGGCCCATCAACATTTCAGAAGCTTTGGGCCTAATGGTCATAGGATACGAACTCGCCCCAGTTTAAATGGCCCAGCAAGTTCGTATTTCTGACAAGAAGTCCAACTGCATCAAAATGAGGATGGTCCACAAGCATATACTCAAGGAAAAAATTATTACTTTAGCCATACAACCCCAGTCTATGGTTGGGTTCGTGAGAGTATAGACAAAGACTCTTGCTGGCGAAGGATTGCCCACAACTAGGTCTCACACTCAAGGGTTCGTGCGACCAAGCAAGCGCACCTTTTTTATACATTGCGGTACGTGCTAACAAGTCACGGTGTGTGACTAACTGTCAAATGGATTTCTTGTTGCATATTCCCCAGATGGAGGGTGGAGCAAACTCTCTTAAATACCCAAGCCTCTTAGGCTCTTATCGCTTGGTGACAGGAATAAGCAACAAGTCCTCCAAATTAGTCTGTCACAACAGGCCAAGGGTAGTGACTATTTAGGTGCCTCCACAGCTTTTCCTTGAAAGGTAGTGAATGAAGGAAGACACCAAACCATTACCTAGCCTTAAAATGTCTTTGATAAAACCCCCATTTTACCCACTCTAGACATGGTCAATTAAAACACAAATCCAAACATTACAAAATAATATTTCGGGGCCGATTCTCTATCCCCAGTGGAGTTGCCAGACTGCGGACAACGGAAACTGGGCGACGTATGCTGTTCCGGGCTCGCGGCCCGGTTGCGAGTACAGAGTCGCCACGGGGGACTAAACCAGAGAATGATGGAGTCGCCACCCGGTGTGAACCGGGAAAATGAGATTTAAGGCCGCACTCACCCCTCGCAAGGGAAGACCTCAAACTGTTGGGTTTGGAATGGTCCCTTACTTATGTCCCTTGTAGTGAAAGGATTTGTGTAATAACTTAATCAAGCTTGAGTAACACTTATTTCCAAGAATATCATGCTTCTAAGTTCACATGCTCAAAAAGATAAAACTCACACCTAGATTTGCATATATCCTACTTCTAAGTTTACATGCTCGAAAGTAAGTCAAAGTAACGGCAAATATACAACTTCATAGGCATATTGTATTCATGAAAATGCAAGCACATCATAATCACATCAGCACACATAAAAGGGAACCAAATAATGATGAACACGTGATTTCATAAACATTTCATACTTATACATGCGGAAACATAAACAAATAACCATTACATATTCATGTGTAAATAAAAGAGTCAACTAAGTACATAATGCACAAAGACAATTAAGGAGGCAATTAGGCATTAAAGTAAGCATGATATAACGTGATGCAAGAGAAGATAACTAATATGGACACCAACACACATGTGAGCACTTTTCCAAGTGGTAGGTGGAATTGTATCCCAAGTACAGACCGCACTACCGTCCATTCGGAATTGGCTACGGAATTTACGTCTGGATTTCCATCCGATATACCACAAGAAGTAATACTCAAATGCTATCATGACATTGGTATATGAATGAGGAGATATCAAGTAAAGACAGATGTAAATAATGCAACCAAATGGAATAATAGCGCGGCAAATATCGTGGTAAAGGTAGCATTTTAGGCTTTTTCTTCCCCAAATGGGAAACCTTTCATCCAATACAATAAGTCCATGCGCTTTTCATTACAATTCATACAAAGATAAAGATGACTTTATGGAATTTCGTAATGCATTTATAAATAAAGTAATGATGTGCGAACGGAAATACAAGACATAATAAGGGTGCGCGGCAAAGCATCGTGGTAAAGGATTTTAACCTCTTCAATTAGAGGACCTTTCATCGCACTTACTAAGCCCATGCACTTATCTCAATGCATATATATAAAACCAAAGTAAATACAAAGATATCCGGCTCGGTGAAGCATCGTGATAAAGGATTTTAACATCTTCAATTAGAGGACCTTTTATTGCACTTACTAAGCCCATGCGCTTATCTCAATGCATATATATAAAACAAAAGTAAATACAAAGATATCGGATTTCATATATCCGATTGAACGTTTCTCACATCCAATCGAATATACATTGACCGGTGTGGTGAAGCATAGTGGTAAAGGATTTTAACCCCTTCGATTAGAGGACCCTTCATCGCAGTTACTAAGCCCATGTGCTCGATCATATCATTACAAGAACAAATAATATGTAGAAATTAAATAACGAATGATAAACACATCAAAAGAACATAAAACAAAATATGCACCGTTTGATCAGGTGGTACGTGGAGTTGTATCCCGAGTGTAGATCATACTACCGTCCATTCGGAATCGGCTATGAAATTTACGTCCGGGTTTTCATCCTATAAACCACAGGAGGCGACACATTCTTCATTTTAATCAAGGGCCACAACACACATCATATTCATAATACATGCACATTTATCTACTCAAGGGCCACAACACGTATTTTTATCATAATAATCATGCAAACAAAACTCAATAAATAATAAAAATAAAACAGAAAACAAGTGTGAAAAATACCCTCAGGTCTAACCTTTTTGCCGACTTTCGGACTTGCGTTTCATGGAGATCGGAAGGGTTAAAGCTCCGCACTTTTCCGGTTCACTGGTTTAGCGTCTCAGCTCGCTGTTTTATTGTTTTGCTCGCTGTTTGGCTTCCATTTTAAAAACTGTTTTCTCTGTATTTTATGCTCACTATTTCAGGTCTTTAAAGCTACTGTTTTGAGTGTTTTAGTGAACTGTTTTGGCTCGATTTTGGAGGGCTGTTTGGGGCAACTTCTGGATTGTTTTTGGGATGATTCAATGGCAGTTTTAAGGGTCAGATCTACAGCTATTTGGTGTCAAATAGGGGCTATTGAAAGGTGTGTGAAGGGTGCGTTTGAGTGAGGGTTAGAGGCTGTTGGCAGGCGTGAATATTAAGTGAGGTAGGAGGCTATCATGCGTGAGTGATAGTGGTGTGAATGGGCAGTGGCTGATTACGTGAGGTGTGTTTCACGTGGGCTGCATGGCTGAGAAGTTTTTGTGAGAGGCGTGCTAGTGGGGGAAGTTGGCTACGTGTTGGAGGCTGTGTGAGGCGTGTTTCACGTGGGCTGTATGGCTGAGAAGTTTATGTGAGAGGCTTGCTGGTCAGTGAATGGCATGAAGGATGAGGGGTTCATGGCGGCAGTTCATTGCTTGGCTTGTTGAAGGCGAGAGTGAAGGCGGGTTAACGTAGCTTATTTGGCGAGAGAGTTGAGTGTTTGTGAAGGGCGAAAATGGACTGTTGAAGGCTTAGGGTTCGTTGCTCCTGGCTTGATGTTGCATGAGGTGTTTTTCACGGCCAGAACAAGGTTTGCAGTGTGTTATTTGGCGTTGATTGGAGAGGTTGCCGTGTGAGTGTTTTATGCATTGAAATGGTGCGTGAATGGTTGTGAAGGGGTGCGATACGTGAAGGCTATAGGTGTGTGGTTGAAGGTGGCTTACGTGAGGGTGTATTTGGCGTGGATCTAGGGTTTTGTTTTGTTAGCAATAGACGTGTGAAGAGGGCAGTGAGTGCGTGAGGTGTAGGGCTATCGAGTGTTTAATTTATGGTTTCATTGTTTTTGTTGTGGTTGAGAGAGGGAAGAATCAGAGAGAAGCTATCTAGGGTTTATATTTTTGTTGTGTCGTGAGGGAAAGGAGGAGAGAAGAGGACTTAGGGTTATTTTAGTGTGTGTTTTATAGTGACATGGTAGGGTTAGGGTTTATTGTGTGTGCATGGTTTTTAATAGGAAACAAATCAATTAATTAGGGAGGGATTTATTTAATTTATTTAAGGAAAGAATAATGTAAATCCTACAATAGCAATGATTGAATGGTGTAAATTAATGAAACTTTTCGCTTGGTGGACACATGTTATATATGTTTAAGGATCAACAAAACCTCATATCTTATGCTAATTGTGGTAGAATCTTTTTGCATTGGATCGATGCACTTCCATGTGTTGATGTTGCTTCTAACTTGTATAATTAAAGCAATTGGAAATGACATATGTTGATTTTTTATATAGACTTGCTCAGACATTGAATTCTGTTACCTTCTATGCTTCATAATACTGGAAAATATTTGTTAATTATGGAGGGTTGGGCTTGTTAATGTTCTTCTTGGCCTTCTTGACTGGAGAGTTGATGGAAGGAATGGGCTTTGCTCTCAGATGAAGTGGAATGAATCTGAAGCCTCTATTGGTAGAGTGCTTGCAATTGAGGTTAGAATGATGAACATTGGTGGATTTTTGAAATTTTGGTTATTTTCTTGCTTGACATCCTAATTGAAGAAGATTCTGCCTTTTCATAAATGCTTTAAGTGGTTTAATATATTCAGTGGGCCTTTTAATTCCATTGATTGCTTGAATGAGGCAGTTGCCACCATGTTTTCTAGATTCATCCAATATCTTTATAACTTTTGACGATGTTATTTTTCATGAAAAGTTATTCTCTGATTTATTTTGGTTTAGAAGATGTTTTTGCATGAAAAGTTATAAGTTATTGTGTCATTTTTGAAAATGCTTTGTTGTGGTAATAGATAAGGTGTTTGTGTTTTTGTCACAAACTGCTTTTAATTGATTGTTTGATGCTAGCATGATGGAAGTGTAGATGATACTCTTTATGGTCAGCTTGCATAAGCAATGGCAGGGGATGAAAATTCAAGGCGAGAAGCATTCTGAGAGGCGCTCAAGTGAGGGAAGGATGAAAAAGATGCCATTCAAAGAGGCGCTCAAGCATTCACCATATGTTCAAAGTCTTTTTTGTAGTTTGAATATAGAATGTAAATTTAGATGTGAGACGAAACCAATAACTTTTGATTTTTTGAATTGTAACTAGTTGATCATTTGTTTGTTTTAATGTCGGAACATAATATTTTTTTTGCTTGTATATACAAATATTTTATTTACATATTAGTATTAAAATTTATATATATATATTTTTTTTATCATTTTACAATACAAAATATCATATGGTATAAACAATTTTTTCCATATAATTTCACTATAAAATGTACACTTTTCCGCTCAGAATGCACTTTTAGTGGCGAAATTTTCGCCACTAAAAGTTACTTTTTTTGCCACTGAAATTTCACTTTTAGTGGCGAAATATATTTCGCCACTAAAAATTAACCTTCAGTGGCGAAAAATTGGACTTTTAGTGGCGAAATTATTTTCCCCACTAAAGGTGAACTTTTAGTGGCGAATTCAATTTTCGCCACTAATGCCTTTTGTGTCGCACTTATAGTGGCGAAACAGTGGCGAAATATAATTTCGCCACTAATATTTTTAGTGGCGAAATAATAGCTTTTAGTGGCGAAAATTTTCGCCACTAAAAGTCAATTTTGTTGTAGTGGATTTAAGGCCGCACTCACCCCTCGCAAGGGAAGACCTCAAATCATTGGGTTCGGAATGGTCCCTTACTTATGTCACTTGTAATGATGTGATTTGTACAATAAACTAACCAAATCTACCCAACATACTTAAGAACAACCTATATCTAGTTCATGTTCATAAAGATAAATCCTATATCTAAGTTTGCATGCTTGAAAGTAAGTCTTTAAACGACAAACAGACAATATCACACAATGAGCACATTGAACCAACCAAAATGAATAGCAATTTAAACATAATCATAAACTAAACAAAATATCATGCCTAAAATAACATAATCATGCTTTGAAAATAAATAACAAACTAAATTAAATCATACTTTAAATAATAAATAAATAATCTACGAACTACATCATGCTCAAACACAAATTTGGATAAAATGAAATATGTGCCTCCTTATGTGGTACGTGGCGTTGTATCCCAAGTGCAAACCACACTACCGTCCATTCGGATTCGACTACGGAATTTACGTCCAGGTTTCCATCCGATATACCACGAGAGGCAACGTCAATCATTAACCTAATGTTGACATGACAGTACATATAACGATAAATATCTAAAGAGACGAATAATAAACTAAAATGAAAAATAATGAAGGAAAATAAATAAAACAAAATAAATGCGAAATAATAAAGCGACAATAAATGTAAATTAAATACGAAACAAACACGGAATAATAAGTATGTGACCAAGGGACTTGGCCGCTTTCAATGTAGGACTTCGCATACCCGATTGGACGTACTCCACATCCAACCGAGCATACCGTGTCCGAGATAACAAAATAAAATATAACAAAGGGTGCCCTCAGGTCTAACCTCTTTTGTCGTCTCTCGAAAGCACGTTACACGATCGTCGGAAGGGTTGTTGCTCCGCAACTTTTCTGGTTCACTAATCCATTGTTATTCCTCGCTGTTTCACTGTTTAGGCTACTGTTTCCACTTCGTTTCGTTGCTGTTTTCGGTGAATTTTCTGGTCACTATTTCAGGTGTGTTAAGGGACTGTTCTCGGTAGTTTCGGAGGCTGTTTTGGGCAGTTTTAGGGTACAGTTTTTGGGACTGCTTTGGGGTAATTTCGAGGATTGTTTTGGGTCTCGGTTTGGTGTATGGGCTGATTCACTATTGCTCGATTTGTGTCAGTTATTGGGGCAGTTAACGTGAGGTTGCTGGACATGACTGCATGAGCTTGTTACGTGGAGCAGGCTTGCGAAGACATGATTTATGGGGCTGTGTTACGTGCAGAATTGTTGAAGGGTAGTGGGCAGGGCTAGGTGCGTTGATGATGGTCTTCACGTGAGGTTGGTAACATGGATTGTGGCGTGCAGCTGATTTGTTGAAATGGTGAGTGACGTGTGGCGTTGATGTGTTGTTGGTGTGAGTGGTTTACGTTGAGGGAGAGTGGTTTTGGCTAGGTGGCGAGTGCGTGAAGGTAAGGGTAGAGGGCGTTAAGGTGAGTGGAATTGGCTAAGTGGCGAGAGAGTTGGGCGGCTGTTATGAGATTTGAGGGACGGTGGAGCAAAAGGTTTATGCGTGGGTCGTTGGCTAGTTGAAGTGGGCTAGTGTACGTGTTTAAAGTTTGCTAAGTGTTTGCAGTTTGTGAGTGAGGATGAGTGGAAGGGTAGTGCGTGAATGGATTGGGAGAGACCTGTGTAGGCATTGCATTTTTGCATATCAGCCCGATGATGAGTCTCGTATGGAGACAACTACCTCTTTAGTCATGAAAGCCGCGAGAAACGGTCGTTGGAAGGGTAAAGTTGGAAAACAGAATTTTTGGTGGATTTATCCAAGTTGTTTAGCTTCGGTTGCTTGTTGGATTTCCGTTTCAAAGCTTATCTCAGGCCCAAAAACCCCATAGACCACTAACTAAACCCAAACCAAACCCAAAATACCCAAGCCCACTAAGTCGAGCCAAGTCCACGCCCAATGGATAGTGATTCATGCCCATAATACCCTTTATTTAGGTAAACACATATTTATCACATGCTAAAATCTTGTAAAATCCTTGCCTAAATAAAAGAAATCAAATCAAATCCTTACCAAATCAAATCCAATCACCATCCTAAGTAAGGAGATCCTTTGCTTGTGAGATATAAATTAGGAGATGTCACCATCAATGAGAAATCCTATTCCTTGTCGTATAAGGAAAGCCTTCACCCTTTGCCTATAAAAAGAGACCTTCACCCCTATTCACAACCCTAGCTCATATACGTCTTTCACATGCCTAAAGCACTCCCTTAAGCCTCCATTACACGTCCAAGCATCCCATTGAATCCCCCATTGCCGCACCACCAAGCCAGGAAACCTACCATTGCCGTACCTTCACACCCTTCATCAATACCCTTTCACGCCCAAGTTCTGTGTCCTACAGTCTGGCGACTCCACTGGGGATAGAGAATCGGCCTCGAAATCATGTCTTGTGTGTGTGTATAATTTGTGCATTAGCTGACTGTGTCTGTAGTGGGTTGAGGGGTTAATCAAAGGCTTAGTTGAAGCTAGGTGATGGTTGGGTGTCCTCCTTCATTCACTACATTTCGAGGAAAAGCTGTGAAGGCACCTAGATGATCATTACCTGTAGCTTGTTGTGATAGACTAGTTTGGATGACCCGTTGTTTATTCCTGTCACCAAGCGATAAGAGCCTAAGAGGCTTGGGTACTTAAGAGAGCCTCACTCCTCCCTCCCTCTGGGGAATCTACAATAGGAAGTCCATTCGACAGTCAGTCACACACCATAACTCGTTCGCACGTACCGTAAGATATAAAAAAGGTGCGCTCACTGGTCGTTTGAACCTTGAGTGGGGAGTCCTAGTTGTGGGCAAACCTTCTTCAGCGAGAGCCTTTGTCCGCACCCCGTGAACCCACTCGTGAGCCTTAGCCATAAAGAACCAGTAGAAGTTATTTGTTATTAGTGTGGTGGACCACCGTCATTTAGATCCAGTGGACCTTCTGTCAAGGGTATGAACTTGTTGGGCCATTTAAACTGGGACAAGTTTGTGTCTTTTGACAGTTGGGCCAAAAGCTTCTAAAATGCCGATGGGCCATTTTGTGGATGGGCCTCTTATCATTTGAATTCATTTAGCTATATCATCGCAAAGTGTAAACCTGTTGGGCCTTTTCAACTGGGACAAGTTTGCACCGCGCGATGTGTGATTGAATACTTGAAAATGATAATGGGCCGACCTATATATTCCATGCATCGCATACATCTCATGCATACATGCATCATGTTAACCCTTGTGTCTTAAAAGCCATCATAGATACCCGTTGGGTTAGGAAAAAGAAGTTCGAGCATTCATTGGGAAAATCCAGTATATTAGTCGGCTCATTGCCAAGCTGACGTCCGTATGAGATGGGAGTGGAACATGTCGTCTACTACCTCAGCAAGAAACTGCTTCCGTACGAAGCCCGTTATCAGGAGGTGGAGAAGATTTGTTTAGCAGTAGTATGGGCATCCAGAAAGTTGCGCCACTACTTCCAATCTTACAAGATCCAAGTAGTAGCAAAGGAGAATCCTTTGAAGTACTTGCACTCAGTACCCTCGCTGGTTGGGAAGTTGGGCAGATGGTTAGTGCTGCTGACTGAATTTGACATCGAATACCTCACCTCCAAGGTAATCAAAGGGCGAGCCGTGGCAGAATTCCTGGCACTGTAACCCGTTGAAGGAGATCAGTATAAGTTTGAGTTCCCCGACGAGGAAATCCAAGCTATAGCAGTTCAGGGGTGGGAGATGTACTTTGATGGAGCAGTGAATTGCAAAGGAGTAGGAATCGGGATTGTAATAATAACCCCTGAGGGAGAAACCCTACCTATGGCCAATAATTTAACATTCGGAGTGACTAATAACATGGCTGAGTATGAAGCATGTGCATTCGGATTGACGGCATTGATAGCCTTGAGAGCTAAGAATGTGGAAGTCTACGGAGATTCAATGTTGGTGATCCGACAGATGCAAGGAGAATGGGAACTGAAGGAAGAACGACTGAAGCCTTATTTGTTCTACCTCAGGAGTCTGGCACAGACTCCCTGATTGTAAATTTCAGCATTTTCCGAGAGAGGAGAATCAGATGGCAGATGCATTGGCAACACTGGCTGGTGATGCGACCGCTTGTGTTGACAACAGCAAGCAAGCCAGCCTATGAGATTGAGAGAATATTGGAAGTAGAGGTCAATGATGGAAGGCCTTGGTATTATGATATACAGAGGTATTTGGAGCGTGGTGAATTCCCAGAGGAAGCAAGCAGAAAAGACCGAGTGGCCATTCAGAAGTTAGCTTCTCAGTATGTGAGTCTGAAGGGAGAACTCGACAAGAGGCAGGAAAATGTGATTCAGCTAAAATGCTTGAAGAGAGAAGAAGCTCAAAAGGTGATGAAAGAAGTACATGCGGGAGTATGTGGGCCGCATATGAACGGATTGAACTTGTCCCGCAAGATTGTGAGACAAGGCTTTTACTGGTCAACCATGGAAGCCGACTGGGCGAAGCTGGTAAAGCATTATCATGATTGTCAAGCACACGGCAATTTGAATCACCTGCCGCACACAGAATTACATGGGCTGTCGGAGCCATGGCCTTTCTCAGATTGGGGAATAGATATGATCGGAGAGATTCGACCAAATGCATCGAATGGGCACCGCTTTATAGTAGTGGCCGTAGACTATTTCTCAAAGTGGGTAGAAGCCGAATCTTTCTGCAATGTTACAGCAAAGCAGATGGCGAAGTTTATAGCTCGGAATCTCATTTACCGGTATGGTATGCCGCATCATGTGGTAACGAACAATGGAGTCTAATTTCAGGGAGAAACCAAGGCGATGCTACAGAAGTATGGAATAGGCCATCACAAGTCCTCACCATACAGGCCATAGGCTAATGGGGCAGTCGAGGCAGCCAACAAGACAATAAAGACGATTTTGGTGAAGATGACAGAGAATTATAAAGATTGGGCTGATAAGCTGCCATATGCCTTGTGGGGGTACAGAACTTCTGTGAGGACAGCGACAGGAGCTACACCTTACTCTTTGGTCTATGGAATGGAAGCGATACTACTGGTGGAGACGGAGATCCAGTCCATACGGGTATTAGCAGAAGCAAAATTTCCAGAACAGGAGTGGACCTCGCAAAGGTTTGAACAGTTGGCTCTGATGGATGAGAAGAGGATTAAGTCCTTGCATCACATACAGATCTATCAGAAGAGGCTAGCTCGAGCGTTCAACAAGAAGGTATGGCCTACCAAGATCAAGAAAGGTGATCTCGTGCTTAAGCAGTCGAAGCCATCAACAACAGACCCGAGAGGAAAGTTTAGACCGAATTGGGAAGGACTATACATTGTTCATAGGGTAATGGGAAACGGAGCAGTGAGGATGTCAGACTTGGAAGGGAATGAGTTCACTGAGCCCATCAATGTTGACAGATTGAAGCTGTATTTTACCTGAGGGACAGAAGACTGGATAGTCGCTCGCAGAAGACCTAACCCAACAGGATGAAGAACACGCATACATGCATACATACATATAACCCATTATTGTATTCTTTTTTTTGTTTTGTGTTTTGTGTTTGTATTCACAGGTTTTGAAGACAGAAAAGTGAAAACGGCAGAGACAAGTCAATCAGAGATAGCAAAAGCACTGTGTGGAATTTGGGTAGAAATCCTGGGGCTGAGGTCCGTATCGGTGATAAGACTTAGATGGTGATTTGAGGGTTGAGGCCCACTTTGAGTTTGAGTTTCGGGTATGGATCCCGGGGGCGAAGCCCACATTGTCAGCAATAAAGAGGAAGAATTCCTTTCAGTGAGTGAGTGAGTAAAAAAAAAGTAGAGTGAGAGAGAGAAGTCTTTGGTAATTCGATATATGTCTGGTGCTGACATTGTGTGCTGTAGGGAGAAGCCTTAGAAGCGACGAGTGTTGTAAGTGTTCTTCACCGGTATGTTGAATAGATTGATCTTGATTAGACTCTCAAGGCACTTGAATACGAGATTCCAATAGCGGAGGCCTGAGTGGTTGATGAGATGACTTGTTGAAGAGATGGTAGATCGGTGAATGACCGTTTGCCTGGATGTCCACCCTGGATTACGAATGCTACGATATATGATATGGTCAGAAATAAGAGAAATGTCTCTGCAATGAACAGAAAAGAAAAGAAAAAGACCGCCTATAACCGATAAGCGTGAAGCTACCCATGGGCGAGTATTAGGACCACCATGAGGAGAAGTGCTACCTTAAAGGGTAGGTGTGTCAGGAAAAAAAAAATAGAAAAGCAAAGAAAAGAAAAGAAAAAGTTCCAAATGAGAAGAAAGAGACAAGAGTGAAATGCAAGAGACCATATCATATTGAGTATGCTGAAGTAATAAGTAAAACAAGAATGTGATAAGACATTCACGTTGGTTAGACCCACTGGTCCGATTCTCCGAAGCGAAATCATCAATTGGCTTGCTTGAGGAATAAACTGTGAAAGGTCATTGGCACACAACACTAGGACTCTAGTTCGGATCACCTATTCAGACGATCGGAGTTGAGCATATCGAGTACTTTGAAGATTCTCTGGCTTTGACACCAAGCATTCGTTGAGGACAAAAATATATCTAGTTATCAAAGATTATCTTGTGAGAGGAATTCCAATATGCTAAGAGGAATCATCAGCATCAGTATCAGTTTCTACCGAGTATGGCATTCTGGGGGCGAGGCCCATATTACATCAGTATCAGTTTCTGCCGGGTATGGCATTCTGGGGGCGAGGCCCATATTGCATCAGTGTCAGTTTCTGCCGGGAATGGCATTCTGGGGGCGAGGCCCATATTACTTCAGATCAGTTTCTACCGAGAATGGCACTCCGAGAATTGAGATATAGTCCGAGAATGGACAGCTCAGGAATGAGCACGCCGGGAATGGCATGCCGGGAATGGCACTCCGAGAATGGAGATATAGTCCGGGAATGGACAGCTCAGGAATGAGCACGCCGGGAATGACACTCCGAGAATGGAGATATAGTCTGGGAATGCACAGTCCGGGAATGGACCGCTCGGAATGAGCACGCCGGGAATGGCACTCCGAGAATGGAGATATAGTCTGGGAATGGACGGTTCGAGAATGGACCACAACACGGTGACAGTTCGGGAATGGACTTCATCACATCACAGCAACACTCCGGGAATGGCGATCGGTTTGGGAATGGACACAACAAGGTGACAGTTCGGGAATGGACTTCATCACACCATATCACAGCAACACTCCGGGAATGGAGATCGGTTTGGGAATGGACCACAACACGGTGACAGTTCGGGAATGGACTTCATCACACCATATCACAGTAACACTCCGGGAATGGAGATCGGTTCGGGAATGGACCACAACACGGTGACAGTTCGGGAATGGACTTCATCACATCACATCACAGTAACACTCCGGGAATGGACCACAACACGGTGACAATTCGGGAATGGACTTCATCACATCATCACATCAACGGTTTGAGAATGGACCAGAGGTCGAAGCACCTCAACATCACATCAACTCAACACAGCATGGCAAGTCAAGTGGCAGTTGGCGAGCCAGGTAAGTAAAAATGCATTGCACGTACTTTGATAGGATTGTCATTGTCACACACTGCACAAGTCCCATCAAAGTGGGGGCGACTGTAGGCATTGCATTTTTGCATATCAGCCCAATGATGAGTCTCGTATGGAGACAACTACATCTTTAGTCATGAAAGCCGCGGGAAACGGACGTTGGAAGGGTAAAGTTGGAAAACATAATTTTTTGTGGATTTATCCAAGTTGTTTAGCTTCGGTTGCTTGATGGATTTCCATTTCAAAGCTTATCTCAGTCCCAAAAAACCCCATAGACCACTAACTAAACCCAAACCAAACCCAAAATACCCAAGCCCACCAGGTCAAGCCAAGTCCACGCCAAAGGGATAGTGATTCACGCCCATAATGCCCTTTATTTAGGTAAACACATATTTATCACATGCTAAAATCTTGTAAGATCCTTGCCTAAATAAAAGAAATCAAATCAAATCCAATCACCATCCTAAATAAGAAGATCCTTTCCTTGTGAGATACAAATTAGGAGATGTCACCATCAATGAGAAATCCTATTCCTTGTCGTATAAGGCAAGCCTTCACCCTTTGCCTATAAAAAGAGACCTTCACCCCCATTCACAACCCTAGCTCATATACCTCTTTCACACGCCTAAAGCACTCCCTTAAGCCTCCATTGCACGTCCAAGCATCCCATTGAAGCCCCCATTGCCGCACCACCAAGCTAGGAAACCTACCATTGCAGCACCTTCACACCCTTCATCAATACCCTTTAAGCCCCATTTTCTGTGTCCTACAACCTGGTTATTGGTGCGGCTACGGGGTTTATTTCGTTATGTTTTTCGTGAGAATCTGCAAGGGTTGAATGTGTGGGTTAATGGTTCTTTTTATAGGCCAAGGGAGGGGGTTTACCTTGTTGGAGAACGAATAGGATTTGTGTGTTTAAAAGGGAAATCTTTTAATTAGTATTTGATGAAGGAAAATCTTTTAATTAGGGAAGTATTTTAAGTGAATTAGGAAATCTTTTGATGGGATTTTATTTGATTTTATTTAATTTTGGTATGTGATTTCTTATTTGGGAAGGTAATTTAATTTAATTTAATTTAATTTATTTAATTGGTTTTAATTTAATTTGTCATATGTTTTATATTATTTAATTTGTGAGATGTGTGTTTTAAAATAGAGGTCCAACAAGAACCCGAAGTGAAACAAGCGAGTTAAATCCGACCAAATGCTAATTTCCAACTTTCCCCTTCCGACGTTCGTTTCCCGTGGCTTTCATAATCAAAGAGGTAGTGTCTCCATACGAGACTAATCATCGGGACTTACATGCAAAAATGCAGTGCCTACACTCGGACCCTTGAGTAGGGAGACCCAGTTGTGGGCAACCCTTCGTCGATGAGAGCCTTGTCTGTACCCCTATAAACCCGCATATGAACTGTAGTTGTAAGACTAGTAACTACTATCCATTTATGTTTGCGCTTAGGACCATTGTCATTTGGATTCAGTTGAACCTTTTGTCATTAGGTATGGGCTTGTTGGGCCATTTAAACTGAGACGAGTCTGTGCTTTATAACAATTGGGCCAAAGGTCTCTAAAATGCCGATGGGCCATTCTATGCTTAAGTCTTTTATCATTAGAAGTTGTTTAGCCACGTTATTGCAAAGTGTAAACCTATTGGGCTTTTTCCACTGGGACAAGTTTGCACCGTGTAATAGTATGGTTGAATACTTTAAAATGATAATGGGCCGATTTATATATCTCATATATCGTACGCATCTTATGCATCTCATGCATACATGCATCATGCTAACCCTTTGGGTCTTAAAAGCCATCATAGATACCCGTTGGGTTAGGGAAGAGGGAAGACTCGTCAAGAGACCGTTAGCGAATATGAGTGAATCAGTTAATGAGGGATCTCGTATGGATCAGTTGGAAGCTAATATCACTAAGGTTACCAAGCAACTGCAAGCTTTGACCGCTGTCATGGCTAATAGGGCTGTACCCCGCGCTGCGGGAGGTTATGAGAATGAGAGGCGTGAAGAGCCTCCGAACAGATTGAGTGATGATATCCTTGTATTTGATGATGATATGGCTGAGTATGCCACGGGAAGAATAGCCAGATCACAGGCCAAATTACAGAAGCTCCAAGATCAGGTGGAGTCAGTTACCCGTAAGCTAAATGGTAAGCATGAGGACTTATTGGACTATAAGGGAATGACTTTTGAGGAGCTACTGTTGACTCAGTTTAAAATGCCAGACATCTCTAAATTCAATGGGAACGGGGGTCCGAGGGTCCATCTCTGACAATATGTTTCTGTGATGAGTTTAGTGGGTTTGTCGCAGCGCCAAGTTTAGAAGATGTTTGGGATGTCGCTCGAGGGGGTACCCATAGTGTGGTACCATAGCCTTGAAAGAAAGGTTAAGGAAGAATGAAGGGAAATGGCAGAAGCCTTTCTGAAACAGTATGTCACGGACTTGGAGATCCAATTATCACTTCGCGACTTGGAGAATACCAAGCAGAAGCCGGAGGAAAGTTTCAAAGATTATGTGGATCGCTGGAGAAGCCAGCTTTTGAAAATACAGACTCAGCCCTCGGAGAAGGACCAGATCAAAATGATCATCAAGGGCACCAAGCCCTCTATTTATGGTAAGCTGAGGAGGATGACTTAGATGATTGCTGATTTTCGACAGTTGAGGGAAACTGTTATGGATATTGAGGAGGAAGAAGCTGAGAACAGCATGTTCTATGGCCAGAATAGAAGGACTTTTGGGGGGCATTCTGAGACCAAGCCCGCTACAGCCGAGGTTACTGCCATCAGAAATAGGCAATTCTCCAACATTGGTAAGCCTCTATTGAAGGTGTTTGAAAAGTTGCAGATGCAAGAACTCTTGAAATCCTTAGAACCTAAACCACTTCCAAACCCTGTGCCACACTACCTTAACTTGAACTTATACTGTTACTTCCATCAAAAAAAAGGTCACGAAATTGACAACTGCCCCCGCCTTAGGCATGAGATCCAAGACCTCATTGACACCCACAAAATACCCGACCCAGAAAAGGAACAGCCCAACACATACCGTAACCCCCTGCTCAACTACCCCTCCGTTCCACCACCCACCTACATGATCAACTTCGGGTTGCCCAAAACCTTTGTCCTCCAAACCCTCAACCACCAAGCTTCTTACATTGGGATAAGGGATAACAACGGTGAAGAACCATAGGCCTAGGAATAAGACAGTGCTACGAATGATGAAACTGTTCCTCCTAATTTATTTGATCCTACATGTTTAATAAAGACATTGATTCTGTCTTTTTGTTCGAACCTTTTCTTAATGATAATAAAGACGTTAATTTTACTTACTTGACTGAGTCTCTTCCTTTCAACCTAAAACATGAGTATATTTGACAAAAGCATTCAACCATGGTACTATGATACTCAGTGATGTTTAGAAACACGGGGAATCCTCGGAAGAAGCAAGTAGAAAAGACGGGATAGCCATTCAGAAATTTGGAAATGGGGCAGTGAGATTGTCAGATTTAGAAGGGAATGAGTTCACTGAGCCGATCAACGTAGACAGATTGAAACAGTACTTTCCTTGACGAAGGAAAGACCGAGCAGTCACCAAGAGAATTGGCGAAAAACCTAAACCAACGGAATAGGAAATTCATTCATGCATGCATGCATACATGTAACGCACTTGCATTCTTTTTGTGTTTTGTTTTGTTTGTATTCATAGGTTTCAACGGAGAAAAAGAGAAATGGGGAAATGCAAGCCAACCAGAAGCAGCAATAGTACAGTGTCATCAGTTTTAGGAATGAATCATGGGGTTGAGGCCCATGGCAGTTTCAGAAATGAATCACAGGTTGAGGCCCACATCAGTATTAGTCTCAGGAAGGAATCCCAAGGTTGAGGCCCATATCAGTATAAGTTTCAGGAATAGATCCTAGGAGGCGAAGCCTACGTTATCAGCGGTTGAAAGGAAGAATTCCGTAGAGTGAATGAAAAAAGAGAGAGAGAGAGAGAGAGAGAGAAGTCCTTGATGGTTAGGCATATATCCGGTGATGACATTGTTTGCTGCAGGGAGAAACCTTAGAAATAAAAAAGTGTGAGATGTGCTCTTATCCGGTATTATGAATGGATTGATCTCGGCTGGACTCACGAGCACTTGATTATGGGACCTCAACAGTAGAAGCCTGAGTAGTTGGTGAGATGACTAGTTGAAGAGATTATGGATCAGTGAATGACCATTTTCCTGGACGTCCATCCTGGTTTGCTTATGCTACGATACATGATATGGTTGGAAATAAAGAAAAAGTCTCTGTAATGAAAAGAAAAGAAAAATAGACCACCTATAACCGATAAGCGTGAAACTACCTATGGACGAGTATTAGGACCACCATGAGGAGAAAAGTTCAAAAACAAAAGAAAGAAAAGAAAAAGACAAAAGAAAAAGAAGAAAACCATATCATGTTGAATATGATGAAGTAATCACAGAGTGTGATCAAGACATCTAGGTTGGTTAGACCCACTGATCCGGTTCTCCGAAACAAAATCATCGAGTTGGCTTTCTTAAGGATTAAGCTACGAAAAGCCTGAGCACACATACACTAGGAGTCTAGTTCAGATTACTCATTCAGACGATTGGAGTTGAGTGTATTAAATATTTTGAAGGATCTCTGGTTTCGACGCGAAGTATTCGTTGAGGACGAAAATATGTTTAGCTATCAGGATTATCTCGTGAGAGGTAGTACAATATGTTGAAATAAACCATCAGCCTTAGTATCAGTCTTGCCGGGTATGGCACTCTGGGGCAAGGCCCACAATATCATCAGTATCAGTCTGGCTGGGTATGGCACTCTAAGGGTAAGGCCCACAATAGCATCATTATTAGTCTTACCGGGTATGGCACTCTTGGGGCGAGGCCCACAATAGCATCAGTATCAGGCTTGCCGAGTATGGCACTCTGGGGGCGAGGCCCAAAATAACATCAGTATCAGTTTAAGGATGAGTCCCAGGGTCGAGGCCCATACCACATCGTCAGTATCAGTTTGGGTTCGAGGCCCACATTAGTATCAGTTTTGGGGACGAGTCCCAGGGTTGAAGCCCGCGTTGTCAGCATCAGTCTTGGGGATGAGTCCCGATGGCGGGGCCCACATTAGTATCAGTTTTGGGGATGAGTCCCGGGGGTCGAGGCCCACCTCAGCAGAGTTTTGGAATGATCCCAGGAATGAATCCTAGGGCCGAGACCCACATCATCAGAGTTTTGGAAGGAATCCGGGAATGAATCCCAAGGTCGAGACCTACACAGTCAGAGTTTTGGAATGAATCTAGGAATGAATCCCAGGGTCGAGGCCCACATCATCAAAGTTTTGGAATGAATCCTAGGGTCGAGGCACACATCATCGGAGTTTAGAATAAATCACAGGGTCAAGGCCCATTTCATTAGAGTTTTGAAATGACTCCGAGAATAAATCCTAGGGTCAAGGCCCGTATCATCAGAGTTTTGGAATGAATCCTAAGGTCAATGCCCATATCATCAGATTTTTGGAATGAATCCCAAGGTCGAGGCCCATGTCGTCAGAGTTTTGGAATGAATCCTAGGTTCGAGACCCACTTCACCAGTAGTTTTGGGAATGAATCCCAAGTTCGAGGCCCAATTTATCAACTCAGTTTGAGAATGGACCACCTCTCAGTTTAAAGCAACAGGCAAGTCAGGTGGTAGCTGGCGAGCCAGGTAAGTAAAAATGCATTGCATAAACTTTGATAAGATTGTCATTGTCATACACTGCACAAGTCCTATCAAAGTGAGGGTGACTGTAGGCACTGTATTTTTGCATGTAAGTCCCGATGATGTGTCTCATATGGAGACACTACCTCTTAAGTTGCGGAAGTCGCGGGAAACAAACGTCGGAATGGAAGAGTCAAGAATTGACACATTGTTGGAATTAATTTGTATGTTTATGCTTCGGGTTTGCTTGTTGGACTTCCGTTTTAAAACACACCCTTGGCCCAAACCCCCACAAACCACACACCAAGCCCACATATCACTAAGACACACACCAAGCCCATCTCACCCAAGCCCAAGCCAATAAATAATTAAAACATATTTAAAATACAAATTAAATTAAATTAAATTAGAACCAATTAAATTGAAATTAAATTAAATTAAATCCAATTAAAATCAAATTAAATTAAATTCCTAATTTAAGCAAATCTCTACCTATTTTAAATAAATCGCCTACCAATTTAAATATATTCCCCCACCAAAATATAATTATCCTTTCCTTTTTAAACTAATTAAATTCATCCCTAATTTAATTGATTTGTTTCCTCTTCAAAACCCTTGCATAACCCTAATCGAAAACTATAAAAATAACACAAAATGCAACCCCGATGGGGCACAACTCATGGAAAAACAAAAACAAAACCCCAAAACAATACACAGTCATTCTCTCTCACCCGGCATCAGCGGCACCTTCACGTAGCAAACACATTCACGATAATAAGCGAGTAACAACCCTCAGCAAACAAATTCAACTTCATGGTTCATCCGTCCTTCAACAGCCCATAGACCTCACGCCATATACCCATCTAACAGCCACTCACTTCACACTATATTAAACCCTTACAGCTACCTTCAACACGTATATAATACACATAAAATAACCCACGCACAAACAAGATCCCTCACGCCACAGACAATCATGCAACCCTTACAAATCAACCCTCAACACTAGCCAAATAACCACGCCACCAGCTCTCCTTCCACTCTCGGCGATCAAGCCTCTCACAGCAGCCCCTTCACGTAGCCTGCAACCAAGCCTCCTTCTCGGCTACCAACCCCACACCCTCATTCACTCCCACATCGGCTAAACAAAGGCATAACAAAAGCAACCTCAAATGCCCTTAACCAGCCAACAAAACAACGCACGAAGCCACTCCAAATAGCTCAATTCACGTCCAGTTCAAACCCCACAAACTACCAAAAATAACCCCTGAACTGCCTAGTTTTACCGCGTATACCCTCCATAAGCTGCCTTGAAACATCCCCTAATTTACTGCAAAAAATGCCTGAAATAGTCCCCGAATTAACCCCAAAACGGTACCTAAAAACTGCCCAAAACTACACCTAAAATACCTCAAAACAGTCCCACTTTACCGTAAAACAGTTAGCCAATACCGTGACCAGAAATCGCAGTGAAACTTAGTAAAAACAGCAGCCCAAACAGTGAAACAGCGAAGGAAAATATTGAACCAGTGAACCGGAAGAGTTGCGGAGCATCAACCCTTTCGACAACCGCGTACCGCACTTCCGAGTGACGAGTAAAGAGGTTAGACCTGATGGCACCATTTTTATCTATTTCCACTTATTTCTTTTATTTCGTTAATATTTATTTGCATGAGTTTTGTGGATTAATGAATGCTATGGCTATTGGATGAATGGAAAATGTGTCGTCTCTTGTGGTATATCGGATAGAAACCCAGACGTAAATTTCGTAGCCGAATCCAAATGGACTGTAGTGCGGTCTGTACTTGGGAAACAACTCAACGTACCACTTGAACAAACGGCACATGTTTTGCTTTATTTTATCTTATTTGTTTATTCTTTGCATTTTATATTCCGCCATTTACTTTCCGCACGTTATTTGCTTGTACATTGATGATATAGTGTTCATAGTCAAATCAAGTTGGATTAAAGGTCCTCCATTTTGGGGGATAAAAAGCCCACGGGCTACATTTGTCACGATGTTTTACCACGCTAGACGAAGTGTGTTTGATTGAATGTGAGATGTGTTCAATCGAGCATACGAAGTCCTATATTGTTGTCTTTATTTCATATGCATTGTAATGTCATGCGCATGGGCAAATTAAGTTGGATTAAAGGTCCTCCATTTTGAGGGATAAAAAGCCTACGGGCTACAGGATGGGATTATATTAAATTAGGGGACTGATTTAATTAAATTAGGAAGTGATTAATTTAATTAGATTTGATTTTAATTTAATTTAATTAGTTTCATTTTAATTTAATTTTCTTTAATTTAATTCAATTGTATTTTAGTTTAATTTAATTAGCTTTAATTAAATTTAATTTCACTTTAATTTAATTTAATTAAATTTGGTTTAATTTTAATTTACTTTCAATTTAATTGATTGGCTTTAATTTAGTTAATTTATTTGTGAAATTAATTTAATTGGTTATAATTGGTTATAATTTTAAAATTTTGTGACATGTGTTTTAAACGTTTTAATTCTTTTAAATTTAGTTTGTGACATGTGTTTCAAAACGGAGATCCAACAAGCGAACCCGAAGCTAATCCAGCGAATAAGATCTAACAAAATACCGATTCCCTTCCGACGACCGTTTCCCGCGGCTTCCGCGACTTAAAAGGTAGTGCCTCCAAATGAGACTCATCATCGGGTTTCACATGTAAAAATGCAATGCCTACAATAATCATGCTATCATGCTTCAATGTCAACTATCTGCATCTCAGAAGAATTACTATCATATATATATAATTCGTATGCATGTCGTGTATGCTATATAAAACTTCAACATGCTTTCCTTTAGAAGGTACTCTTGAAAACTCTTTCTGAAAACTGTATCTTAAAAACTGTAAACTGTATCTTAAAAACTGAAAACTGAAATCTGAAAAACTGTTTTCTAAACTCTGTTTCTGAAACCCGTGTACTAAAATCTAGTTTCTGAAATCTAGGTATCGAAAATCTGAAAATTGTGTACTGAAGATCTGAAAACTGAAAACTGAAAACTGGAAATACTCGATGTCCAGGACAACAGCTCAACTGCGGCATCTATGAAAATATAGTGGTACTCGATGCCCAGGACAACAGCTCAACTGTGGCATCTATGAGGCGGTGGTGCCCTACGTCCAGGACAACAGCTCAACTGGCAACGTAGAGCTCTACACCCAGGACAACAGCTCAACTGGCAGTGTAGCCACCACTAGGGACCAGGTACACGATCCTAAGCCGCCATCCTGGCCCTACATGTGCACATGTTCTCTGTATCTGTCAATTCCAACTGTATCTCAAGTTACATACTGGGGTGAGGTTTTACCTCATGCCCCGAAAACATGAAACTGCAAATAAACTTTTAAAAACTTAAATCAAATCCCAAACTGTAAATAATATCTTTGTCAAAACATTTGAAAACTAGTCTTTGTAACACTTTGAAACTTAAAACACCTTTAGCTTTAACTTAACTTTTGAAAACCATAACAAATGCATAATCCTATATATATATGCATGTATATGTAAACTTTATGCTCACACAAACTATCTTGATAGTCATACTTATTTATATGCTTACATGTATGAAAACCAACACGCTCAAGATCTCATTTACATATGTTCATATGCACAAATACTCTGTTCACATTAAACATGCATCAAGATACTTTTTCACAAAACACATACCTACCATATACTAACTTACTTATTTCTCCATGCATACTTACTCGCTTTTGTACTTATGTGCTTACTTTTGATAATTTATCGTTCTTAAACTTTGATCTCATTCCCTATGGTGTAGATTTCTACATCCCCTATACCCAAGTCTCAATAAATTATAATTATAAACATGACATCATTCATATACTTTATCTATCTATATATATGTATACACTGGTTGTACTTAGATATGCATCTCTTTACTTTCGTATGCTAATGTTTATCTTTTGCTCATACACATACTTCTTTCTTCTATATGCACCTTTATATATGTACAGGTTTCATACGTATACTATACACGACTTTATTATATTAGTAACCCGAACAATATTAAATCTCTTAAGTACTCGTAGCAATAGTTACTTACCTGGCTAGGCGAACACTCGTAATCTTGGTCCGATCTGTTACAACAAAAGATAACTCATGGTCAGAACCGCTATTTGCGGAACTTCCTACCCAACTATGATAAACTACAGACTTTCTCAAAATCTACGATTCCTCTCTGATTCTACCATTCAAACTTCATTACTCTAATATATGCTTATATATACTATTCTAAACTTACTAGATGGTTCAGATTCCCACTTTACGCGTTTGCGGTAAAACTTACAGAAAAGTTTCCGCAAACGCTACGGAAGGGTCTCAAACCCTCTGAACTAATCCGGAAATACCTAATTACCCTCACAATATCATATTTATATCTTAAATATGGCTACGGTCATTTAAGCCCAATCGCGAGAGAAACTTCGTTTTACCGGAAACTCGCTAATTCTACTGGATCGATCTAATCTATTCCGTTTCTCCCTGAATTTTACCACATTTATCATTTTAACATATTAAAACATATCCAATTCATATCATAGCAATTCGCTAAACTACGAGATTACTAGAAGCATCCGAACACAAATCGATACACTTTAAAATAACGAATTTTGAACGGAAAGTCGTACCAAAATTCCGAGGCCATATTCGGACTCCCGTCGTCCATACGAACTCGCTGGTGTGATCGGAATTCTGATCGGAGTTACTCTTCATCTGGGTCTACAATTCATCCAAATCTTCTATCCTCGTTTCGTGTGCAACCGGTCGTTGTTCGGTGAAATCAACCCCGCACACTCGTAGTACTCATCGAGGGCTTCGATTTGGTAGGTGGCTTGGGTCGTGGAACGGACCAATGAGTCGGGATCAGACAACCCATTCGCGCCCATTCCCTCTCCATTTCCCCGTCATTTTCGGCTTCAGGCCAAGTATTTGCATTTGTTCACTGAGTTTAGGCATGAGGCCTTGATAATGTTTACATGTGTATTAAGTTACATAAACAGGTTGTCTCATGGTGCTGGCTATAAGCCAGGTTGCATGATGTTACGAATACATCATGCCGAAATTTCGTCAGAATAAGAGGCTTATGGAGGTAGGGTTAGCCTATCTCCTACCGGTAGCATCCTGGCCTAGGCAGAATGTTACAGATGAGCTATTATTTTTAGAATTTTCCTTTTTGGCATCCGTTTCCCCCGAATTTCGTGACTTATTGGGTAGTGCCTCCATATGAGGCTCATCATTAGGCTTCATGTAAAAATGATGTGTCTACAATTATCAAGAAGGTGGGAAAGACTCCAGCATGGATGAAGATGCACCTAGTTTTTCACTTCAGCAGGTTGAGACCATTTCATGAAGACAACATTGACTCAAATCGTAACCAACCAGCGAGGGAAGTTGAAGAAATTTTGGCAAAAACGATGATGACTAGAGACTCGCGATGTAGAAAAGAGTTTCTGGTAAGCAGAAGAGACCTTAGAGATGAAGAGACGAGTTGGGAGAGAGCCGATGACCTGCAGTAGTTTAAGTAGAATATTGAAGATTTTCAAGCCCTTTAGCGTCAAAGAGAGAAAGTCGAAGACCTACAGTATCTTTAGTAGAAGATTGAAGACGTTCAAGCCCTTCGGCGTCGAAGACACACAACCACTCTATAATGAAGATGAAGAACAAAGCAGACCTTTCGACGATGACGTCGACATATTAAGTGGGGGAAGATGTAACGCACCTACACTTCAAGTTTGTCCAGGGCCAATATCTTGCCCATGGTCGCTTGTGTTATGGTGCTAGTGTGTACTTTTATAGTTTCTTTATTTTTATTTTTATTTTTATTTTTTTATTTTAAGGGGGTGACAACTCAAGCATCATGTGTGTTTCCTAGTGCCACTTATGCAATATCTTTAAAATCTCTTTATGGAGGTGACCTGTGCACCTTAGAGAGGCCTTGGCCACTAGACTACTAAGGGCTTAAGATATGTACTCCCTCGCCCTTGGTTGGCTTGATTAATGAAATATGTTTCCTTTGATGTCCCATTGCATTGTTCGATTGTCATGCTTGAACATGTATGTTATATACCTAATGTATGCTTTCTTGTTTCATGTCATGTGAATGTATGCTATCGATGTATGCTAAACTCCTGCCACGTTAATAACGCTAATGACTTGTAGATGGCTAACCAAGAGCTTGTCCTTGCAGGCTCAATTCTAGGTTAACTTGTTATACGCAATGTTAACGAGAGTCGCACAGACCCAACTTGATGACCCTAAAGTTCGGCCCATGACACATAGCCTAACCACGATGTGTACTATGTCTAAGTTCACCTGTGATAAGAGCTCTTTGAGGATATAGGTACAATCCTCCAACCTCTCGAGCTTGGCTTTGCCTTTGACCTCTTCCAGCTCGATAGCCTGCTTGGACTCCATTGCCCTCAGGTCGTCCAAAGCTTTGTCCATTTCCCTAGTCATCTCGTCAAGCTTGTCCTTGGCCGTAGTGGCCCGACACTATAAGGACCTAACTTCAATGTTCAAGAAAATGGCCTCGGCCTTTGCGTCGTCCCTTTCCTTTTTGGTGAACATTGCGGCCCTTCAGAGAGAGTCGACCATAGATGTCACCTCTGCCTCAGTTTTATTCGGGCTTTGGTTATCAACCTCAAGCTGTTGTATTCTCGCCTTGAGTTTCTCCTATTTCTTGTTCAGTTCAACTTTTCGTTAGGTCAGGTGGCTTTGAAGTCTTTGCACCTGACCCCCTTCAGATAAGAGGTTTTTCAGCAGATACTTATTAGCAGTTAAAACGTAGCAAACCTGTAGTAACAATAAGAAATGGGTTAGTTTGGCAAATTGAAAATGCAAATTAAAAGGGGAACAATAATTACCTCTTGTAGAAAAGTGTAAGATTTCTTACTCATGTTTTCGGGGGAGATATCTTTGAAATAGGGGACCCACTCCAAAGGCATGGTAGTTACCAGCTAGTTGATAGTGGGGATAAGATGGGCCACAACGTCCCCTAGCCCCTCAGAAAAACTATTCACGTCGGGAAGCGAGGCGTCCTTTATAAGTTGTGTAGGGGCCGTGACAATGGCTTTTCCCTTCTTAGTAGTTTTTTCTTGGATTGGGGCGGCACTAGCTCCTCGGGATTGTCACTCCCGATTGTATGATGATGTTTCCTAAATGGTTGAGGTCCAAATGTTTGGGCCGGCAGGCTCAGAGTTATGAATGATATCATGCCTTGGGGAGTCCCAGTTGGAGGTATGGTTGCACAGTTTTTCGTTTGGCATCTGGTGGAATTGGGGTAGTGATACACGCTCAGGTGCTACTGAATCCGCCTCGGCCAGACCGTTTTAGAAGGGATTGGACTCTTCCCCTGAGTGCCTTTGAGCTCGACATTCCTGCAAGAAACCAAGATAAAAAATACATTTAGAGTGTGAGAAAGGAAAGAAAGAGACTACAGGAAGTATGTTAGCAGATCAGGTAGTATCTACCAAGACGCCTCAGAGGGTGGTGGTGGTATGCTTGGGATAAAGCATGATTCATGAAAGTCGAGGGATCAACAACATCCTTACACTGGCCCATAAATCCTGCGGTTTTATTTATCCTAGCTAGGACTTGGTGGCTTGCTTTGGGGAGATCACTCCAGCAAGCTAAAAATGGTTCAATGTTAACAGTGTAGTTGAAGTCAGTGACAGTAAAGGGCGGGGGTCGGGTCTTCACCTCCATCCGAGAAGGTATCAAGAATTAAGACAGGTCGACCGTCAACTGTTTGGACTCGTCCCTAGTTGCCCGTGGCCTAGAACCGCTTAATGTCAGTTCCCCCAATATTGTCTGATGCTAGATCATATGGAGGCTAGCCAGTATCCTTCAACTGTTTAGGTTCAGATAGCACAAGGCAATTTCCATAGATGACCGTAAAATAGTCTTGGATGGGTAGTCGAAGTTGGACATTGAAGAAGGCCGAGCACAGTGCTATTGAACCCTCGTTGGGCTGGCTCGCACATTTAAGGTGGACCGAAATTTCTAACTGGATGTAATCAAGTATGGTGAATCTCTCCCTTAAGATGTCCAGCTTGGCATCTGTGATTACAGAGGGTCGGTCCATATCCAAGTTTGAAAAGTTGAGAGGAGTCCATTTAGGAACAGGTCAAGGTATCTGTTGGTTGTAAGATTGGATTCCCTCCTCGGAAGGGGTCGGGGTGGTGTTGAGATCCTCAGGGTTTTCGGATCCCGAGCTGAGGGTAGTTGTTTGAGGGGGTCGAAAAGGATATCAAGTTTCTGATGAAACTAAAGAGATGGATTTGGTGTCCGATATTCCTGTCATGACAGGACTCGAGGTGGAAGGTCAATAAGCAGTCTTGGCTAGTAAAATATATTAAGGGTATCATGTTCATCCCTACCGTGGGTCCGATCCTAGAAAAGCTCTAAAATGCCATAATAATGGCGAAAATTATAAATTTTTCCAGAGACACCATACACACCAAATTCGTAAACACATGCATCATAAACACGAAACTTAGAAAAATACACCAAAATCCTGCATTCATATGAGCCAAATTCGTCAACAAACCAAAACTTCTTTCTTAAACCCACAAGTAATTGAGTGCATACATGAGCAAACAGAACGACCAAGATGACATCAAAGAGTATGAAGCAGATAAAAGGAAGATTATTGAATAACTTACTTGTTTTGTGAATAGAAGATGGATGAACTTTGCGGTTTGATGAATATTTACAGTCGTAAGGCACCATTGAAGATGCTTAGTTTTATTTGAGGAAGAAGAATTCGCGAAAGGAAGAAATGTTTAGCAATGGTCCTTTTTTATAGATAGCCCGAGGTAGTTTTGACTGTTGGATCTAAGTAAGTGGCTCAGATGGGCGCCGCATGTGGTGGGAGTTTGATCTCATCAGTTATATTTCGAATGAATGGATAGGATGGAAAACCGTTCAATTTCTTCAAAACGAGGCGTTTACACCATTTTGGCGCCAAGCTACGAGAACGTGACAAGTAGCAACATAAGAGGGAAATCTTAGGGAGATTTACCGTGCATTTAAAGAGGTAATGATGAATTGGTAGTTTCCAAAGGGCGACTTTTAGAGGATCAAAAGAGATATTTATGATGACATGACAAGGCCCTTATGTGGTATAAATGATTTTCCGACCAGAGCACATAGTAGTTTGAAGATCGACCATTTCTGGTCGGAGAAGACCGTAATATTTTGAGGGCTATTTGCCAACCCAAGGCCAATCTATTTTTACTCTACTATTATAGTTCCTGGCACCAACTCATCAACTCATTGATATCAAGAACTATAGGACAGATGTTGATGAAGATATTTGGACATCAGGCTCCCAGTAAGGCAATGAGGGTATAAAAGGGATTTCCATTTTCAAAATACAAGGGTCCGAGCCTGAGGAACAGGGACATCAGGTCCATTTTATGGGTTAGGGTATCGAGAGATCCGAGGAGTGAAGATGTTCAGAGAAGCGAAGGGGGTTAAGTCCTCAGGACCGATCTGATCTGGTAGTCTGATATAGGCATGATGGATGATGTTTTGGTTACCGACTCGGTAAGACAGGCCATAATGGTAATAGTATCATCATGATTAGATGATGTAAGCCCTACATGGAAACTCACACCTTTCAAAGGTGTCTAAAGTGAGAAATTAAAGGTTGGAAGTAGCGTCGGGCCAAGGGTTTAGTAGCTTGGTTTAGAGAAATGTCAGGTTGCAGAGTCACTTTCGGCGGAGCAGTTGGGGTAGAGAGCTTTGGCATTAACAGCAGAATTCACGTGACTGACGTCATAAAGATATTGTACTAGTGTAATTTGCCCCAGTATATAAAGCGCTTCGGAAGTCATTGTAAAGGGAGAGCGAATTTTACCCAAGAATTACTTGTAAGAAAAGAGAAAATAAAAAATAAAAAACCTTAGAAGATATAACAAGGGTGGATCGGTCAAAGCCGAATAATTGTGTAGAGAGGTCGGTCCTACTCGACCATATAATAAAATCTTCCTTTACTTTGTGCCTGTGGACGTAGGTTGAATCCATTCAGCTGAACCATGATAAATCTTTTATTTATTGTATGTTTTTCTACCTATTGCTAAGATTGTATTTGTTCCCCAAACCAAACAAATTCACAGTTGATGGGACATTATTTGAAGAGTGTTCTTCCAGAATTATCCCTGGAATGAAAATCAACCGTCAATAAAATATATTCATTATTACATAATTGTCAACATGTTTTTATTAAAAAGGCTAATGGGAATATGATGTTTTGATTTTTTTTTCCTAATATATTTTAATTAAAAATTTATTGGGAGCCTAAATGTATACATTTATGATGTATCTTTAGAGATCTACTCAAACAAAACTCAAAAATCTGCTCCAACAAAATATTCGAGAGAAATTTATAATTACAATCAGGCAACTATAATTTAAGTAGAAGGCGCGCGAGTGATAATCTTTATTGTTAAATTTAAAAACTAATATTTTTCTAGAATGTAAAATATTTATGAAAAATTATATATTATTGATATATAAAATCATAAATTTTAAAATAATTACCATTGTGAATGAGCTCGTTGAAATTTGACCGAGCTTAATAAAATATGATTGAGCAAGCTGAAAATGTGATTGTAACTAAACTCACTAATTATGACTATCTTTTTTGACAGATTTTTTTTAATCAAAACATATCGACAATAGTATTAATTGGAAAGCTTATTATTTGTAAATGAATAATATAGATTTTTAAGATGAAATACATTGTATTTTGAGAGAGATTTATTCTTTTTAATAATAAAATTAGCATGAAGACAAAAATTAATATTCGACACACATTGCTTAGCCTTAGTTATTTTATTGTTCCTTAGTTATATTTTAGTTAAGTCACATTAAGCTTAGCTTAAATCATATCACACCTAAGACACATTGAACTCACTTATGACCATAATTTATCTAAATCATATTAAATTCAGTCATAATTATATTAAACTCAATCATAATCAATGTAACATCACTATCACATTTTACCATATAGGTAAACTATACAACATAACTTAATCTGTTGTTACATGTATATATCACCCAAAAAAAAATTAATACTACTTGTCATTCAAATCACAAATATAAATAATTGAAATTAAATCCGACTAAAATCAAATGTAAACACATACCAAACAGAGATAAATCAAAGAGATGAAATAAGCAATTCATTCATATATGATTTTATGATAAATAATGTTTCACACATTTAAGAAATGACCATCGTAATCATATCATGGACTAATGTTTATCTTCATGATTGTTAGACATCATTCCTAATGAACGACAACGAGTGTTGCACGTCCAACATGCGTATTTATAAAAAAATTCCCAATTGTTTAGCTCTCTATTTCTTAGCATCGGTGTTTTTATCTAAACCATGTATGTAAGAGATGAAAAAATCAAGAAATTTAAGGACTAATGTTTTAACCACTTCTTTCTTGTAAAGGTTTAATATGTTTTTAGGTGGTCGACATGTCCTGACATTATCCTTAAAATATATTCTACGTGTATATTTTAAAGGATTAATATCTTTTATATATTTTAAAGTCCATCCAATTCCCTGTTTATGTTCTCTTAACACATTTAAGAACTTACATTCTTGACCGCTTGTAAGAGAAGAAGAAGTTACTGCATGGTAAGTTTATTTATCACCAAGAAATGTATATTTCAATCCTTCAGGTAAAGTCTTTAATTCCAATTTGTGTGCTTCTTGATGTTTCTCTTCTTTAACTGTTCTTAATTTCTCAAAATTTTATTTCTCTCAATCGTCTTCCAGTACATGTGTAAAATCAAGTAATGAAAAATCATTAGAAATATCTGAATCTAATTACGTACTTGATTTAAGAAAATTAGCTGTATAGGTTTTCATATAAACTCCCCTGAATATATTCCTCACAATAGGTTCAATTAGTTCCATGCTCTCGTCTTCACTGTCCTCATCAAATGGTTATCTACACATATTAAAAATATTAAGCTCCAACGTCATATTGCCAAAAGATAAATTTATAATTACATTCATGCAACTAATTAAAGTATTAGCTGTTGCCAAAAATAGGCGACCAAGTATTATAGGAATAGGCTTACAACTGTATACTACATGTTGTGTTTCCAAGATAATAAAATCCACAAGATATATGAATTTATCGACTTGAAATAAAACGTCTTCAACAATTCTTTTTGGTACCTTGACTGATGTATCGGCAAGTAAAGTTGAGGTTGGTTAGTTGTTGGTAAACCAAAAATGGAAGTAAATTGACATTGGCTCCAAGATCAAGCAAAGCATGTTCAATTTTTTGACTTCCAAAAATACATGAAATAGTTGGACAACCAGGATCCTTGTATTTTAATGCATTATTATTTGAGAGAATGGAACTTACCTGTTCAGCTAGAAAAGCTTTCTTTCTTACCTGATGTTTTCTTTTAACGGTGCCAAGTCTTTCAGTAATTTGGCGTAAGATGGTAACTGTTGAATGACATCTAACAAAAGAATATTGACCATTACATGTTTTAATATTTCATATATATCTGGGGAATGGTTCAATTTCTTTATTTTTAATGTATGTGGGAATAGAGGTGCATGAGAGAAATTTTTATCGTCAATGAAGAGTAGTGGTTCATCAACTCCTTATTTATCCTCTGAATCTGATTTATTTTTAGTTTCGTGAGGTTCACGAGTAGATCTGTGGATGACCTTACCACTACGAAGAGTAATAAAAGATTTGACATGGTCTATATGTTGACTACCAGAACTATCCTCGTGAAGGTTTTGATGACTCTTGGGGTCTGGCTATAGTTGTGCATGAAACTTTCATTTCTCATTAATGGTCAAATCATATGTGATTGTGGAGAAAATATCTTCAAATTAATCAAAGTTTTCCTAGGTGGTGGGATATATGGTACATAATTCTAGGAATTTTGAAAATTTTGGTATATCTGGGGAGGTTGTTGCGATGGTTGTACTTAGTTATCATTCCTTCAATTGAAGTTAGGATGGTTTCTCCAACCAGAATTGTAAGTTTGGGAGTATAGGTTTAGATTTGGTCTATTGAAAGTGTTTATGGAACTGACTTGGCAATGTAGGCATTCTTATAGGGTTAGCAAGATTAGGTAAACTTGTGTGACATGTTCATTTGAATTACAGATTTGACAAGTGACTTCTTGAATTGACTTGACAAAATCACTTTTTCTCATTTCTAATGCCTCGACTTTTTTAGCCAGAGATGCATATTTAGTAGAAAGGTCATGATCTTCCCTAAGGTTAAATATACCTCTACCATATGATTGTGGTTTTACAGACGACTCATAAGTGCCAACTGTGTCTCATTGTTGTGCATTCTCTGTTATGTTTTCTAGGTAATCTAGTGCATCTTCAGGATTTTTGTACCTAAACTCACCATTATATATCATCTCCACTATTTTTCTATTTTGGGGTGTTAAACCCTCGTAGAAGTAGGCAACCGGCCTCCATGTTTCAAACTTGTGATGTGAACAAACATTCAACATCTCTTTAAATCTCTCCCATTATTGGTAAACTGTTTCTCCCGACTCTTGTGTGAATGTTGTGATTCTCCTCTCAAATGAGTTTATCCCGTGAGGGGGAAAGAATTTTTTTTAGAAACCGTTCTTGTAAATTATCCAATGTTCTGATGGATCCTGTGTTAGGGTTGGTGCTCCGAGCGCCAATTTTATTATGTATTTTTATGTAAATACTAATGTAACACTTTATTATGAATAAAATGAACATTTTCTTTTATATAACTTCTTCTTTAATATAGTAAAGACGTAACCAACCTTAGAATGATTAGTTATGATACTATTGCAAAAACGTCGCAACTGACATTGAGTTGTGTCATGACGTTGTCATTCTTAGACAGTAAAGTAAACCCGTAGAGACTGGTACATATCATATATTGGAATCTTGGATTCCGATGGTTTCTCAATGAACCATGAGTCTTGGAGACTCGTATAGACGTGTAGGTGTTTATAGCGGATAAACACTGAACGACTCACCAAAGATTCTTAATAGATGGTACACCAACGTCAATAAGAATCTTCTCGGGTTGAGTGAGCATAGTGATTCTTTGACTTGAGATACCACTGTGGATATATGAGTTATCCTCCACTTAGATGGAAGGTCACGTCACCGATCTATTTAGATCAGGACTCCGCCTGTTCTTTGGGTGTGGACTGATGCTCAGGATATCATGTGTATCAAGATAGGATCCGTCAGCTCTGTGTACAGAGTATAGGTATTCAATATGGTATTAGCAATCTGTTAAATCCATGGGCCCGTGGTACACTGTAGAAATTAGTTATAAGTGTTATTTGAGGGATTACTAATAGAAACGTCGACGTGATTATATCTATAGAGATTTGACGTTTGTATCTATATCTCTGGATTAATCCAGATACCTGTGACGGAGGGATTATACGTATACAGTGACCTCGACCTGTATGATTCAGTGAGTTTATCTGTGTTCGTCATAATTTACGGGTGGGTGAATTATAGACATGTAATTTGATTTCCAGACGGATATGCTTGAATCTAGAGAGTCTCACTAATGAAATTTACTCGTAGAGCACTATGTTAGATAGATATGACCCATAGAGTCACAGTTTGTAAAAAACATTGTGTTTTTGTACAAAATTAACTATGTAGTAATGAAATTACCTTTTATCGTTTTGTAATTTATTTACTTTGATATATAAATGGTAAAAGTCCTTATGATTAGTTCCGGATTGAGATGATATGAGACCATATCAATCCATAAAGGTTTAATCATTAAATATCCCTAGTCATAGTATTATCAAGATTGGACATCGATAATGCAGAATAGTCTAGTATTGTACTTGTGCGCGTTGTGAGGGCATAACGGTATAGTTCTCATATATTTAAGTATTGGATACTTATGCAAGTGTGATATGAGGTTGTGTATTACTGATGGTACGGAAAATAGCTTCGCTCTGGATAGACCCCGCGGAATCCCATTGGTAGTATGTATATGTGTCTATGGAAGTCCGCTTCAAGGTAGGTGGATTTGGTTTTAACCTGAGACTTGCATTGCTAGTGCTTGCGACAATCGATACATTTTGGTTTTGGTCGTCCAGTACTTTAACAGGTTCTGCGTACGCCTCTTCTGGGTTTATTGAGAATCGTAGTGTATTGGATGTGATGTCAAGACGGAAGTATCATTTCAGACATATGGAGATGATGATCATGTAGGGATTCAGAACTGGTTCTCTATTGTGTTGCAACCATCGGGATAATATGACAAGGTCAGGATTATCCTATTCAAAAAGTCTAGTTGCTTGATATCCGATATGTAATTCGTATGGGGCAGACACTATTCCAGCCCCAGGCCTTGCACGTGACATCTGATACTGGGTCGCGATACACAATACTACAGTATACTATGCCTGATATAGATAGTATATTCCATTAAGAATATTTCTGGAGAATTGGGTAGGCATGACGCTTTGCTAGAAGCCAACCTTGTCTCATAAATCGGTAAAAAATATAGTACGAGGTACGTACATGTTTGGATAGTCCGACGACCGGATTTACTGCCAATATATCCAGGGATCTCTTGGGTCGCTTCCCGAGGATACATCGATGACATATGATTCGAGCTTAATTAATCTGGGATTAATTACGGAGAGACTTTATCTTGGATAAAGTACTATTTGAAGATAGAGAAAGATTAATTTGGAATTAATCGCTAAAATAATATATTCAATATATTAAACGAAATTAGATTTCGATGCGGAATTAAAATTAGATTTTAATTCGGGCAAACGAGTTAATTTATAATTAATTCGTTAGCAACGTGAATAGTAATTTTACTATGCATAATTATTTAATTAAATTCGATTTAATTACGTCACGACGGAAGTTCGTTAATTCAGAATTAGCGAACCCGAGCCCGGGAGTGTTTGCGGGCCCACTCGCATTTGGAATTGAGTGGGGCCCACATGTCACATCAAGTATCACATCAAATGTCACCTTTATTCACTTTTGGATGATGTGATTAGGTGAAGTTGGTGGTGACTTTGAAAGCTGTAACATCCAAGATTTTCGAGACTGTTCTAGAAGATTCCCGGACTGATGTTATAATCTCGAAATAGAATGATAACAAAGAATAGGGGTTCAAGCGATGATATATGAGTCGGAATGATATATTATGAATATTCGTCGCGTTGGAAAACGGTTGGGGTTAGAAGTCAGTTGCGCGGTTTTCGTAAAACGCATAAAGTTTATAGTTTTAGGAACGAAATTAGTAACCGAACTCCGATCGAGTCAATTCTTGAACCATCGGACTCATTTTTCCGAGACGAACAACTTTCATGTTGAGCACTTTTCGAGAATCACATTAGAAGGGCTCCGAAAATACGAAATTCCAGAAAGTTCCATGATAGAGGCTAAACAGAAAATTCGCGGGGACTCATTTGATATTTTCCCAGCTAGTATATAAAGTCTCAAGGTTTTGGAAAATTACAAATGTGGCAAACCTCACCCCCTTCCTCAACCCGTACCCCTCATCGCCCAAGGAGAAGAAGCACTTGCCGACTGCAACTCCGGCCACCTCAAGCTGGCGCACCGGTGCAGATCCGACCCCCCAGCGACGGTGAGCAAGACGGTGGCAGGCGGCGGCCGTGAAAGCCCCGGCAACGGTGATGGCAAAAGAAGATAGAGGCGTGAGATGGGTTTCGTGACGTAAGGATTATAAAAGGCACGTTTATGTGAGTAAAAGAGTAAATAGTCTATGAATACTATAAGCCTAGAGATCAATTAGATGATTTGAAAGAATATAAGATATTATATGTGCATAATTAGAATTCGCATATCATTAATTTATGAGTATGCATGAATATGTATATGTGCATGTAGGACATTATATGGAAGCATGGCTAAGGTAAAAGGGATCATGAGAAAGCACCTGCATGTGTGTGTGTAATAAAGTTTTCAGCAGTTGAGCAAAAGATAAGAATGTTTTCAAAGATTTCAAATGTTTTAAAGAAAAATTTCAAATATTTTGAAAGATAACATATTTCAGAAAATATTTTCTTTCAGTTTTGAGATATCATATATGGTTTTATAGTTTTCGGGATATGAGGTAAAAACTCACCCCAGTATGTAACTATTACAGAGATACAGTTGGAATTGACGAATTCAGAGACATGTGCACATGTGGAGGATTGAGGGGACGCTCTCAGATCCTCGAGCCGGGGCTAGGGGGATGAGCGATACACAACGCCCCTAGACCCCAGAGTTTGAGTTTGGGTGGTAGCATAGATTCGCACCCCCAACTCCAGTTTGTGGCTTGGGGGTCAGTGATACGTAGCACCCCAAGACCACCAGTTTTGAGATAGTAGTGGCATGCTTTGGGGGATAGCGAGACATAACGCCTCAAAGTCATGGATTTGCATTACAGGCTATAGTTAGACGTATGGGGGACGGTGATATATAGCGCCCTCATACGTCCAGGTTTTCAGACAGAGATACAGATTTAAAAAGCTTTCAGATTTCAGATTATCAGTATATAGTTTTCAAAAGTCAGATTTTAGTAAACAGTTTTCAGAAAATAGATTTTAGAAACAGTTTCCAGAAACAGCAATTTTATAACAAATTCAGAATTTTAAAGTAGAAACCAGTTTTCAAGTAAAGTTTTCAGCAAGAGTTTTCAGAAAGAAACTTACAGAAAAGAGTTTTCAGAAACATTTTTTATAAAATAGTTTTCCATAAAAAGGGTTTTCATGAAGTATTTTCTAAATAAAATTACATGATAAAGATCATACATTCTGGTTGTCATTTTAAAGCATACAGTTGGCATAAATGCATAATGACATCTCTGCATCAGTATGCATATATTGATGACTTTGTGTGTAGCATTTTCATATAGAAGTAACATTTTGTAAGTACATGTACATAGTAGCATGATCTTATTTAAATATATATGTATCAATGATGATTATATGAGTTGTATGCCTACTTAGAAAAAAACATATTGAAAGGATGCTAAACTTGAAGAAATGATAACACTTGCATGCGAATGGTTAGTGATAATGGGTAAGTTGTTTAACAGAAATAGAATTTCAGTATGGCCGATTTGATGATACTTCAAGATAGTAAAAGAAAGAAAGTTATTATAATTATCTAATCTAGACTAGCTTAGAGTATACAGAAAGGTATAGAGAAGAATTAGAGTTGCGTAGCAGAAGTGTAATAGACCCTTGTCTGATAGTTAGTAAAGTAGAACTTGATGGATTCATATGGATGGTAGTAAACAGAAGTTTAAGTATGTATATATGTGTATTATAGATGTATGACAGTGTTAACAGCAAACATGATATGGCAGGTGGTGGTCAGTTAAAGGTACAGTAACAAAGTGTCAGGTTTGTGAAATGAATAAGTAATAGCTTATTAATTCAAACTTTATAGGTATTTGCATGATTTCTTACTGAGTCTTATGACTCACACCTCAACAGTTTGTAGTTTTTCAGGTCAGTAGCAGTCATATAGAACTACCAGAATTTCGGTGAAGACAGAGGATCGCCCCAATTGCAGTCGAGAGAGTTTTGAGTCCTGGGTTGAGTTATGGGTCCTCACGGCCCTAGTCTTTATATTTGCATTTGTATTTCATATGCATGAGTTATGTAATAACATAGTTTTATTTTGAGTTCTGGCCGGAGGCAAGTATTTACAGTCTGTTTATTGAGTTCAGGCCTGAGGCCTAGTTGATGAGTTTGATATGATTGGAATTGCATAGTAGGTTGTTTTCGGGTGCTGGCTATAAGCTAGGTTGCATGATGTTCTGCATACATCATGTCGAAATTTCATTAGAATCAGAGGCTTATGGAGATGAGTTTCCTTGTCTCCTACCGGTAACATCCTGGCCTAGGCGGGATGTTACAAAGTTGGTATCAGAGTATGGTTTAAGAGTCAGTCAGTAGCATGGTCTAGAAGTCAGTGACTGCAACTGTGGGGATCTGATAGTCTGAGATTGTCTTCAGTTTTTTAAAGACCACATAGGTCTTTGTATGTATCTTCTATGATTGTTTGATATGATTTGATTCTATTATTCAGTGCTTTGCTTGCTTGAATTTGAGTCCATGGGTGACTCGATTGATGTGTATAGATTAGCTAACTCCGTATGGGAGGAGATTAGATTAAGTTAGTACTTTTACAGCCTTTTTAGATCGGAGAATTAACAAGGCCTAGATAGTATCAGTATAGGGCCCGCGTAAGGCTAGAGGATATGAGATAAGAACCGGAACAGTACAGCTAGAGATAAGGACCAAATCAGTATAGCTAGAGCTAAGAATCAAATCAGTAAAGTCAGAGATGAGAAACAAACCAGAATAGTCAGATTAAAGCAGTAGATGAGTCGTTATGGATCCTAGCTTATAGACAGTGATTAGTTAACAGTTGAGACAGAGAAGTTTTATCAGTGGAGTTTAGAGTAAGGTAGTTTCCGCACAATCGACCGGGTTCGAATCAGCAGTTATAGGGATAAAGAAATTTCGAGGATGAAAATTTTATAAGGAGTGGTGAATGTAACATCCCAGATTTTCAAGTCTGTTCTAGAAGATTCCCGGACTAATGTTATAGTCTCGAAATAGAATGATAATAATAATAGGGGTTCAAGCGATGATATATGAGTCGGAATGATATATTATGAATATTCTTCGCGTTGGAAAACGCTTGGGGTTAGAAGTCAGTTGCGGGATTTTCGTAAAACACGTAAACTTTACAATTTTGGGCACGAAATTAGCAAATGAACTCCGATCAAGTCGATTCTTGAACCATCAGACTCGTTTCTCCGAGACGAACAACTTTCGTGTTGAACACGTTTCGAGAATCGCGTCAGAAGGGCTCTGAAAATATGAAATTCCAGAAAGTTCCATGATAGGGGCTAAACAGTAAATTCGCGGGGACTCATTTGATATTTTCCCAGCTAGTATATAAAGCCTCAAGGTTTTGGAAAATTGAAAATATGGCAAACCTCACCCCCTTCCTCTACCCGCACCTTTCACCGCCTAAGGAGAAGAAGCACTCACCGGCTGTAACTCCGGCCACCTTAGGCCAGTGCACCGATGCAGATCCGACCACCCAGCGACAACGAGCAAGACGGTGGTAGGAGGCGGCCATGAAAGCGCCGGTAACGGTGACGGAAAAAGAAGATAGAGGCGTGAGATGGGTTTCGTGGATCCGGCTCGTCGGTTCGTTTCACGGCCCGAGCTACCTACCAAATCGAAGCCCTCGATGAGTACTACGAGATAGTGGTGACGGTTTTCCCGATCCGTGCTCGGTGGCATGCAAAATAATGAAAGAAGATTCAGATGAATAGTGACCCATGGTGAACAGTAACTCCGTTCGGAATTCCGATGACACCAGCGCGTTCGTATGGCCGATGGGAGTCCGAATATGGCCTCGGAATTTCGGTACGACTCTCCGTTTAGAATTTGTTATTTTAAAGTTTACAGTTTTATATTCGGAAGCTTCTAGTAGTTCAGCATGAAACGAATTGGATATGTTTTAATATGTTAAAACTATAAATATGTAGAATCCGGGGAGAAACGAAATAAATTAGATTGATCCGGTAGAATTAGCGAGTTTCCGGTAAAACAGAGTTTCTCATACGATTGAACGTAGATGACCGTAATCATTGAGATTATATAAATATGATATTGCGAGAGTAATTAAGTAATTATAGACTACTTCGGAGGGTTCGGGACCATTCCGTAGCGTTTGCGGAAACGTTTCTGTGAGTTTTGCCACAAACACGTAAAGTGAGAATCTGAGCTATCTAACTAGTTTAGAATAGTATTTGAGCATATTTTAGAGTAATTAAGTTTGAACAGTAGAATCAGAGGGGATTAGTATATTCCGGGAAAGTCCTGAAATTTAGTATAGATGAGTTGAAAGTTCCGTAAATAGCGGTTCTGATTTCGTTTTACGATTTGTTTTGACAAATCGGGTCCAGGTTCGGAGTGTCTGCGAAACCAGGTAAGTAACTCATGCTAAGCATACTTAAGAGATTTAACATTGTTTGAGATTAGTTATATAATAAAGTTTTATATAGTTATATGCATGAGACTTATATATATATATATATAAAGATTGAATGTAGAAGAAGTAAGCAGATGTATTTATATACACATATAGATAAGAACAAGCAATTATAAGCAGATGTATGAGCATATAGAAGTAAAGAGATACATATGTATGTATTAACCAGTATATATATATATTTAGAGATAGAGCTTATGAATGAGGTCACACTTATGAATATTGAGACTTGGGTTTAGGGTTGTAGAAACTACACCCTAGGGAATGGGATTAAAGTTTAAAGAATGACGATTTGTAAGAAGGTAACTATTGAGAGTAATATTGTTTGTTATATAATAGAGATAAATGACGTAACGATTATAAAAGGCATGTTTATGTGAGTAAAAGAGTAAATAGTCTATGAATACTATAAGCCTAGAGATCAATTAGATGATTTGAAAGAATATAAGATATTATATGTGCATAATTAGAATTCGCACATCATTAATTTATGAGTATGCATGAATATGTATATGTGCATGTATGACATTATAAGGAAGCATGGCTAAGGTAGAAAGGATCATGAGAAAGCATCTGCATGTGTGTGTGTGTTAAAGTTTTCAGCAGTTGAGCAAAAGATAAGAATGTTTTCGAAGATTTCAAATGTTTTAAAGAAAAGTTTCAAATATTTTGAAAGATAACATATTTCAGAAAATGTTTTCTTTCAGTTTTGAGATATCATATATGGTTTTATGGTTTTCGGGGCATGAGGTAAAAACTCACCCCAGTATATAACTATTACAGAGATACAGTTGGAATTGATGGATTCAGAGACATGTGCACATGTGGAGGACTGAGGGGACGCTCTCAGATCCTCGAGCCAGGGCTAGGGGGATGAGCGATACACAACGCCCCTAGACCCCAAAGTTTGAGTTTGGGTGGTAGCATAGATCCGCACCCCCAACTCCAGTTTGTGGCTTGGGGGTCAGCGATACATAGTGCCCCAAGACCACCAATTTTGAGACAGTAGTGGCATGCTTTGGGGGATGGCGAGACATAACGCCTCAAAGTCATGGATTTGCATTATTGGCTCCGGTTAGGCGTATAAGGGACGACGATATGTAGCGCCCTCATACGTCCAGGTTTTCAGACAGAGATACAGATTTCAAAAAGCTTTCAGATTTCAGATTATCATTATATAGTTTTCAAAAGTCAGATTTTAGTAAACAGTTTTCAGAAAATAGATTTTAGAAACAGTTTCCAGAAACAGCAGTTTTATAACAAATTCAGAATTTTAAAGTAGAAACTAGTTTTCAAGTAATGTTTTCAGCAAGAGTTTTCAGAAAGAAACTTACAGAAAAGATTTTTCAGAAACAGTTTTTATAAAACAGTTTTCCAGAAAAAGGGTTTTCATGAAGTATTTTCTAAATAAAATTACATGATAAAGATCATACATTATGGTTGTCATTTTAAAGCATATATGTATCAATGATGATTATATGAGTTGTAGGCTACTTAGAAAAGAACATATTGAAATGATGCTAAACTTGAAGAAATGATAACACTTGCATGCGTACATGGTTAGTGACAGTGGGTAAGTTGTTTAACAGAAATATAATTTTAGTATGACCGATTTGATGATACTTCAAGATAGTAAGAGAATGATAGTTATTATAATTATCTAATCTAGACTAGCTCAGAGTATACAGAAAGGTAGAGAGAAGAATTAGAGTTGCACAGCAGAAGTGTAATGGACCCTAGTCTGTTAGTTAGTAAAGTACAACTTGATGGATTAATATGGATGGTAGTAAACAGAAGTTTAAGTATGTATATATGTGTATTATAGATGTATGACAGTGTTAACAGCAAACATGAGATGGCAGGTGGTGGTCAGTTAAAGGTACAGTAACAAAGTGACAGGTTTGTGAAATGAATAAGTAATAGCTCATTAATTCAAACTTTATAAGTATTTACATGATTTCTTACTAAGTCTTATGACTCACACCTCAACAGTTTGTAGTTTTTCAGGTCAGTAGCAGTCATATAGAACCACCAGAATTTCGGTGAAGACAAAGGATCGCCCCAATTACAGTCGAGAGAGTTTTGAGTCTTGGGTTGAGTTATGGGTCCTCACGGCCCTAGTCTTTATATTTGCATTTGTATTTCATATGTATGAGTTATGTAATAACATAGTTTTGTTTTGAGTTCTGGCAGGAGGCCAAGTATTTACATTTTGTTTATTGAGTTCAGGCCTGAGGCCTAGTTGATGAGTTTGATATGATTGGAATTTCATAGTAGGTTGTTTCCGGGTGCTGGCTATAAGCCAGGTTACATGATGTTCTGCATACATCATGCCGAAATTTCATTAGAATTAGAGGCTTATGGAGATGGGTTTCCCTGTCTCCTGCCGATAATATCCTGGTCTAGGCGGGATGTTATAAAAGCACTCCAAAGTCAAAGTTGATAGACTTTTACCAAACCTAAATTTTGTATATCTTTAATTTATTTTTTGAAAACAATTACACAACTTCATCACTCTCTCACCTTGGCCGAATTTCTAAAGCCAAAAACACTCTCCCATCTTCTTCTTCTTGACCGAAACTTGAAGAGAGAAAAGTGGAGAATTTTTGTTGCATTAATTCTCAAGGAGCTAGCACTCATCAAGGATTCATACAAAGTGTTAGGGAAACCTACTTGAGAGCTTGGAAAATCAAAAACAAAGCTTGGAGCTTTTGGATCACCTTGGCCGAGAACCTTGGAGCTTCTTGGAGAAATTTTTTGTTGATCAACGCATCCATAAACTGATCAATGTAAGTGTGTTTCTGCCACTCTTCTTTGTTATTCATTCACATTTCTATGCTTATTTGATCTTGGGAATAAACCTAGAAACCCAACAATGGTATCAGAGCCAAAATGAGCATGAAATGAATTAGGGTAAAATTGGGTAAAATCAATTTGAGCATGATTTGATAAAATTGAATGATTGAGTATGCTTGAATGATGATATATTGAGGTTGTATTGGATCAATTTCATGAATATTGATTGGATCAATTTTTTGCCCTATGATTGGCTTGGCCGAATGTATAGATTACCTTGGGGTCTTGGTATTTTTTGTTTCGTAGATCATTGGATGACTTGAAACGATTGGGATATGTCGATTTAAAATTCAATCTGATTGAAAAATGATTTCGGACAAATTCCTTACCATGGCCGAGAGCTTGTTAGCATGTAATGGACTTGATTTTTTTTAATGATTCAAGAATGTTGGACATTAGTTGAACAATAGGATACATAAGTAATTAGTTAAATTATATTTTGGAAATGTTAATTTGGGTAATTAATTGATGTATTAAACTTTAATTAATTGGATTATAAAATTTAGAATTTTAAAATTTGGTTAATTGGGCTTAAAATTGTTGTATTTGGGCATAATGGGCTTGGTTGGGCCAAGTTGGTTTAGGCCAATTGGATTGGATCCAAATTGGGCCTAAATCATTCCATTAAGTTCAAATATCACAAATGGGCTTTAAAATTTTAATTGGGCCTTATGGGCTAAAATTGTTTTCTTGGAAAATGAGGGTGATTCTTTAATTGGCCTTGGTAATTGGGTTTGACCCACATTGACCAAAGCCCATGCCTTATGAAATCAATTGAAAGCCCATCAGACTTTAATTAAATGAATATTGGATGTTAGTTGGGCTTTGAGACCCGATAAGATTAGATTTGGAATCTAAGTCGTTAAAGCGCATTAAAAAGTGTAGATATTTAATTTGAAATTAAATAAATGAATTAGTATTGAATACGAATTAAATTAGATTTAACGAGTAGTTCGATATAATTCAAGAATTCGTACTTTGAGTACTTATTCTCAAACGAGTTGGACTCGCGCAAAATCAAATCGTTGTTTGAACATTGGATGATCACATAATTAAAGACTAATTAATTGGATTAGATTGGTTGAATTGCATGCTATGAATGAATACATGGATGTGTTGAATGAATAGCGCATATCGGATGGATATTAGAAGGGAAATGGCAATTTTAGAAATTATTGTAAATTTGGAATTTATAAATTGGACCTACGTGTCCAGCCTTATCTCTCATTATTTATTTGTATTCTCTTCTCACCTAATTCCCCTCAATGTAATAAGGTTTATATTATTGTATTATGTAATTGGGTAGAAGTAGAATAATGCTAGCCAGGGAGAGGAAATAAAGTGATTTGTTCTAGGAATAATCTGTTAAATATCCATCAGCATATCGTTATCAATTTACTTACCGCGCCCTATTATGCTTTTAGAATGTATGCTTAAGGGTGTATGATGAGACCTTAACAAAAATAATAAATTGGTTGCCAATTTACGCAAAACAAAACCCTCAAAAATATATTAAGCATTTTTCCTTTTGTTGAGTGATTCTAACTCAAGATCCAAAGTTGGCATTGGTTTGTTGGCCAAAGTCAAGACCTTTGTCAATTGCGGATGTGTTTGAATCATGAAGGCTTTGTTCCACATCGGTGTCTTATCCAAGTTGTGATTTTTTGGCCAAAGTCAATATCACTTCTTGTCCATCGACATTGATTACGAAGCTTTCCATGTCAATGAGTCCCGCTTAACTGGAATCATTAAGCTTGTTGTGCCAAAGCCAAGGCTTAGTTGATTCAGAGGAAAAAGTTTAGGCAAATATATTGGATATATTGGCATATGTATTGTATATATGTTTCGGACTTGGATGTCCACCTACCGGATCTAGGAATTAGATAAGATCCAATTGATCTTCGAGATCTACCTAGTTAAATATCATACAATTTGTTGGCCAAAGTCAAGGTTGAGTGTTATTTAACGGGATCCTAGCCCACTAGAAAATTGGGTTTCCCGAGTACTCGACGGAGGGTTAGAGGTTCGCCGATAGTGGGAGACTAGTATTGAATTTGCAATTTCGTTAAGATACTTAGCTTTACGCTCTTTCAAATTATTTTGTCAAAATTATTTTATTAGTTGGACAAATATAATGTTATTTTTCTTGTAATAGTTAGACTGTACCCAAAATCATTGATTAGATAGTTGGACTATCGTAATCAAGATGATAGGAAAGGGAAATATCCGAGACATATCATGGGTGAAAATGTCTTCAAGGGCACGAACTTTGTCGATTGGGAAATGAATCTTAGGATAGTCCTTGGAGCCGAGAGGCTGCTATATACTATACAGACACCTCTTGGGCCTAAACCTAAACCTGATCAGTTACTTGACCTGGAGCTTTGGAAGACTCACAGCGATGACAATGTTGGACAGTTATGACCCATAGTGTCACTATTTGTACAGATCATAGTGTTGTTGTACAAATTAACTATGTGACAAAGGAGATTGCACTCTTATCATTTGTGATTAGATCACCTTAGATATATAAATGATAGGAGGTCCTTATGATTTTTTCCTAGATTGAGAATGATATGAGACAGTATCAATCAACGAAGGATAAATCATTAAACATCCCTAGTCAGAGCATTGTCGAGATTGGACATCGATAGATGCGTAAAAGACTAGTATTACACTTGTGCGTGTTATGTGAGACATAACGGCATAGTTCTCGTATATCTGGGTATAGGATACTCAGGCAAGTGTAATATGAGGTTGTGTTTCACCGATGGTATGGGAAACAGCTTCGCTCTGGATTAGACCACCGCAGAATCCCATTGGTAGTATGACTTTGTGTCTGTGGGAGTCTGCAATCAGGGTAGGTGTATTTGGTCTTAACCTGAGACTTGCACCGCTAATACTTGCAACAATCAATATACTTTAGTTGAGGTCGTTCAGGGCTTTAACAGGTTCTGTGTACGCTGATGTTGGGAATATTAAGAATCGTAGTGTATTGGGTGTGATGTCAAGACGGAAGTGTCATTCCAGTCATATGGAGATAATGGTCACGTAGGATACGGTATTAGTGCTCTTATATTCTACGTGGCTATCGGGATATTATGACTCGATCATGTATATCCGATTATAGAGACTAGTTACCAGACATCCGACATGTGCTTCGTACGGGGCAGACACATATCCAGCCCCAGGCCTAGCACGTGATCATCCGATACTGGATCGAAATACGCAATACTAAGTATACTACGCCTGATATAGATCACATATTACTGTAAGGATATTTCCGGAGAATTGGGTAGGCATGGCACTTTTCTAGAGGCCAACCTTGTCTTGTAAATTGGTAAAACATAATACTTGGTACTTACGTGTTCGGATATTCCGACGACCGAATTTACTGCCAACATATCCGGAGATCTCATGGGTCACTTCCCAATGATACACCGATGACGTATGACTCGCATTATATATTAATCTGGGATTAATTTGAAGAGAGAGAAAATTAATCTGGGATTAATTACAGAGATATTTTATCTAGGATAAAATATCAATTTAAAGAGAGAGAACGATTAATTTGGAATTAATCGATAAATAATATATTCGATATATTAAATGAAATGGATTTCGATTAGGAATTAAAATTATATTTTAATTCAGGCACTTGAATTAATTTAGAATTAATTCTCGAGCGACGTGATAGTAAAATTGGATTTATTAACGAGGCATCGAGAAAATCATTAATTTAGAATTATCGAAACCGAGCTCGGAATGTGTTTATGAAGTTACGTCGATTTTGAATCACGTGCCGCAAGTCGCATCACAAATCACATCGCAAGTCATACAAAAGTCAATCACTTTTGGAAAAGTAACTTTGACTCTTTGACTTTGACCTTTAAGATTTGGAGGGAAATTTTGGGGGGAAAAGACTTTTAACTTTTTGGAAAAGTTAAAGGCTTTTCCTTTTCACCTTTTACCAAGGGTAAAAGAATTAAATAAAGATTATTACATTTGTTTTATTGCTTTTTGAAAGCATAAAATAAATGGTAAATGCTTTAGTATTTTTGGAAAGTATATAAATGAAATGTTTGACACCTTTTCCCTTAACCTAATCTCTCCTCCATCTCTCTTTCCTTCAACAAGGTCACGCCCAAGGCAGTGAACTGCCCTAGGTTGGCCGAAAATGATGATCCATTTTTGAGGGTTTTGTGGCAAATCCAAGTGCTAGCACACTCCTAAGAGGATATACGAAGGTGTTAAGGAAACTCACCCACGAGCTGGAATCGTTGACGCAAGTCGAGGCTCAAATTCATGAAGCAATCTGATTTTTTGGACAGAAAAATTGCACTGCTATTGGCGCCACTTTGAAGGGGAAATGTTTTGTTCTTCTTCAAATCGTCACAACCGATCGATGTGAGTATTCCGCTATCTCCTTTGATGTATTCACACTTATTATTCATGCTTGTTTGATGATCTTGGGACCTAGAATAAAACCAACAATGGCATCAAGAGCCTAGGTTCAAGCATGAAAGTTTAGGGTTTAAAATTTGGGTATTTTGTATTTGAGCATGATTTGAAGAAATTGGATGTTTAAGTGTGCTTAATACATGTTTAATTGAATATTGATTAGATCGATTTCATGAATTAATGTTTGAAACATTTTTCCCCAAATGTTAATGTTGGCCTAAAATGATAAATTGGGTATTTTGAATTTGAGCATGATTTTATGAAATTGGATGATTAAGTATGCTTAAATATGGTTGAATTGAAGATTGATTGGATCGATTTCATGAAAATGTGATTGGATCATTTTCCCCCAATTTGCTTATGGTGGCCGAATGGAATAAGCCCTTATTGTCTTGGAATTTTGATTTTTTGTTCATTAGATGAATTGGAAATCATCTGGGTATATGATTTAATGTCGATTGTGTAATTGATTGGATTGAATTTGAATCGGACATAAAATCCCCAAATTGCCAAGACTTTGAAGCATGAAAATGGGTTTGATTTTTCATTAAATGTGTTGGACATGTGATAATGAAATTGTGCATGATTAATTGTATAAATTAATATTTAGAAATGTTAATTTGGGTAATTAATCATGTAATACACTTTAGGTTAATTGAATGTGAAATTGGATTTGTATTTAATTAATTGGGCCTTAAAATTGGATTTGGGCTTTTAAAGTTGTCATTGGGCTTGTTGGGCTTTGTTGTACAAAGTTGGGTTTAGGCAAATTGGATTGGATCCAATTGGGCCCAAAACCGCTTCCATAAAGCCCAAATGCGACTTAATGAACCTTTAAAGTTTAATTGGGCCTAATGGGCCAAGATTGATTTATGGGCTTATGGGGTAAATCCCGGATTGGATTTTGGTTATTCCGTTTGACCCGAGTTGACCAAAAGTCCACGCCTTAAGAAATCAATTAAAAGCCCATTGGACTTTAATTGAATTGACATTGGACGTTAATCAGTCTTTGAGACGCGTTGCGATTAAATTTGGAATTTAAGTCGTAAAAGGTTTATTATTAAAGTGTAATATTAATTTGGAATTAATAACGAATTAGAATTGAATGCATATTAAATTGGATTTAATGACGTAGTTTAATTTAATTCGAGAATTCATACTTTGAGTACTTATTCACAAAACGAGTTTGACTCGATCAAAATCAAATCGTTGTTTGAACATTGATGATCACTAATTATCAGATTAATTAATTTGATTAGATTGATTGATAACATGCTTGTGTGAATACTTGGTTGTGATGAATGAATAGTGTATATCGGATGGATATTAGTCGGGGTGGGCAATTTGGCAATTGAATGTTGTAATAAATTTGATTTATTAAATTGGACCTGCATGTCCAGCCTTATCACCTCTATTCTATTTGTATTCTCTTCTCACCTATCCCCTCAATGTATATGAGATTTCTTTAGAAGTGTAGTGTAACGGGTAGTAGAAGTGATACAAGTGATAGCATGAGAGTGTAAAGAGAGATTTGATCTAGGATCAATGTGTTAAGTATCCATCCGCATATCATATTGTTTATTTTCATATGCGCTTTATTATGTATTTAGAATGCTTGTTTAAGGGTGTATGATGATGAGACCTTAACAAATATAATAAATTGGTAGCCAATTTGCACGCGAAAAACCCTCATCAAATATCATGCGTTTTTCCTTCCATTGAGTGATTCTTACTCAAGATCCGAGATTGGCATTGGGTTGTTGGCCAAAGTCAAGCCCTTTGTCGTCGAAGATGTGTTTGAATCACGAGAGTTTTATTCTATATTGGTGTCTTGTCCAAGTTGTGGGTTGGCCAAAGTCAAGACCACTTCTTGTCCATCGACATTGATTACGAAGCTTTCCATGGTCAATAGGTCACGCTTGACTGGGTTCATTAAGCTTGTTGTGCCAAAGTCAAGGCTTAGTTGATTCAGAGGAAAAAGGGTTAGGCAATACATTGGATGTATTGGCATATATATAATATATGTTAAGGATTTGGATATCCGCCTACTGGATCTAGGAATTGGATGGATCCAATTGATCTTAGAGATCTACCTAGTTAATTATCATACAATTTGTTGGCCAAAGTCAAGATTGTGTGTATTTAACGGGATCCTAGCCCACTGAAACGCGGTTTCCCGAGTACTCGACAGAGGGTTAGAGGATCGCCGAAAAATAGTGGGAGGCAAGAATTGAATTTGCAATACTTGTTCATTACTTGCCATACGCGCTCAATCAAATATCATTCGTCGTTATGATTTAAATGTCAGTTAGACTAATATTTAATCGTTGTTTATTAAATAATTGGACTATATATTCAAACTATTCAATTATAGTTGATTTTATAATTGGATTATAGTAATCAATATAATGATTTTAACCTATTGAATTATAGTTGATTAAATAGTTAGACTATATATCATTAATATTGTACCTTAATTATTGATTAAATATGTTGGACTATTAAAATCAAGATATATTGAAGATTGGACATTTAAAACATAATCTTGGATTAAAATGTTTAAATGGTTTAATTTTCAATTGGGAATAATTTCATGATGGTCCTGGAAATAAATAATAAGTTACTTTATTGATAAAATAACTTGTTAAGCCTAAGCCCAGAATTAAGCAAATAAGTAAAGCATAATCTTTGGAAGGTTTATGCAATGATAACTTTAGTGCTAATCCAACATACTTGTCATAAATCTATGTTTAGATTCAAGAAGTATTAAAATTGCAATTAATAACTCTTGGAGAGTTAATGACTATTCTCAAGGAGATAAAGTCAAACTTTACAATTAGGCTAATAGCGCAAGGCGCACCTTACTTCAATATTCTAGAAACCCAAGGCTTGGCCGAAGGCTTCTGAAATATTGAAAAGGGTAAGGTAAAATCATTAAGATCTTCTGGGAAGATACGAACATATCCAAAATGACTGCCGTTTGGATATGGCAGACATGAAGGAATTAAAGAAAGAGCAAGGCTCTGACTTTAAATATATTCGTCATTATTATGTTCACTACTAGTATTGAAATTGGATTTTAAATACTTAGTGTGGTACATAAAATATATGTATTGATGCTCATAATCTGCTGTGAGCAGGATACTGACTTCAAGTTGAGATTAATCTGCGAATCGGAAACGGGACGAAAGTCGCTGTTTCGACCGTAGATACCTAAGTTTAGGAACTACCCTTGGGGTATGTACTTAAATTAGGAAACTGTTATAATGTAACTAGCTAGACTAGGAACATTATCTCTATTTCAGTGTTTAATCCGTTGAGGATAAACCTTATATTCTAGAACACTAAAGTGTTTCATTATATAAAGATGATATTGAGATAAACACATTAGATGTGGATTACAGTATTTATATTTTGAATATAAATAAATCTCAAACATTTATATGACAAATAAATAGCTCTAACTGATTTGATCAGAAGAGACTTAAATGTGGCATTGTTGTCTAGGACACAACAAACAAGACTCGTATATCCACACTTTTGAAGAGTGGGTACTAGGACTGATTTGATTATTCAAATAAAGTCTACGAATCTAGTTCTTTAGGTAAAGTACCTAAAATACTATTTACTTGGTAATAGTGAAAAATGTCATCGATCTGTAAGCCCTATTCATAGTGAAGTAAGTGGCCCATATCTAGCTAGGCTAGATGTGGATATGAATATTTCGTGACCTTAACGGGTTGGCATCACGTTATGGTTATGTGTTACATTTGAAGAACACAAATCAGAAACTTTTAAAGTTTGACACGAAGTAGACAAACAGATCGGCTAAGAATTAAAACATCACGTGTTTACCATGATGAAAATACTTAAGCAATGTTTCTTAAATACTTGAGAGAGTATAGTATTCTTTCAAATGAGGACTCCTCCTGCGACACGTCAGTTTGACGGTGTGTGTCCGAATTGACAAACCGAATTTTGTTGGACATGATAAGGTTAACCATGAGTCGCTCTGAGCTAACCCATTTCCTTCAACGGATATGCATTACAGTGCAAAACTTATTTGGAATAAGGTTCCATATTAATCTATTAGACAAAATTCATATTAGATATGATAAGGGATAGACAGGGGTTTCTCACTCCTAACAATTTGGGAATGACGGGCATATGTTTGGATGATACCAAACGGAAACCCAAATAAGATAAGTGCCAAATTAAGGTTATCCTTGGGATACCATAAGTATTGTACTTATACTTCTCACCAGAGAATAATTTGATTGTTGCTCACCATGCGGTTTTCCTTAGAGGAATACCGATATGCAGTGGTAAGTGGGAGAATGGTATAACTCGATGAAAATCAGAGTAATACTATTCAAGGCATGAAGTCCTTAATGGAACACAAACTGTTCATCAGGATGAACATATACCATTAATCTTCGTATACACAAGAACCGCGTAGATCGAAGAGAGTCAGAAAATGACCTGGGGTATGGGTTTCTGATCTCACCTCATAAAGATGGCAATCTTATTGAGGAAGACCCAACTACGTATGAGAAGTGATACAAGGTATCGACTCCTATTATGGCAAAGTGCCATGAGTCCAAGATGGATTCCATGTATAACAACTATGTTTGGACACTAGTTGATGTACCATAAGGCATTGTGCCTATAGGTACTGTATAAGTCTTCAAGGAAGAATACATGGAAGGCAACATACAACGTACAAAGCTAGGCTTTTAGCGGAAAGGTATCGTTATCAACATTGTGTTGATTATGGTTCAACCTTTTACCTGTTGCCACAGTAAATCCATTTGGATAATGCTTGCTGTAGCTGCACGTTTCATTTATGAATGTGTCAGTTAAAGATCAAAATCGCTTTCCTTAAACGGAAACCTTTTGGAGGATGTTTATAACATCCTGATGATTTTGTCGTACCTAATCCAGCAAACTAGGTTTGCGTGTTTTCGATCCATGTTTGGATTGAAGCAAGCAATAGGTTCTTGGAACTAACGTTTTGATGTAATCATTACGGTGTATGATTTAGTTCAAAAACGAAAATGATTCTTGTGTATATAAGGAGGTTAGTGGGAGCGCACTGACAATGAATGTCCTGCATAAATAATGATAACATATATCATTTCTTGGAAATGAAATTCCCATAAAATAATCGGTGAAAGCTTGGCTTTCAAGAGAAAATTCTCCGTAGAATTCTCGGGAGAAACAACCTTTATTCTGGGAATAAAGATCTACTATGATAGATTTAAGTTGTTAACACTCTCTGGGAAATTTACATTGAAAATATACGCGACCTGGTGTCTCATACGCTTTGAGCATATGGAGTCACATAAGGTAAATCAAAGTGATAGTCACTGGATTGATGTTAAGAACATTCGTTAGTATCTTAGAGAACTAAGGATGATGTCTTAAACTATGGAGAAGGAGAACTTGAAGTGACTGGGATCACTGTAGCAAGTTTCCTGAACCGATAAAGACGACTAAAAGTCGCAATGGTACTGTATAGTGTTGAATAACGGTACAATGAGCTGGAAATCTTCCAAGCAAGATATTTTTACCGAATAAATAACAAATGCGGATTATTACTGCAGCTGAGGCAGCAATAGAAGCCATCTGGGTCAATAAATAAATCTAATTAGATTAGATATAGTTCTGTTAGTAGCTGAGCTAGGCGTCAGCACAGGCTAAAGAATTCATGGTCTCATCAACGATCCAAATACATACTTCGACTATTCATCTGATTCGTTCGGATTATACATCAAGGTGATATGATGATCGAATAAATCGCGTGAGACGATAATTATATAAATCCACTGACGAAAGTAGTTTCTCAATAGTTTGAGCCAACGTACATAGTTCGGGTGTTAGACACTAGAGTGACTGGCTATAGGCCAAGTGGGAGATTGTTAGACAGTTGTATAGATAATAGTGTTGTTGTACAAATTAACTATGTGACAAAGGAGATTGCACTCTTATCATTTGTGATTAGATCACCTTAGATATATAAATGATATGAGGTCCTTATGATTTTTTCCTAGATTGAGAATGATATGAGACAGTATCAATCAACGAAGGATAAATCATCAAACATCCCTAGTCAGAGCATTGTCGAGATTGGACATCGATAGATGCGTAAAAGACTAGTATTACACTTGTGCGTATTATGTGAGACATAACGGCATAGTTCTCGTATATCTGGGTATAGGATACTCAGACAAGTGTAATAGGAGGTTGTGTTTCACCGATGGTATGGGAAACAGCTTCGTTCTGGATTAGACCACCGCAGAATCCCATTGGTAGTATGACTTTGTGTCTGTGGGAGTCTGCAATCAGGGTAGGTGTATTGGTCTTAACCTGAGACTTGCACCGCTAATACTTGCGACAATCAATATACTTTAGTTGAGGTCGTCCAGGGCTTTAACAGGTTCTGTGTACGCTGATGCTGGGTATATTAAGAATCGTAGTGTATTGGGTGTGATGTCAAGACGGAAGTGTCATCCATTCATATGGAGATGATGGTCACATAGGATACGGTATTAGTGCTCTTATATGCTGCACGGCTATCAGGATATTATGACTCGGTCATGTATATCCGATTATAGAGACTAGTTACCAGACATCCGACATGTGCTTCGTACGGGGTAGACACATATCCAGCCTCAGGCCTAGCACGTGATTATCCGATACAGGATCGAAATACACAATACTACTTATACTATGCATGATATAGATCACATATTCCTGTAAGGATATTTCCGGAGAATTGGGTAGGCATGGCGCTTTGCTAGAGGCTAACCTTGTCTTGTAAATTGGTAAAATGTAATACTTGGTACTTACGTGTCGGATAGTCCGACGACCGAATTTACTGCCAACATATCCAGAGATCTCATGGGTAGCTTCCCAATGATACACCGATGGCGTATGACTCGCATTATATATTAATCTGGGATTAATTTGAAGAGAGAGAAAATTAATCTGGGATTAATTGCAGAGATATTTTATCTAGGATAAAATATCAATTTAAAGAGAGAGAACGATTAATTTGGAATTAATCGATAAATAATATATTCGATATATTAAACGAAATTAGATTTTGATTACGAATTACAATTAGATTTTAATTCGGGCACTTGAATTAATTTAGAATTAATTCTCGAGCGACGTGATTAGTAAATTGGATTTATTAATGAGGCATCGAGAAAAACGTTAATTTAGAATTATCGAAACCGAGCTCGGAATGTGTTTGCGAAGTTACGTCGATTTTGAATCACGTGCTGTAAGTCACATCGCAAATCACATCGCAAGTCATAAAAGTCAAATCACTTTTTGGAAAAATAACTTTGACTCTTTGACTTTGACCTTTAAGATTTGGAGGGAAATTTTGGGGGGAAAAGACTTTTAACTTTTTGGAAAAGTTAAAGGCTTTTCCTTTTCACCTTTTACCAAGGGTAAAAGAATTAAATAAAGATTATTACATTTGTTTTATTGCTTTTTGAAAGCATAAAATAAATGGTAAATGCTTTAGTATTTTTAGAAAATATATAAGTGAAATGTTTGACACCTTTTTCTCTTAACCTAATCTCTCCTCCATCTCTCTTTCCTCTCAACAAGGTCATGCCCAAGGCAGTGAACTGCTCTAGGTTGGCCGAAAATGATGATCCATTTTTGAGGGTTTTGTGGCAAAATCCAAGTGCTAGCACACTCTTAAGAGGCATACGAGGGAAACAAACTGGTCAATATATTAAATGCCTTCGATCTGATCGAGGTGGTGAATAATGAGTGGAGAGTTCACTGATTATTTAAAGGAGAATGGGATTCTCGCTCAATATACTCCTTCCGGTACTCTGCAACATAATGGAGTATATGAGAGGAGAAACCAGACTTTATTAGATATGGTCCGATCGATGTTGAGTTATACAGATTTACCCTATTACTTATGGGGTTATGCTCTTTTAACTGCTGCATATCTTTTGAACAAGATTCCATTCAAGGCTGTTCCTACGACTCCGTATGAGATATGGACTGGTAGGAAACCAAATCTTTGTTATATTAAGATTTGGAGGTGTCTTGCTTATGTCAGGATGGCTCAGCAAGATAAGTTTTTGCCACGAGGGAAGAAGTTTAGGTTTGTTGGATATCCTTCAAATACGAAAGGATATTTGTTCTATGATACCGAGCATCGAAATTTGTTCGTAGCTCGCTTCGCAAAATTTCTAGAAATAGAATTTTGGCTGAAGGTGGTGATCGTAGAAAGGTTGAACTTGATGAAGTACAACCTGGAACCAACGAACTAATGGAGGAACCTATAGTTCAAGAAGATGGAGAACCTTCAACACACACACTCCGTAGGTCACAAAGGGTATTTAGACCTCTTGAACGCTTGTATTTAATACAATAAAAGAGTCTCGATGTTCTCTTATTAGAAGAGATTGACCCTTTTACCTATAGAGAATCGATGTTGGACATCGACTCCATGAAGTGGCAAGACGTCATGAAATCCGAGATAGACTCAATGTATGAGAATCAAGTTTGGAACTTGGTTCCGCTTCCCGGAGGAATTATTCCTATCGGTTGTAAATGTATTTACAAAAGAAAGCGAGGGCCCGATAGATAGGTTGAAACCTTTAAGGCCCGGCTGGTAGCTAAAGGTTACTCGCACCGACCTGGAGTCGACTATGATGAAACTTTTTTCCAGTTGCCATGCTAAAGTCCATCAGGATTTTATTATCAATTACCGCATATCATGATTACGAGATTTGGCAAATGGATGTCAAAACGGCTTTTCTAAATGGATTTCTTGATGAAGAAATCTATATGGAACAACTGGAAGGTTTTGCATCCAGCAAGAACTCGGGCATGGTATGTAAGCTGAAGAAGTCCATTTATGGACTTAAATAGGCTTCACGAAGTTGGAATCTTCGATTCGACGAGATAATCAAATTGTCTGGTTTTCTCAAGAATTCAGAAGAATCCTGTGTATATCAGAAGGCCAGTGGGAGTATGGTGGTATTTTTAATTCTCTATGTTGATGACATCCTTGTCATTGGAATGATATTGGGATGATGCAAGGCGTCAAAGCTTACCTCTGTAAGAATTTCTCCATGAAGGACCTGGGCGAAGCTTCTTATGTCTTGGGCATAGAACTCTATAGAGATATAGAAATGAAGCTTATTGGGTTATCCCAATCAACGTACAAAGATAAGATCTTAGAACGGTATAATTTTGTTAACTATAAGACAGCAAACATACCGTTCAGACATGGCTTACATCTTTCGAAGAAGATGTGTCCGTAAATAGAAGATGAGAAGATTAGAATATCTAATCAACCTTATGCTTCGTGTTTGGGCTGCATCATGAATGCCATGTTATGTACTAGGCCTGATATCAACTTCGCAGTCAATGTGACGAGTAGATATCAGTCCAGTCCAGGAAATGCCCATTGGATAGCCATTAAACATATCCTCAAGTATCTTAAAGGTACCAAGGATAAGTTTATTATTTATAGAGGAAACGAACTGCAAGTTAATGGGTATACAGATTCCGATTTCCCATCGAATCCTGATGATAGAAAGTCTACATCAGTATTCATGTTTACCCTTAACGGTGGTGCAGTTTGTTGGAAGAGTTCCAAACAGTGGTCAACAGTTGATTCCACCACAGAGGCGGAATATATTGCAGCTTCAGAAGTTGCAAAGGAAGCTGTATGGGTGAGGAACTTTATCACAGAATTGGGAGTAGTCCCAAGTATCGAGAATCCGATTCCGTTATACTGTGATAATACTGGAGCCATTGCACAAGCAAAGGAACCAAGGGCACATCAGAAGTCAAAACATGTGGAACGAAAGTATCACATCATTCAAGAGATTGTGTCGTGAGGGGACATTATTGTGTGCAAGGTACTAAGTGAAGATAATGTAGCAGACCCGCTTACGAAGGCCATACCTCCAAAGTTATTTGATAAACATGTGGAGTCGATGGGTATTAGATATAATCGATATTGACACTAGAGCAAGTGGGAGATTTTGTTAGGGTTGGTGCTCCGAGCACCAATTTTATTATGTATTTCTATGTAAATACGAATGTAACGTTTTATTATGAATAAAATGAACAGTTTCTTTTATATAACTTCTTCTTTAATATGGTAAAGACGTAACCGACCTTAAAATGATTAGTTATGATACTGTTGCAAAAGCATTGCAACTGACATTGAGTTGTATCATGACGTTGTCATTCTTAGACAGTTCCCGATCAAGGTTTACACTACTTGGTCAGTAAGTAAACCCGTAAAGACTGGTACATGTCGTATATTGGAATCTTGGATTCCGATGGTTTCTCAATGAACCATGAGTCTTGGAGACTCGTATAGACGTGTAGGTGTTTATAGTGGATAAACACTGAACGACTCACCGAAGACTCTTAATAGATGGTACACCAACGTCAATAAGAATCTTCTCGGGTTGAGTGAGTATAGTGATTCTTTGACTTGAGATACCATTGTGGATATCTGAGTTATCCTCCACACTTAGATGGCAGTCACGTCACCGATCTATTTAGATCAGACCTCCGCCTGTATGTTGGGTGTGGACCGATGATCAGGATATCCTGTGTGTATCAAGATAGGATCCGTCAGCTCTGTGTACAGAGTATAGGTATTCAATATAGTATTAGCAATATGTTAAATCCATGGGCCCGTGGTACACTGTAGAAATTAGTTCTAAGTGTTATTTGAGGGATTGCTAATAGAAATGTCGACGTGATTATATCTATAGAGATTTGACGTTTGTATCTATATCTCTGGATTAATCCGGATACCTGTGACGGATGGATTATACGTATGCAGTGACCTCGACCTGTATGATTCAGTGAGTTTATCCGTGTTCGTCATAATTTACGGGTGGGTGAATTATGGACACGTAATTTGATTTCGTGACGGATATGCCTGAATCTAGAGAGTCTCACTAATGAAATTTACTCGTAGAGCACTAGGGCAACTGTTATGAATAATACTGATTATTTATAACTCGTTTAATGGTTAAACGAAAAATACATGCAGTCATTTCTAAAAATTGATGTGTATTTTATTTAATACTTGATTTTATTAAATACACATTAATAAAATATCAAATTGGGATATTTGACTTATATCATTAATATATGTATTTGAGATATTTATTGTAAATATAATACATATATTCAAAATATTTAAATTTATTAATTAATTATTTAATTGTTAAATAATTAAATTAATTTATAAAATAAATATCTTAAGTAATGATTTCAACTTTATGAAAATTGGAAATGGCTTATTATCATTGGCACACATTTTAGTTAACTTTATTAAAGGTAAAAGTTGTCTTTAATTTTTTTAAATTGTGGACCAATTATTTTTCAACAAAAATTAATTAATTGTTGATTATTTTGGCAAGCAAAAATTCGGCCAAGGGGTTAGTGTATATAAAAATTATTTTGATTCATTTTACACACTTAGACAACTTCAACAAAAAATTACAAAAGAGAGAATTGAGAGCAAAAAGAAAAAAGAAAAGAAATAAAAGCAAAACTTGGATTTTGTAAGTAATTTCACTTCTTCTTCTTAATGAAAATTGTTTCAATATTTCTTAGCTTCAATTGTGATATTAAGATCATGTCTCTACTCTTTTAGTTTGTAATTAAATTTGTTGGATGCTTGTTGGATGTGTTTAAGCATGTAGAATTAATTTATTTGCTTATTAATGTAATCAAGCTTAATAAATTAATTAGAAAATTAAAGTTGCTATTCTAGAGTTAATTAGCCATTCATAATTAGCCTAGAATTGTTCTTGATTAATTTCATGATGGTGAGAATTAATTTGTGTAGTAATTTGAAGATTAAAGTATTGAATTTTATTAATTTAGTGTAAATTACCCAATTTGAGTGATCTGTGAAATTAGGATTCTTAACCCACTCAAATTTTGGGGCTTTTCATATATAAGCTTTAATTTGATGTATATTTGATGCATGTAAAAATTGGGATTAATTGGATTTGATCTTGACATGTTTTGAACAAATTGGGCCAAATTATAATTAATTAAAATTCTGGGCTGTTTTGTAAATTCCAGAAAAATCTGGGCAGTGGTGCAAATCTGGAAAATATTTCTGGTTTTGTAGCAAACTTGTAAAAATTATTTTGGGATTAATTTGGAATTAATTAAATATGTAATTGACATATTTAAAACTAAAATAATTAATTTACAAAAGTTTGTGGTAATTTTGTAATTAAAAGAAATATGATTTTTTAGGTTATATTTCATAATTTAAGTATTGGTTAATTAAATAAATAAGTTTATTTAATTGTTCCAAGAAAAATTTTTGAAATCGGAGAAATCGCTTTTCCGCGTTCCGCTGCTCTAACCTTGTAATTCCCAATAAAACCCCAACATCCTGACCTAAGGTTTTCCATCCAAATGTTAGCTTTATCCTTTAAAGAAAATGAAAAAAACTTTAATTGAATTATATTCATGTACATACCTCTTCAAATTCCCTTAGATGCTGATAAGGATTTTCTTATTCTAGACCGTGGGATATAGGTAAAAGTTGGATGACACATGTCTTAAAATTGAAATGTGTTGCATCTGGGGGAAAACAAAGCAAGATGGTGATCTTGTCCTAGTGAGATTCATGAATTCTCTAAGTGTCATAGGATGATTAAGATCTAATAAGTGCACGAAAGTGTACTTAGAACACTGCTAACTCAGCTTTATTATTATATGTTTTAACCTTAATTAGAGTCATTTTGTGCTTTGTTAATAGAAAGCAGTGGATCAAGGAGAATGGAGCAATTGAACATGTTTCAGAGCCTAACAGACGTATCGGACACACGCGGGAGCATCAGCCAAAATCTTAATTTAAAAAGTCTATAATGTTTGATCTAGAAAGAGTTACGAGACCCATACTATATCGATTTACATGTACTCGAGGAGATATAATCAATTGTAGCATCCGGCAAAGCCACTTGCTTGTCGTGACGTGAAACTGTGATTCTAGGATTGTGTGCTGTGTATTTTTAATGTAACTAGGGTTCCAAGGCTTTTCTATATAAACCCAACTTCGTCCTAAACCCTATAAGAGAAGAAAAATCAGAGGAGAAACACACAAAAAGAATCAAAAAAATAATTCATAGAGAGGAAGAACGAAGAACTTAAGGGAAATCATGACGTCTCGCCAATCTATTCATGCTGCATCTCTTTCTTCCATGGAGAACTAATATCCTAGGCAAAGCTAAGGATAAACTCTTGTATTTTAATTTTTATATTTATGTAGTTGATTTATTAAGAACCTTTTAACGTTTAATATAATTGGTTGTTATTTTATATTATCTTTTGATTCTTGAATGTAGAAATTATGTTTTGTTAAACTCTCATATAATCCAATCATACTTCTTATATGTGTGATTTACGAACTTAGTTGTGACTGGTAAAAGTCATTTTATGTGTTGGTCAGTATTTCCTGAGGGTATATTGTTGACGTTAGATAACTCGTAACGATGACTTTTGTGTGCTGTTAACTAGAGAAAATAATCATTGATCAACTTAGAATTTAATAGGAGTATAATTGAATATTTTTCTATTGTTGGTTTATGATGTGAAACCTTGAATTGAGTAATAATAGGAATCAATAACTGAATATAGGAGTTTGATACAAGAGGGATTCTCGATGCTTTGCCGTATTTATCTACTGATAAAATCCTGCAAAATTTTCTATAGTTTTTACTTTAATCATCAATTCATTCATTTTCTTTATTTAAGTTACTGTTAACATTTTTGTTTGAGTAAATTAGTTCCTGTAACCATCTCTCTGAGGAATCAACACCCCAGCTATACTGCGATAACCATAGTTATTTTTTGGCGTAATCAAAATTTGGCGCCGTTGCTGGGGAGACGGTTTACAACTTAAAGGAGCAGGTTTGCTTGTTCAACAACGAAACGGTAACTTCGTTCCATTTTTTTATTATTTATTTATTTACTATTTGCTTATTTTGTTGATTTACTTATTTAATTTATTTTAATTTTTTAGATTTTGTTTAGATTTCTATTTTTAATTAATTCTTTTTATTTTTGTTTCTAGTTTTTTGTTTACTTAATTATTTATTTTATTTCACTTTCTATTTTAGTTTAGATTTTAATTTTTAGATTATCTTTTTATTTTATTTTATGTTTTTATTTTATTCTTGTTTCCCGTATTATTTGAGCTTTAATTGCATGTCTAGACGTAGGGATATGTTTGGTATATTTGTTAGGACTGAAGAATAAAACTCAGACTCTGACCACATATTTGAAAATCTTTTTGCCACACCATCCGCATCTTGCACACATAATATGAGTGAATACGAAAGACCACCCAGGAGGACTCTTAAAGAATACCTCCACCCAACTCGCATAGCTACACCATCGTGCATAATATTTCCCCTTAATGCACCAAATACAGACTTTAGACCTGGAATGATACATTATCTTCAAACTTTTCATGATTTAGAGAGCAAAAATCCTTATGTGCACATTATGGAGTTTGAAGAGGTAGTAGCAACTTTTCATGACCGATTTGGGACTACCGACACAATTAGACTTAAGTTCTTCCCCTTTTCCCTTAAGGATAAAGCTAAGAGATGGTTGCACTTTTTAAGACCTAGGTCAATAGGATCGCGGAGTAAGATGATCCGATATTTTTTGACAAATACTTCCCACTCCATAAGACGAATACCCTGAAAAGAAAAATCTCCACCTTCTCCCAGAGAGATAGTGAGACCCTTTATCAAATGTGGGAGAGGTATAAGGAGTTTTAAGCTAGTTTCCCTCACCATGAATATGAGAGTTGGCGTTTAGTAAGTTATATTTATGATAGACTGACCCCTAGGGAACACCAATTTATCGAGATAAGGCATTCGAGTACTTAGATGACCTATTGAAGAAATCTCATACATAGATTGGACCAAATGCCTTGGATAAAACTGATATGACATACGAATCTTCTAGCAAAAGCCTACACCAGTTTAAGGAAGAGGATAGTCTTAATGTTGAACAATTATGACCCATAGCATCACTATTTGTACAGAACATGGTGTTGTTGTACAAATTAACTATATGGCAAAGGAAATTGCTCTTTTATATTTGTAATTAGATTACCGAGATATATAAATGATAAAAGTCCATATGATTAATACCAGATTAATAAGACATGAGACGGTATTAATCAACTAAGGTTTAATCATTAAATATCCCTAGTCGTAGTATTATCGAGACTAGACATCGATAATACGAAATAGACTAGTATTACACTTGTGCATGTTATGGAAGCGTAACAGCATAGTTCTCATATATTTGGGTATTGGATACTCATGCAAGTGTAATAGGAGATTCTGTTTACCGAAGGTACGGAAACAGCTTCGCTTTGGATAGACCCCTCGAAATTCCATTGGTAGTATGACTATGTGTCTATGGGAGTCCGAATCAGGGTAGGTGTATTTGGTCGAGAGTTGCATCGTTAATACTTGTGACAATCAATACACTTTGGTTTTGGTCGTCCGGGGCTTTAACAGGTTCTATGTACGCCTCTTCTAGTTATATTGAGAATCGTAGTGTATTGTGTGTGATGTCAACATGGAAGTATCACTTCAGTCATATGGAGATGATGATCACGTAGGATACGGAACTAGTACTCTTAAGTGCTGTAGTCATCGGGATAATATGACTAGGTCATGATTATCTGATTATAGAGACTAGTTACCAGAGATCCGATATGTGCTTCGTACGGGGCAGACACAATTTCAGTCACAGGCCTAGCATGTGACATCCGACACCGGATCGTAATACACAATACTACGTATACTACGCCTGACATAGATTATATATTCCTTAAAGAATATTTCTGGAGAATTGGGTAGGCACGGTGCTTTACTAGAAGCCAACCATGCTTTGTAAATCGGTAAGAACGTGGTACTAGGTACGCACGTGTTCAGATAATCCGACGATCGAATTTACTGCCAACATATCCAGGGATCTCATGGGTCGCTTCCCGAAGATTCACCGATGACGTATGACTCAAACATAATTAATCTGGGATTAATTATAAGAGGCAGAAAATTAATCTAAGATTAATTACGGCGAGAATTTATCTAGGATAAAATTCTATTAGAAGAGAGAGAATGATTAATTCTGAATTAATCGATAAAATAATATATTCGATATATTAAAAGAAATTAGATTTCATAACAAATTAAAATTGGATTTTAATTCGGGCGAACGAATTAATTTACAATTAATTCGCGAGCGACTTTCTTAATAATTTTGCAGGGCATTATTATTTAATTAAATTTGATTTAATTAAGCAGCTATGGAAAATTCGTTAATTTGAAATTAACGAACCCGGGCCCGAAGTGTGTTGCGTCATCCGACTTGAATTTGAAATTTAAAGTGGGGCCCACTTCACTTACATCACTAGTCACTTTTGTGATGGAAGTTACATCAACGTTTTGTGATGTAAGTCACATCACCTTTTTGGTGATAGAGGTGATTGAGAGCATTAATTGGATTTTGCTCTCAACACACTTGCTTTTTGGTTTTGAATAAACCATATACACATTTTGGTTTTGACTTGGTCATTAGTTCAATTGTTTAAGAAACAAAACACAAAAAAAAAAAAAAAAAACTCTCTCCTTCATATCTCTCTTGGCCGAAAATGGCCTTCCATTTTTTCCTTCTCTTGGGCGTGAACTTAGGGTTCATTTCCTTTGATTTTTGTTGTAAAAATCTAAAGAGCTAGCACTCAAAGGATCATATAAAGGTGATAGGGAAACCTTTCCCATGAGTTTGGAATTCAAGAATCAAGTTTGGAAGCTCAACATACATCAAAGAGAGGATCTTAGAGCACTTCTCAAAGGAAAAAATTTTGAACTCTACACATCCTTAGCTGAACAAAGTGAGTATTTTCCGCTACTTTACTTTGTGTATTCACATGTTTTATGCTTAATTGATCCTAAGTTGTTCTTAGAGAACCCAACAATGGTATCAGAACCTAAATTAAGCATGAAATATTTTAGGGTTCTTAATATTGAATTTGGGTATTTTTGATTTGAGCATGATTTGATAAAATTATTTGTTTGAGTATGCTTAGAAAATGATAACTTAGAGTTATGCATGATCAATTTTATGAAAAATTTATTGGATTAATTTTCCCCAAATCATTAGGCTTGGCCGAATTTGAAAGGAACCTATGCTCTTGGTGATTTTTGATTTTAAGCCATTGGATGTGTTTAAAATGTTTGGATATATTGATTTGTGATTTAATTGGATTGAAATCAAAATCGGATATAAAAATCCATAAATTACCGTGAGCCTTGTAAGCATATTGGGATTGATTTTGCTTCAATTTGTGTTGGACATAAGTTGATTAATTAAAGCATGATTAATTAGTATAATTGGTGTTTTGGAAATATTAATTTAACTAATTAATTATGGCTAATACACTTTAATTAAATAATTGTGATATTTGGAATATTATGATTAAATTAATTAGGCTTAATTTGGAATTGGGTTAAAAATATTGTATTTGGGCTTAATGGGCTTGGTTGGGCCAAGTTTGGTATAAGATAATTGGTTGGATCCAATTGGGCCTAAAACCATTTCCATAAAGTCCAAATATAATAAATGAGCCTTTAAATAATTAATTGGGCCTAATGGGCCAAAATTAATTTTGTGGCAAATGGTGATTCCTTATTGGGATTTGGTTGCCAAAGTCCATGCCTTATGAATTAATTAAAAGCCCATTGGACTTTAATTAAATTGACATTGGATGTTAATTAGGCTTTGAGACCCATTAAGATTAGATTTGGAATCTAAGTCATAAAGGCACATAAAAGTGAAATTATTTAATTTGGAATTAAATAAAGAATTAGTATTGAATACAAATTAAATTGGATTTAATATTGTAGTTTGATATAATTCAAGAATTCGTACTTTGAGTATTTATTCTTAAACGAATTGGACTCGCGCAAATCAAATCGTTGTTTGAACATTGGATGGTAATTAATTAAAGATTAATTAATTGGATTAGATTGATTGATAACATGCTATATGTGAATACTTGGATGTATGTATGAATATTGATATCGGATGGCTATTAGATGGGTGAGGGCAATTTTGAAAATTGTTGTAATAAATTTAGAATTTATTAAATTAGACCTGGGTGTCCAGCCTATTACCTCTTTTCTCATTGTATTTCTCTTCTCACCTATTCCCCTAAATGTAAATGAGGTTTCTTTAAAAGTGTTATGTAATTGGGTAAGAAGTTAGAATAATGCTAGACGGGGAGAGGAAATGAAGTGATTTGTTCTAGGAACAATTTGTGAGATATTCATCCGCATATCATTATTAATTTATTTATCGCGTCTTATTATACTATTAGAATGCATACTTAAGGGTGTATGATGAGACCTAATTAAAGATAATTAATTGGTTGCCAATTACGCAAAAAACCCTCAACAAATATTAAGTGTTTTCCTTCCATTGAATGATTCATTCTCATGATCCAAGATTGGCACTGGTTTGTTGGCCAAAGTCAAGACCTTTGTCCATTGCGGATGTGTTTGAATCATGAAGGTTTTGTTCTATATCGCATGTCTTGTCCAAGTTGTGATTTGTTGGCCAAAGTCAAGATTACTTCTTATCCATCGACATCGATTACGAAGCTTTCCAAAGTCAATGGGTCCCGCTTAACTGGAATCATCAAGCTTGTTGTGCCAAAGCCAAGGCTTAGTTGATTCAGAGGAAAAGGTTAGGAAAATATATTGGATATATTGACATATATATAGTATATATGTTTCGGACTTGGAGGTCCACCTATTGAATCTAGGAATTGGATGAGATCCACTTGATCTTAGAGATCTACCTAGTTAAATATCATACAGCTTGTTGGCCAAAGTCAAGGTTGTGTGTTATTTAACGGGATCCTACCCCACTAGGAAACTAGGTTTCCCGAGTACTCTACAGAGGGTTAGAGGCTCACCGAAAAATAGTGGGAGGCAAGTATTAAATTTGCAATTTCTTTTAGGTACTTGCCAATACACGCTCATTTCATTTTTCGTCATTATTTATTAACAAATATATTAGTTGGACTAATATTTAATTGTTGTTTTAATTGAACAGTTGGACTGTATTCAAACTACTTCAATTTATAGTTGATTATATATAATTGGATTATAGTAATCAATATATTTGAATTTAACCAATCAAATTATAGTTGATTATATAATTAAACTGTAGTAATCATTATATTTGATTGTACCCGAAATCGTTGATTGGATAGTTGGACTATTAGAATCAAGATAACTGAAAGATTAGCGTTTAGAACATAATCCTGGGTGGAAATATCTTTAAACGGCTTTAATTTTCAGATTGGGAATAGAACCTCATGATAGTCTTGGAAACTGAGAAGTTATTCTATTTGATAGATAAACATCTCGGGCCTGAGCCCGGAGTTGAGCAAATAGTAGAGCATGAGCTTTGGAAGACTCATGGTGATGATAACTTTAGTGCTCAATCCTTTATGCTTGAAGCAATGACACTTTAATTTTGTCGTCAAAACTAAGGATTAGATCCTTATACCATGATATTGAAATTAAAGGATCTTCATAGATCTATTCTTAGATCTTAGAAGTACAAATTGCAAAAGAAGCTCTTTCACTCGCGTATGTCAGAGGGTACATCTATCCAGCACTAGGGGTCGCAGATGATTGTTGACATCGATCAGCTAGGTTAGTTGGGCATTACCTACGTGGCCGAGGCTACCAAAGATTTGATCTTATAGTCTCTACCTGGGGCAGGTTCATTATGAACCAAAAGAAAACTCTTGGAGAGTTGATGGCTATGCTCTAGGAGGCGGAGCTAGAGCTTCTAAAATGGGCAAAGGCAAAATCGTCACAGTCTTCTAGGAAGACAAATGACATATCCCAAGATGTCTGCCTAAACTGTGGCAAACGGAGTCACTGGAAGCGTAACTGTCGTATGGACAAGGCAGACATGAAGGAAGTGAAGGTGGGGCAAGGCTCCGGCTTCAAGTATGTTTGTCATAAACATGTTCACTATTAGTTTCAAAATTGGATTTTTGATACTATATGTGGTACATAAATATATACTGATGTGTAAAATCTGCTGATTAGCAGGAGACTGACTTCAGTTGAGATCGACTTGCGAGTCGGAAATGGGACGAGAGTCGCTGTTTTAACCATAGAAACCTTAGTTTTGGAACTGCCCTTGGGGCATGTACTTAAATTAGGAAACTGTTATAATGTACCTAGTTTGACTAGAAACATTATCTCTATATCTAGTATAACTCATTGCGGGTATACCTTTATATTTTTGAACACAAAGTATTTTGTTTTTAAAGATGATGTCGAGATAAACACATTAGATGTGAATAACAGTATTTATATTTAGAATATAAATTAATCTCATTCATATAACATGATAAACAAATATCTCAAACTGAAGTAATCGGATGAGACTTATTTGTGGCATTGTTGCTTGGGACACATTAACAAGACTCGTATATCCACACTTTCGAAGAGTGGGTACTAGAACAGATTTGATTCTAATTCAAATAATATCTACGAATCTAGTTTATTGGGCAAAGTGCCTAATATACCTTTTACTTGGTAAAAGTGTAAGTGTCACCGATCTGTTAGCCCTCGTTCATAGTGACGTAAGTGGGCCCATGTCTAGCTAGGCTAGAGGTGGATATGAATGATTCGTAACCTTTATGAATGTTGCATTTCGTTATGGTTATGTGTTTCTTATGAAACATAAATTGGAAAATTTTGATAAATTCAAAGAGTTTCGACACGAAGTATAAAAGCAGATCGGCAAAAGTATTAAGACATTACGGTTGGACCGTAGTGGAAAATACTTGAGCAATAAGTTTCCCAATTACTTGAAAGAGTATAGTATTATTTCAATGTGGACTCTTCCCGAAACACCTCAATTTGACGGTGTGTCCGAATAGAGAAACTAAACTTTGTTGGACATAGTTAGGTTAATGATGAATCGCTCTAAGCTACCAATTTCCTTCACGGGATACACATTAAACAATGCAATACTTATTTTGAAAAAGGTTCCGTGATAATCTGTTAGACAGACTTCATATTAGATATGAACAAGAAAGAAATCGGGTTTTCTCATTCCTGAAGATTTGGGAATACTGGGCATATGTTTGGATGATACCAAAGTAGAATCCAAATCGGATAAGTGTCTATTTGTAGGTTATCCTAAGGAAACCAAAGTATAGTACTTATACAACTCACAAGAGAACAATGTAATTGTTGCTCTACATGCGGTTGTCCTAAGAGGAATATCTATATGCAGTGGTAAGTGGGAGGAAAGTAAAACTCGATGAAAATTGGAGTAATACTGTTCCAGGCACCGATTCCTTAACGGAACACAAACAGTTCATCAGGGATGAAATTGTACCAATAACTTCGAATACACAAAAATCGCGTAAGTCGGAGAGAGTCGGAATACAACCTGTGAGGTATGGGTTTCTGATCTCAACTAATGAAGATGTCAATCTTATTAAGGAAGACTAACCGGCTACGTATGAGGAAGTGATACAAGGTATCGACTCCTCTTTATGGAAAAATACATTGAAGTCCGAAATGGATTCCATGTATACCAACCAAGTTTGGACACAGGTTGTTGTACCGGAAGGCATTGTGCCTATTGGTTCTATATGAGTCTTCAAGGAAGACATACATAGATGGCAACATACAAATGTACAGAGCTAGGTTTGTACAGAAAAGGTATCTTCATCAACGTAGTGTCGATTACGATGAAAACTTTACCCATTGCCATGGTTAAATCCATTTGGATAATGCTTGCTAATGTTGTGTATTTCATTTATGAGATATGGTAGCTGAACATCAAAACCGTTTTCCTTCAACGGAAACCTTTTGGAGGATGTTTATAAACATCCTAAGGGTTTTTTCGTACCAAAATAAGCAAACAAGGTTTGCAAGTTAATTCAATCCATTTATGGATTGAAGCAAACATTGTGTTCTTGGAACTAACGTTTTGATAAGATCATAATGGTATATGATTTAATTCAAAACAAAAGATTATTCTTGTGTATGTAAGGAGGTTAGTGGGAGTGCACTGATAGTGATTGTCCTACATAATGATGATATATCATTTCTTGGAAATGACATTCCCATAATACGATCGGTGAAAGCTTGGCTTTAATTAAAATTCTCCATGGAATACTTGGAAGATGCAATCTTTATTCTAGGAATAAGGATCTACTGGGATAGATCTAAAGGTTATTGGCATTCTCCGAGAATTCGTACATTGAAATATATGTACGCGACCTGGTGTCTCATATGCTTTGAGCATATGGAGTCATAATCAGGCCAATCCAGATGATGATCACTGGATTGATGTTAAGAACATCCTTAAGCATCATAGGCGAACTAAGGATGTTTTCTTAAGCTATGGGAATGAGAACTTGAGATGACTGGGTTCACCTTTGCAAGTTTTCAAACAGACAAAAAATGACTATAAGTCGGTATAAGGGTACTATATAGTTTAAATAACGGAACAGTGAGCTGGAAACCTTCCAAGCAAGATACTGTTGCCGAATAAACAACAAAAGCGAAATATTACTGCAGCCGAGGCAGTAAAAGAAGCATTTTGGATCTATATAATCCTAATTAGATTAGGTGTAGTTTTGTTAGTGGATGAGCTAGGCTACATCACAAGCTAAAGAATTAATGGTCTCATCAACGATTCAAGTATGTACTTCAAATGATTTTATCTGATTCGTCGGATCATACATCGTAGCAATATGATGAACGAATAAATCACATCAGATGACAACCTTGTAAATCCGATAACGAAAGCCGTTTCTCAACAGAAGTTTGAGCGACCAGTATATGGTTCAGGTGTAGGACACTTGAGTGATTGGCTATAGGCCAAGTAGGAGATTATTGGACAATTATGACCCATAGCATCACTATTTTATACAGAACTTGGTGTTGTTGTATAAATTAACTATGTGACAAAGGAAATTATGCGTATTATAGAAGCGTAACAGCATAATTCTCATATATTTGGGTATTGGATACTCATGCAAGTGTAATAGGAGGTTTTTTTTACCGATGGTACGGAAAAAGATTCGCACTGGATAGACCCCTAAAAATTCCATTGGTAGTATGACTATGTGTCTATGAGAGTCCGAATCAGGGTAGGTGCGTTTGGTCTTAACTTGAGACTTGCATTGCTAATACTTGCGATAATCAATATACTTTGGTTTTGGTCGTCTGGGGCTTTAACAGGTTATGTGTACGCCTCTTTTGGGTAAATTGAGAATCGTAGTGTATTGGGTGTGATGTCAAGATGGAAGTATCACTTCAGTTATATGGAGATGATGATCACGTAGGATACGGAACTAGTACTCTTAAATAATGTAATCATCGGGATAATATGACTAAGTCATGATTATCCAATTATAGAGACTAGTTACTAGAGATCCGATATGTGCTTCGTACGGGTCGGACACAATTCCAGTGTCAGGCCTAGCATGTGACATCCGATACCGGATCATAATACGCAATACTACGTGTACTACGCCTGAAATAGATTATATATTCCTTAAAGAATATTTCTGGAGAATTGGGTAGGCACGGTGCTTTGCTAGAAGCCAACCATGTCTTGTAAATCGGTAGGAACGTGGTACTGGGTACGCACGTGTTCGGATAATCCGACGATCGGATTTACTGTCAACATATCCAGGGATCTAATGGGTCGCTTCCCGAAGATTCACCGATGACGTATGACTCGAACATAATTAATATGGGATTAATTAGAAAAGAGAGAAAATTAATCTAGGATTAATTACGACGAGAATTTATCTGGGATAAAATTCTATTAGAAGAGAGAGAATGATTAATTCGGAATTAATCGAAAAAATAATATATTCGATATATTAAATGAAATTAGATTTCATAATGGAATTAAAATTGGATTTAATTCAGGCGAACGAATTAATTTAGAATTAATTCGCGAGCGACTTTCGTAATAATTTTGCAGGGCATTATTATTTAATTAAATTTGATTTAATTAAGTCGCTACGGAAAATTCGTTAATTCCGAATTAACGAACCCGAGCCCGAAGTGTGTTGCGTCACCCGACTTGAATTTTGAATTTAAAGTGGGGCCCACTTCATTTACATCACTAGTCACTTTTGTGATGGAAGTTACATCAACGTTTTGTGATGTAAGTCACATCATCTTTTTGGTGATGGAGGTGGTTGAGAGCATTAATTGGATTTTGCTCTCAACACACTTGCTTTTTGGTTTTGAATAAACCATATACACATTTTTGTTTTGACTTGGTCATAATTTCAATTGTTTAAGAAACAAAACACAAAAAAAAAAAAACTCTCTCCTTCATATCTCTCTTGGCCGAAAATGGCCTTCCATTTTTTTCTTCTCTTGGGCGGGAACCCAGGGTTCATTTCCTTTGATTTTTGTTGCAAAAATCTAAAGAGCTAGCACTCAAATGATCTTACAAAGGTGATAGGGAAACCTTTCCCATGAGTTTGAAATTCAAGAATAAAGCTTGGAAGCTCAACATACATCAAAGAGAGGATATTGGAGCACTTCTCAAAGGAAAAAGTTTTGAACTCTACACATCCTTAGCTGATCAAAGTAAGTACTTTACGCTACTTTACTTTGTGTATTCACATGTTTTATTCTTAATTGATCCTAGGTTGTTCTTAGAGAACCCAACACTTAAGGCATATGTTGATCTATTAACTAAACAGATATGAGCCTTACAAGCCAGAGATAGCAAGACCATACATTCAGTCACCTACCTAGAACCCTAAGAGTGTCCGGTATATGGTGAGATGAGAGTGACATATGAAGAACAATGCCATGCATTATAGACATATCAAAAGCCTCACATACCCTACTCAGACACTTAAGGAACCATCCCAACCTTAGTTGGAAGCAGAAGTCTCATCAGCCGAGTCAAACACTACAACCTAGAGGTTATAGTGCTCATCAGTATCACACACCTACCGTTCCTAGGAATTCTTTAGAGGATAGTGTGCAACCATTTTTGGAGGCACATAAGGCAACTATGGAGGCCCTGTTAGACAATTATGACCCATAGCATCACTATTTGTAAAAGACATTGCGTTTTTGTACAAAATTAACTATGAAGTAATGAAATTGCTTTTTACCATTTGGTAATTTATTTACTTTGATATATAAATGGTAAAAGTCCATATGATTAGTTCCGGATTGAGATGATATGAGACAGTATCAATGCATAAAGGTTTAATCATTAAATATCCCTAATCGTAGTATATCGAGACTGGACATCGATAATGCGGAATAGACTAGTATTGCACTTGTGCACGTTGTGAGGGCATAACGGCATAGTTCTCATATGTTTAAGTATAGGATATTTATGCAAGTGCGATAGGAGGTTGTGTTTTACCGATGGTACGGAAAACAGCTTCACTCTGGATAGACCCCGCGGAATCCCATTGGTAGTATGTATATGTGTCTATGGGAGTCCGTGTCAGGGTAGGTGTATTTGGTCTTAACCTGAGACTTGCATCGCTAGTACTTACGACAATCGGTAAACTTTGGTTTTGGTCGTCCAGGATTTTAACAGGTTCTGTGTACGCCTCTACTGGGTTTATTGAGAATCGTAGTCTACTGGATGTGATGTCAAGACGGAAGTATCACTTCAGACATATGGAGATGATGATCACGTAGGGATTCATAACTAGTTCTCTATTATGTTGCAACCATCGGGATAATATGACTAGGTCATGATTAACCGATTCAAAGAGACTAGTTGTTTGATATCTGATATATGCTTCGTACGGCGCAGACACTATTCCAACCTCAGGCCTTGCATGTGATATCTGATACTGGATCCCAATACGGAATACTACGTATTCTACGCCTGACATAGATTGTATATTCCACTAAGAATATTTCTGAAGAATTGGGTAGGCACGATGCTTTGCTAGAAGCCAACCATGTCTTGTAAATCAGTTAACATGTAGTACGAGGTACGCACTTAATCGGATAGTCCGATAACCGGATTTACTGCCAACATATCCATAGGTCTCTTAGGTCGCTTCCCAAAGATTCACCGATGAAAGTTGATTTAAATTAGAATTAATCTGGGATTAATTGAGGTATTATTTAATTTGGGATTAAATGTGTTCAGAAGAGAGAGAACGCGATTAATTTGGAATTAATCGATAGAATAAATTTAATAGTTAAATTTGATTTTTCTATTTAATTTATTCATATGGGCTAAAATTAATATATCGGATATATTAATTGGAATTAGATTTCAATACGAAATTAAAGTTGGACTTTAATACTTGTGAACAGATTAATTGAATTAATTCATAAACGGCATTCGTAATAAATTTACGAGGCATCGTCATTTAATTAAATTAGATTTAATTATTTAACGACAAGAATTCGTTTAATCGGATTAAATGGATCCGAGCCGCGGCAAACATTCGTAGAATCTATTCGAATTTTGAATTCAAATGTGGGCCCCACATTTAATGTGGTAGTTGGGGGAGTGGTTGGTATTTATACCATACCATCCACTTTCCAACCACATTGGAATGGTTTTGGTTAAACCATTTACCCAACCACCTTGTTTAGGTGAAAAGGGTAAATTGGTTTCAAACAAAACCATCTCTCTCTCTCTCATTTGGTAATACAACACACACTTGAAACCCTAGAAACTATGGCTTGGGCATGAACCTGCTTTCTTCTCATTGATTTTGTGGAAAGTCAAGTTAGCTAGCACTTCAAGGAATCAACAAAGGTGATAGGGAAACATCTCAAAGCTTGGATTCAACATACAACTCTTGGATCTTGGAGATCAAGGATAAAATTTTAAAAGTCAAATTCGCTCATTGTAAGTATTTTTCCTCATCTTATAATGATCTTCATCATGCTTTCATCCTTATTAGATCCTTGGCATATTCTAGGAACAACTAACAATGGTATCATAAGTCAATTTTAAGCATGAAAAATTATAGAGTTCTTGAGCCTAAAATTTAGGGCTTTTGTATTTTGAACATGATTTTTCAATTGATGGTTTGAGAATGCTTAGAATATGATAACTTAGAGTTATGCATGACTAGATTTGAGATATAATGATTGAATCAAAAATTAAAAAATTCTTATGGTGGCCGAATTCACTGCAGTCCACTGCAGTTGGATTTTTTTATTTTTTACAACATTGGATGTGTTTAAAGCATGATATAAATGTTGATTGTTGGTTTAATTAGATTGGAATCAAAGTCAATTATGTTTATGTTAAAATCAAAGAGCATGTTGAGCATGAAAATGATATGTTTTGCTTCAATTTGTGTTGAGCATAAATTGATTAACTTAAGCATGATTAATTAGTTAATTAAGATATTTTGGAAATATTAAGGTAAATTAATTAATCATGGCTAATATACTTTAATTATAATAATTAAAATATTTGGAATATTAAAATTATAATAATAGGCCTTTTAAAGTTTATTGGGCCAAAAGTGTGTAATTGGGCTTAATGGGCTTGGTTTGACCAAGTTTGGTTTTGGACTTTTGGATTGGATCCAATTGGGCCCAAAACCAATTCCATAAATTCCAAATACATCACTTGGCCCTTTAAAGAATATAATTAGGCCTAATGGGCCTAAATTGATTTGTTGGCAATGGGGTGATTCCTATTGGCCCTTGGTATTTTGGGTTTGATCCATTATGGCCAAAGTCCATGCCTTAAGAATCAATTAAAAGCCCATTGGATTTTAATTAAAATGACATTGGATGTTATTGGTGTTAGACAATTATGACCCATAGCGTCACTGTTTTGTAAAAGACATTGTGTTTTGTACAAAATTGACTATGTAATATTGAAATTGCCTTTTATCATTTCGTAATTTATTTACTATGATATATAAATGGTAAAAGTCCATATGATTAGTTCCGGATTGAGATGATATGAGACAGTATCAATCCATAAAGTTTTAATCATTAAATATCCCTAGTCGTAGTATTATCGAGATTGGACATCGATAATGCGGAATAGACTAGTATTGCACTTGTGCGCGTTGTGAGGGCATAACGGCACAGTTCTCATATGTTTAAGTATAGGATACTTATGCAAGTGCAATAGGAGGTTGTGTTTTACCGATGGTACGGAAAACAACTTCGCTCTGGATAGACCCCGCGGAATCCCATTGGTAGTATGTATATGTGTCTATGGGAGTCCGCGTCAGGGTAGATGTATTTGGTCTTAACCTGAGACTTACATCGCTAATACTTGCGACAATCGCTAAACTTTGGTTTTGGTCGTCCAGGACTTTAACATGTTCTGTGTACGCCTCTATTGGGTTTATCGAGAATCATAGTGTATTGGATGTGATGTCAAGGCGGAAGTGTCACTCCAGACATATGGAGATGATGATCACGCAGGGATTCATAACTCGTTCTCTATTGTCTTGCAACCATCGGGATAATGTGACAAGGTCATGATTATCCGATTCAAAGAGACTAGTTGTTTGATTTCCGATATGTGCTTCGTACGGGGCAGACACTATTCCAGCCCCAGGCCTAGCACGTGACATCAGATACTGGATCGAAATACGAGATACTAGGTATTCTACGTCTGACATAGATTATATATTCCAGTAAGAATATTTCTGGAGAATTGGGTAGGCACGGTGCTTTGCTAGAAGCCAACCATGTCTTGTAAATCGGTAAGCACGTAGTACGAGGTACTCACTTTATCGGATAGTCCGATAATCGGATTTACTGCCAACATATCCAGAGATCTCTTGGGTCGCTTCCCAAGGATTCACCGATGACTGTTGACTTAAATTGGAATTAATCTGGGATTAATTAAGAGAGAGAAAATTAATCTGGGATTAATATGGGCTTTATTTAATCTGGGATTAAAAGTATAAAGTGGCGAAAGAACGCGATTAATTTGGAATTAATCAGTAAAATAAATTTAATAGTTAAATTTGATTTTTCTATTTAATTTATTCAAACGGGCTAAAAATAATATATCGGATAAATTGAAATGGATTGGATTTCATTACGAGATTAAAGTCGGACTTTAATGCGAACGAACGAGTTGATTTAGAATTAATTCATTAACGACGTTCGATATATATTTACGAGGTATCATTATTTAATTATATTGGATTTAATTATTTAACGACGAAGGATCGTTTAATTGGATTAAACGGAACCGAGCCGCGGCAAATACCCGTAGAGATATTTGAATTTCGGATTCAAATATTTGGAGCCAAAAGTGTGGTAGGTGTTCCCACCACACAACCACCTTGTTTTGCCTTTATGTAAACCACTTACCAATCTCTACCTTGTATTGGGTAAAAGGTGAAATGGTTTCACCTTTTGGTAAATAACAAAAAGGGATTTTCATTGTTGGTAACACTTGACACAAAACAAAACACAAAACCCTAAAGGACTTAGGCTTGGCCGAAATTCTTCCTCTCCTCCTCTCTTTGATTTTATTTTCAAATCATCAAAAGCTAGCACTTTGGAAGTGAACAAAGGTGATAGGGAAACTCCTCAATAGCTTGGAATCATCTTAAAGCTTGGAATCATCCTAAAGCTTGGATCTTGGAGATCTTGGATCTCAAAATTTTTTAAAAGCTCTACACTCATTGTAAGTATATTCCGCACCTTATAATGATCAACTCTTTTATTATGCATGCTTATTAGATCCTTATATTGTTCTTGGAACACTAACAATGGTATCAGAGCCTAATTTAAGCATGATAACTTTAGGGTTCTTGAACCTAAATATTTGGGGCTTTTTGATTTTGGGCATGATTTTTTGAAATTGATGCTTTGAGTATGTTTACAACATGATAACTTAGAGTTATGCATGATTAGATTTCAAATAAATCAAAAGCAACAAAAAATAAAAAATACTTAGGGTGGCCGAAACTCACTAGGCAGTGCACTGCAGTTTTTTGTTTTTTGTAACATGAAATAATGTGCTTGGATGCATGTTTAAATGATGATAGTTGGTTTAATATGATTAGAATCAATGTCTATAATGTTCATGTTAAAATCAAAGTGCATGTTGAGCATGAAATGATGATCTTAGGCTTCAATATGTCTCAAGCATGCAATGATGTATTTTTGGCTTGATTTTATGTTAAGCATGAATTATTAGTTTAAGCATGATTAATTAAGTTAATTAATATTTTGGAAATATTGAGGTTAATTAATTAATTATGGCTAATACACTTTAATTAAAATAATTGTGATATTTGGAATATTATAATTATGTAAATATGCCTTTAAAATTGAATTGGGCTAAAAGTGTGTATTTGGGCCTAATGGGCTTGGTTTTACCAAGTTTGGTTTTGGACTTTTGGATTGGATCCAATTGGGCCCAAAACCAATTCCATGAAGTCCAAATACATCACTTGACCCTTTAAAGTATTTGATTGGGCCTAATGGGCCTAAATTGATTTGATGGCAATAGGGTTTTTTCTATTGGGCCTTGGCATTTTGGGTTTGATCCATTATGGCCAAAGCCCATGCCTTAAGAATCAATTAAAAGCCCATTGGACTTTAATTAAAAGACATTGGATGTTATTGGGCCTTTGAGACCCATCAAGATTGGATTTGGAATCCAAGTCTTTAAGGCAACTATGTAAGTGTAAATATTTAATTTGGAATTAAATAAGAATTAGTATTGAATACAAATAAATTGGATTTAAGTTGTAGTTCGATATAATTCAAGAATACGTACTCAAAAGTATTTATTCTCAAACGAGTTGGACTCGCGCAAATCAAATCATTGTTTGAACATTGGATGGTCATTAATCAAAGATTAATTAATTGGATTAGATTGATTGTAATAAATATGTTTTGATTGAATACATAAATGTGATGTATGAATAACGTATATCGGATGGATATTAGAAGGGCAAGGGCAATTTTGGAAATTGTAATAAGTTTAGAATTTATTAAATTGGACCTGCGTGTCCAGCCTTTAATCTCTTTACTCCTTGTAATTCTCTTCTCACCTATTCCCCTCTATGTATATGAGGTTTCTTTATTGTATTTTGTAAAAGGGTAGGAGTTAGAATAGTTCTAGTCGAGGAGAGGAAAGGGAGTGATTTGTTCTAGGAACAATCTGTTTAAATATCCATCCGCATATCGTTATTAATTTACTTTTGCGCCTTATGATGTTTTAGAAGCATGCTTAAGGGTGCATGATGAGACCTAATCAAAGATAATAAATTGGATGCCAATTTACGCGAAAAACCCTCAAAACATATTAAGCGTTTTTCCTCCGTTGAGTGATTCTTACTCAAAATCCAAAGTTGGCATTGTCTTGTTGGCCAAAGTCAAGGCCTTTGTCAATTGAGGATGTGTTTGAATAATGAAGGTTTTGTTACATATCGGTGTCTTGTCCAAGTTGTGATTTGTTGGCCAAAGTCAAGATCATTTCTTGTCCATCGACATTGATTACGAAACTTTCCATGTCAATGGGTCCCGCTTAACTGGAATCATTAAGCTTGTTGTGCCAAAGCCAAGGCTTAGTTGATTCAGAGGAAAAAGGTTAGGAAAATATGATTGACATATTGACATATATAAAGTATATGTGTTT